>CM066032.1:1126172811-1126325728 GCA_033557465.1 Ichthyophis bannanicus | reverse complement strand
CCCCATCCATAATTTCATTTTTTTTTTTCTGGATTAAGTGTTCGGAGATTAAAGGTCATCCATGAATTTATTTTCACAAAACCGTCCTCCATGATAACCAATGTTTTTATAATCAAGTTGGTATTTCAAATCATAAATTGGAACATCATCTTCAATAGAAAAATGAGTGAGACTCATATTTCTTGTCAGCATTTCCCAGACGATCTTAAGAACGATATTAAAACTAACAGGGGAACTGATTACCCATGGCCCATTTTTGCAACTTTTCATCCACAGGGTTAGAAATCTTTGCATCCCATTATAACCTCTTGTGTACATATGGTTAAAAAAATGTAAATCAGTCTAACTACTATCCACTTCCATTCCCACTTGTCCTAAGCTCCGAGACAAAAAAAATGAATCAACAAAATGTAAGGGCTGCTGACAAATTAGGTTAGATCAAAAAGCCCTCATTAGCCTTATCTGGATTGTTGATTTAATTGCCTCTAACAACGGCCAGATACTAAAATCATAATGTGAAGGATGTAGTACGTTATGAGCTGCAGCAATTTTCCTTGTTGGCATCGCAGGGGTACTTTTGCGCTGTTGCATTGCGAGGGAGCTGGTGGAGGGCAGAGGCTCAGTGGCACCTGACAGCACACTGGCTGAGAAGCGCCAATCCACATATTTTCCACTTGATTAGATGTTTTCTCAAAGGCCATGATTTATACAGCATGTGTTATATAACCAGCAACTGATTTATAATTCCTCTCCGTTGTGGGTTAATGATAAGACGCCTGAGATTGATTCCCAAGGGAGACGAATTGATTGTGTGATGGTATGAACTGTTGGCATTGCCTCACTAGATGGTTATGGCCAGTTCTTGTGACTGAATATTCATGCGGGTACATCAGCATTATTGAGTACGCTGAAGTTGATTAGCATATTCATTTGGTTGCTCCACAGTTGTTGATTCTCGCTCTGTCAGTTTATAGCCCTCATCCCTAATGCTTTAAGGCTATGTGAGCAAACACCAAGCGATCATGTCATGCATTGAATGCACACCAGCCACATTGGCGCATCCACCCCTAGGCCTGCAAAAGTAAGAAGGGATGGTGCAACTCAACTAAGAAGTTCAATAGTGGTCTGAGTTTATTATGTCTGATTCAACCGTTATACATGGGTTAGTGCTTTCAGCTAGGGCCCTTGCATCAGGGGTGTAATGATTCAGGAGGTATCTCATAAGAGAAGGTCGCTATATTGGCTGTATATTGGAAATTCTCACTAATCAGGACCGAATACTCTCTTCCATGTCCTTCCGGCAAGTTGTTCAAAAAAATAGTGGAAGCATTCCAAGTGGAGTTTTTTTTTCCTGTTCACAAAGGGTTGTATAATCTAACGTGTTGTAGATGAGGCAGTGGAGCTGAGGTAAGGTGATTTACCCAATGGCCCACAAGGAGTGGTCACTGAGATTTGAACACTGGCTTTCCTGATTCCACCTACTGCTCTAACCACTAGGCTATTTCTAGTCAGTTCAGTTTTTCAGGATAATTGCAATGAATATGCTTAGAGAGAAATTTGCCATACAATGGATGCAATACATGCAAATCTTTCTCATGCATATTCATTGTGGTTATCTTGAAAACCTGACTGGCTAGGTGTGTCCCAAGGACTGGGTTTGAGAACCCCTGCATTACGAGATAACCCGGTGTGCATTGCAGAAGAAGCGCACTGCATATTGGAGACCCTTAAATTTTATTAATGATCCTGTCATAGGCTGAGGAACGATTTGTCTGAAGGTGCACCTAAACTTAGAATAACGGTAAACTGGTGAATATAGTGTATCAGGATTTTCAGAAAAACCTTTCACAAGGCCCCTTATGAGAGCCTCATGATGAAATTAAACTCTAGGATAAGAGGCCTTGTACTATTGTTAATCAGGAACTGGTTAAAAAGATAGAAAACAGAGAATAAAAAGGTAACTTAGTGGAGTAGCCCAGGGATCTGTGCTGCGTCCACTGCTTTTTAACATAGTCATAACAACCTGGAAAAGGGAATACGAGTGAAGTGCTCATAATTTGCAGATGACCACAAAGTTTTATTCAAAGTTATTAATACATAAGAGGATTGTGAAAAATTGCATGATTACCTTGATAAATTGGGAAACTGAGTGTCCAAATGGCAGAAGGAAATTTAATATGGCACATGCATAAGCACTGGGTTACCAAGGGTGGGACGTGGGGATGGGTTTGCCACAGGTGTGGGCCAGAAGGAGGTGCAGCATTCATGTAATTCCAGTGCTCACATTGCGGTGGCATGCACAGCAAACTTACTTTACTTTGTTTTCTGTCTTGCCATGTTGCCCTGCTCCAGCACACAGTGCTGCTAATTTCTGGAAGTCGCCTCAGGTCCTTCACGATAACATCCGTACTGAGAGACTTTCGGCCTGGGAGGGATCAGCTGACCAGGCCTTTGAGCAGTGCAGCGAAGCAAGCCCGCAAAGAAAGTAATGTAACCCGGTGGTATGAAAAAAATTAATTAAATACAAAGAAATTTACCTGGGAGGTCATCAGAGGGACCCAGTCTGCTCATGGCATTAAGAGTGTTTGGTTTCCATTCCCGTTTCTATTGCAGTGGAAAGCTGAAAGTGCCGCATGTTTTAAATAAACTAAAAAAACAGATCTTCGGGCTCTGCGTCTGTTTGCAAGCAGCTGTGGTTTCAAAAAAAAAAGAAGAGGGTCCTGCGGGAGTAGCTGAGTGAGCTGCTGTGTGGTTAGAAATTAAAAATTGACTGCACCGGCATTTGGAGCCCGGCAGCTGTGATGTGGGTTTTTTATTTTGTTGGGCTGGCCCCCGATGTAAAGGATGAGAGAGGAGAGGGAGAACTTCCCTCCTCTCTTAGGCCAAGCAGGGCCTGCGCAAGACAGGAAGTTGCCTCGGTTTCACTTTTAGAGACTTTACAAATTCACAGGAGGCTCCAACTTAGCGCAATCATGGGATCAAGGTAAATCGCTCCCACAGTCTGTGAAGAGGTGAGGCCCCGCTCACCCAAGGCCAATCAATCAGAGGAGGCCAAGGCCAGTGACTTGTAAAATTTAAAGGTGCCTATTGGGAATGCCCTGCGGCATGGTTGGGCCTGTGCCTGAGGGCTTCACCAGAGGGCTTCTTTGGTGTTGCCATTAGGCGGGGGGGGACCGTTTAAAAGAGGAAGAATAAAGAAAATGCCAGAAGACCAAACAACTCCTCACTATTCCATGATAATTGCGATATCAAAGCAAGGTTCAACTACAGATCCACCAAGACACTAAGAGAACAACCCACCAACAAGCCTTCCATGGTAAGATACAAAACACTCAAAACAACCATGCTACCACATAATCTCTATATTACTTACAACACATGGTGTTCCTGGCTACCTTTCTTCTCACATCATCTACCCAACTGATCATAATTGGAACAATAACATACCAGTTCTTCACAGAACAAACTTCCTCCACCTTACAACCTACCACAAAATACCACTTTCTAAAACCAGCTCGCAGAATTATACATATCCCCAGAGAACATCTGCAGTTTAAAACTACAGATAGCAAACTCCAAGAAACACCCAATCAAATGCTCATTTGGTCAACGCTTGTTCTGTCCGCAACAAAATCCGACTATTGTAGACAATATTCATCACAGGATACTGATGTAATATGCATCACTGAAAGCTGGATCACTGACTATGACAACGTCCTATTAAACCAACTAACTACATCTCAATATACCCTGTTCAACTGCCCCAGATTAGAGCAAAGAGGGGGAGGAGTACTTATCCTTGCTAAAAAAAACACTTGAATATCTCACTGAACAATTCTCAGTCATTACATACATTAGACTTCCTAACTATCTCCAATTCAGAGTACACTATATACATTACTTACAGAAAACCCACTCCAATACCGAAGATCTATCAGACGAGGAATGTATCCAACAGCCTCAAGAAATCTCTTTACTCTCATGGGTGACCTCAACCTCCCCTCAACCTCAGCAAAACACACCAGCACATTTCTAAGTGCCATGGAATCCTTACATCTAACTCAAATAATTGATGCACCAACCCATTGCAAAGGATCTATTTTGGACCTGTCAGACGGCTGCCTGGGTGAGAATCTTCACACTCTTGGCAAGTGCATATTTCTATATGATTTGCAAGGTATTGTGGGCAATGTAGTTCATTCACACCAGACACAGCTGCTGACAATAATTTAGTTGTGCTCTTGGGTAAAGCCAATAAGATATTTATTTATGGGGTTTTATTTCTCCCAACACAGATATGCTTGGTAGCACATAAATTAGGTTTACTTGCTTTCAGTGTTAACTTGGAAAAACAAAGTCAAAATCAGGAAAACAACAAATGAAAAGCCACAAAGCAAGAAACAAACTGTTCTTTTCAGGTTAACTTTTGATTACTTCCCACATAGATACAGAAAGTGATTCTCTCCTAGCTCACAAGCAATTAGGTAAGGCTTAATTGCTAGCAGTTACCAGCTGAAACCCCTTAGCTGGCTTGCCTTCCACTGTGTGGGTCAAATCCTGCTTCAGGAGCTTTTCTGAGTAGATTAAAGAACAAATTTGTATTTCTTTGTGATGGTTGCTGTACTTTATAACAGAAAGTTACCAACGGAGTTTAGATAGAGAGCAGTCCATATAAACAGGATCCTCATCTGCTATTATTCCCCCCTTGTTCAACAAGCATGGGTTTAATATCATGGATTGGCACAGATGAATCTTTCAATGGAGCATTTTCAGGAGAATACTTGTTTCCCTGCTGTCTTTCAAGGTTATAGCTAGGGCATAGATCAGTGTTCATACCTGAGCTTCCATTGCTGCTAGAGTTCCTCTCTATATAGCCTGGCCAGTATGTAGTCCAGTTCTTATGTCCAGCCTTCCAATCCAGATCCCTGGACACTGGATCTCTCTTCACATACCTTCTGGCACAGGTCTTAGGGTCCCTTCCATGTGCAGCCGTCTCCCTCACAGGTAGCCTCTGGTGATTCCTAGCTCTGCAGCACCATTCCTCTGGCTTTCCCCAGTCCAATGGTATATGCTGGCCCTTGGAATACCTCCCAGTATACGTACTGCTTTGGACTCTTCTAGACCTCTCAAAGGCTTTTCTCTTCCTTCTTCCAAAGGGTCTCTTTCCCTCTCTGTCCGTCCGGTTTGGCTTCTGCTTCTGATGATCCTTCAGATGAAACTGATGATCAAACTCAAGCTGATTCTCAGGATACTGAGGACAATTCTCTGGATATCCAAGGTGATCATGAAGAAGCTGAGGATGGTCATCTGTAGAATAAACTCTACTCTTATTCTGCTTAGATGAGTGCTCCTCCCTAATACAGCGCAGCTGTGCTGAATCAGGCCTTGCCCTTTGAGATGAGTGTTCCATCCTAGCACAGTGCAGCTGTGCTGAATCAAGCCCTGCCCTTTGCAATGAGTGCTTGGGGATTACCTCATAGCCCTTTTGATTGAACACACGTTTTCTCACTTCAGCTCCTCTCATGGCTGTTGGAAACCTGGTGCATTCTGGGACTGGTAGTCTTTTATGGCAAAATTCTGTTTTCTCATTTCTACCAGCACTGACAGGTTGCTTGTTCAGAGACACTTCACCTTTTCTATAGGCCCCTTCCTGAGCTATGATAAGCTTCCTTATCACATACCCCCCTGCTTAAGTTATTACGGACTGGTTTAACTGGTGAAACTTCTTTCCTACAGTCCGTAATACCTACGAGAGTGTTATCATTTTGAAGCTCACTTACTTCCTGACTGGCTTCAGGGTCATTATTATTTACAGGCCTCTCCTTCCAAGACTTAAGTACATTAATATGGTAGGTCTGCCTACGCCCTCTTGCATTTTCTACCATATAAGACACTGGGCTCACTTGTTTAACAACCTTCCATGGCCCTTTCTACTGTACTTCAAATTTTGGAGCAGTACCTGCTACTTGAAACCAAAACCTTTTCACCACTGCTTAATTGGCGGCTTTTGGCCTTCCTATCATACCACCCTTTCTGGCGCACTTGACTGTCCTGCAGGTTCCTCTCAGCAACCTGCGACGTCCTTTTCAAACGTGCTCTCAAGTCACGTAGAAACAGTGGCACCTCCTGCCTTCCTGGTTCAGGATCAATACATTGTTCCCTCAAAATGTCTAACAAACCCCGTGGAGCCCTACCATACATCAATTCATATGGAGTTACACCTAGGGACACCTGAATTCTTTCCCTGCAGGCATATAAGGCAAAGGTCAATAACATATCCCATTCTTTTACCTCTCCTGCTAACCCCCTTCTCAACATTTGTTTGAGAGTTTGGTTGAATCTCTCCACCAAACCGTTTGATTGTGGATGGTAGGCTGAGGTTTTCACGTGATGAATGCCAAAGGCATCCCAGACCTGGGCCAAATATTTGGATACAAAATTGGACCCTCTGTCCAGTCAACACCTCTCTTGGAAATCCCACTTCACAAAACAATTTTACTAGCTCTAAAGCTATTGTTTTTGCAGAAACATTCCTCAATGGTACGGCCCAGGGAAACCTTGTTGCCTGATCTACCATAACTAGGATGTATTGGAAACCTCGGGGCATTTTGACTAATGGGCCTACAATATCCATGGCAATGCGACCAATTGGGTCTGTGATAATTGGCATGGGAATCAATGGCACCACCGGTGGGTGAGCCGCTGTAACTCGCTGACACGCTGGACACGCAGCACAAAACTGGGCAGTTTCTTTGAAAATACCTGGCCAGTAAAAATGCTTAAGTATTTGATCCAGCATTCCTTGCATCCCTTTATGACCTCCAACGGGATGATCATGTGCTAATCTAAGTACTAGCCCTTTGAAAGTTGTGGGTACCACCAATTGTTTACGAATGGTCCCATTCCTGGGGTCCTGACTCTCTCTATATAATATTTCATTATCTAGTCTGAATCTGGGCAACTCCTCCCTGACCTCATGAGCATACTTAAAAGCTCGGGTGAGAGCTTGATCAGCTCGCTGCTCTTGTGGAAAGTTAGGAAACTTTACCACTAACTCAGCTGGCACCCAGGGTAAACTTTGACCAGCTAACATCTCAGCCCTACCCTGTGCTCTGCAAAGTCTCTCACGCCGCTTTTGTGCTTTCAACTTTCTTACTTTACCAGATAATGGGGTTATTAAATCATCATGAGAGGGTAAGTCTCCTAATAACTCTGCCTGCTCCCCCTCCTCCTCCTCTGCTGGCTCTCTACCTTAGCCTGCGAGCGGGTGGATACAAGGCCCCTCTTATTACCCATAGTTTGGCCTTCTGGAAGCTTAACCATCTTTTTAGCTAGGGACTGAGGACTTCCAAAGAAAGGCCCGGGAGCTATTTCCATTATTAAACCTTCTCCCTCCTTCTTTCCTAGCCCTTCCACTAGACCCTGCTTAAATCTTGGCCAGTCCTTTCCTAGAACCAAATCAAAGGGTAGCCTAGGCACCACTGCTACCAGGACTTCCTCTTGTTCCCCCAGGCACTTAACCTTTTAGCCTATAAGTGGGATGTGATGTTGCAGCACCATGAATGCACCCGATGTGAACTTGGCTTTCAGGGGTTCTAGGCACAAATCCTTCTTGGGCCTCTATTCTCTGCCAAAGCCTTTCTGACATCATACTCTGGTCTGCCCCAGAGTCTAACAAAGCATTTATGGTAATTCCTTGCACATCAACCATCAAAAGAAATCCTTCCTTGGGCTGTTCTGTTCTAACGCCACACCCATTAAGCCAGTGTGTGACTGGCATCCTTTTTCTAAGTGTCCCCATTTTCCACACTTGAAACATTTCTTTTCACTCCCCTGTGTCATCTGGTTTGGCACAGTACATTTATTTTCAGAAATATTTTTAACTATTTTCTTTTCTGATACAGCACATCTTGCCTCAGCACCTATCTTCAGAGGGCCACCCATTCTATGGCAAGCCTGCGTGGCTCCCAAGAATCTCTCTGCTAGCATGGTTGCCTCTCCAAGATTTTGGCAATTTTGCTGTATAAGGAAAGTGTGCAAATCTTTAGGCACCCCAGACATAAATTGCTCAAGCATTATAATATCTAATAACATTTCTACCGTCTTTTGCTCAGGCTCCAACCATTTTACAGCTAAACCTCTGATTCTCTGACTCAGAGCCCTGGGTGTTTCACCCACTCTCAATGTAACAGCTCTAAACATTCGCCTATACTCTGAAATAGACAACCCTAGGCGATCTCTAATAGCAGCCTTTACATCCTTAAAATTCAAAGCCTGGGCTGCTGGCATTGCTCTGTAAGCTGCAAGCGCCTCTCCAGTTAATGAGGCTGCCAGCCTTACTGCCCACTGGGTCTCTGGCCATGCTAATGCTTGTGCCACTCTTTCAAAAGACTCGAGAAAATCATCAACATTATCATCTGGAGTTAGCTTCTCAAAACTAAATGCCCCAATCCCTTGATTGAGTCCCACACTGTCCACATGTGCTGTACCAGTGTTTACTGCTGGTCTTGCATCTGTTCCACTTTGGTTCTTCAGCTCAACTAGGGCTTGCACCAGATCAAGCACTGGCCTCTGTTGGTCCATTAAGGCTCTCATAGCAGTGTCCTGAGCCTGCTGTGCTAGCTCCTGCTGCCTGCTGAACTGGGCTGCCATCCACTCAGCTAGTTCCCTTGAATCCATCTTGAACCCTGTAAGAAAATACAAAGAAAAAAACACAGTGCACCACCTTCCAAACAGGTGTGGTTTTTTCTACTTTTTTTTTTTTTCAATTACCCCTGTGCTTACTCCCATCCACCACTAGACATGCCCAGGTACTTATTACCTTGTGCTAGTGATGAATCCAGCTCTGCACAGGGTCTTTTCCTCCTGAGACAGCTTCCTGGAACAACCTCTTCTCCTCCAAAGTGCAGTTGAGGGAAAATCTTTTTTTTTCAGCTTTAAACTTGAACTTTAGTTGTAATCCTCAGCAAATAAATCCCCTTTTGTGCAAAAGCAATCCGAAAAACTACGCCATTTGTCAGACGGCTGCCTGGGTGAGAATCTTCACACTCTTGGCAAGTGCATATTTCTATATGATTTGCAAGGTATTGTGGGCAATGTAGTTCATTCATACCAGACACAGCTGCTGACAATAATTTAGTTGTGCTCTTGGGTAAAGCCAATAAGATATTTATTTATGGGATTATTTCTCCCAACACAGATATGCTTGGTAGCACATAAATTAGGTTACTTGCTTTCAGTGTTAACTTGGAAAAACAAAGTCAAAATCAGGAAAACAACAAATGAAAAGCCACAAAGCAAGAAACAAACTGTTCTTTTCAGGTTAACTTTTGATTACTTCCCACATAGATACAGAAGTGATTCTCTCCTAGCTCACAAGCAATTAGGTAAGGCTTAATTGCTAGCAGTTACCAGCTGAAACCCCTTAGCTGGCTTGCCTTTCACTGTGTGGGTCAAATCCTGCTTCAGGAGCTTTTCTGAATAGATTAAAGAACAAATTTGTATTTCTTTGTGATGGTTGCTGTACTTTATAACAGAAAGTTACCAACGGAGTTTAGATAGAGAGCAATCCATATAAACAGGATCCTCATCTGCTATTATTCCCCCTTGTTCAACAAGCATGGGTTCAATATCATGGATTGGCACAGATGAATCTTTCAATGGAGCATTTTCAGGAGAATACTTGTTTCCCTGCTGTCTTTCAAGGTTATAGCTAGGGCATAGATCAGTGTTCATACCTGAGCTTCCATTGCTGCTAGAGTTCCTCTCTATATAGCCTGGCCAGTATGTAGTCCAGTTCTTATGTCCAGCCTTCCAATCCAGATCCCTGGACACTGGATCTCTCTTCACATACCTTCTGGCACAGGTCTTAGGGTCCCTTCCACGTGCAGCTGTCTCCCTCACAGGTAGCCTCTGGTGATTCCTAGCTCTGCAGCACCATTCCTCTGGCTTTCCCCAGTCCAATGGTATATGCTGGCCCTTGGAATACCTCCCAGTATACGTACTGCTTTGGACTCTTCTAGACCTCTCAAAGGCTTTTCTCTTCCTTCTTCCAAAGGGTCTCTTTCCCTCTCTGTCCGTCCGGTTTGGCTTCTGCTTCTGATGATCCTTCAGATGAAACTGATGATCAAACGCAAGCTGATTCTCAGGATACTGAGGACAATTCTCTGGATATCCAAGGTGATCATGAAGAAGCTGAGGATGGTCATCTGTAGAATAAACTCTACTCTTATTCTGCTTAGATGAGTGCTCCTCCCTAATACAGCGCAGCTGTGCTGAATCAGGCCTTGCCCTTTGAGATGAGTGTTCCATCCTAGCACAGCGCAGCTGTGCTGAATCAAGCCCTGCCCTTTGCAATGAGTGCTTGGGGATTACCTCATAGCCCTTTTGATTGAACACACGTTTTCTCACTTCAGCTCCTCTCATGGCTGTTGGAAACCTGGTGCATTCTGGGACTGGTAGTCTTTTATGGCAAAATTCTGTTTTCTCATTTCTACCAGCACTGACAGGTTGCTTGTTCAGAGACACTTCACCTTTTCTATAGCCCCTTCCTGAGCTATGATAAGCTTCCTTATCACAGACCTTATATTCATACCCAACATTCTACATAAAGCAAACCTAAATCTACAAATTGACCCAGTATCCTGGTCAGACCATATCATGATATCCCTTAACCTACCAACCAACGCTACCCAACCAAATACTTCTCCACAGCATCAGTACAGACAATGATTCAAGGACTTCAACTTACATTTCCTAGACCAGACCTCTTTTCTTCTAGACTCAGACATAACTGACCTAGACATATTTATAGACTCATGAAATCAAACAATAAATGAATCTGCAACATTCAATGAAGGACATACTACAAAACACCAAAAATCCTCATGCCCGCCATGGTTCTCCAAGAATCTTGGCCAGATCAGAAGAGAACAGATGCCCAGAAAGAAAATGGAAAAGGTCACAAGATAATTACGTCAAGACGCAGCTTAACAACTACCAAAAGGAATACAACAACCTATGTAACAAAACCCAAAAGGAATACATCACAAGTATTCTTATGAAGTCACTCAACCGCTCAAGAGAACTATTATCGATTCTATCCCAACTGACCAATGATCCCAACACAGCTGACACAACAAATGTGAAAATGCAAATTGACCCTCAAATTATGGCGGACTTCTTCCACAACAAACAATGCACAACAATGCTGCGCATTATGAATCACCACAAATCAGCAAAAGAATGGCACAGATAAAAAACATCTATGGCACAACTTCAACCTAATAAATAAAAGAGAAATACTAGACATCATTATCAACATCAATACCACAACCTCGACCCCTGTCCTGTAACGTAGCTAAAAAACCTATTCAATCAATTTGCTCAGATCAAGGTACCTACCTCCTTCACTCAAACAAGCCTCTATACACCCTATCATAAAAAGACCTCTTTAAACAAAGCCCACCCAAGTTCTTATCATCCAATTGCAAGAAGCCATTTCTGGCCAAAATAATCGAAAAAGCCATACAACATCAACTGCAAGACCATGGGAACACACATGCTCCACTAGACCCAAAATAACATGGCTTCTGCCCACAACACGGCATTGACACTCTGTTATCGGACCTCTTCAACAGACTCATCATTGGCCTAGAAAAGCCTCGACAGGGATTTGTGCTCTTGATCCTTGACATAAGCACAGCATTTGACTCAGTTTCACACCACATTATGCTAAACAGGCTCAGCGACATTGGCCTAACAGATGGCAAAAATGGTTCACTTCCTACTTCTCAGAAAGAACCATGCAAGTGAAGGTCGACACCACCAATTCAAGACCCTTTAAGTTAACACAAGGTATTGCTCAAGGTTCAAATCTCTCTGGATTATTATTCAATCTATACATTCAACCCATCTGCAGCTTACTAAGAAAGTGGAACATGCACTTTCATCTCTAAGCAGATGACATCATGTTCTAAATGCCGTTCAACACCACTAACCCAGACTTCACAATTATAGCCGGTGTCTTCAATGCTGTGTCAAACTTCCTTGCCAGCATAAACCTCACAGTAAACAAAAGTAAAAAAGAAGCCCTACTTATTTTCAGAGATCTGAACTTCAAGCCACCAAAAAAGATAACACAAGATGCGGAAATAACAATAAAAAAAGAGATAATTTAGGTATAACCATTGACAGCAGCCTTAACATGTCTGCACACATCAAAAATGCAGCTAAAATGGCATACTGGAAGCTAAAGCTCCTCGAGTCCCTCCGACACTTACTACAGGATACTGACTTCAGATCAATACTGCAAGCCATCATCACATCACACCTCAACTACAGAAACATCATCTACCAAGACCTCCCAAAGAATGCACTATTCCCAATACAACTAGTCCAAAATACTGCTGCCAGAATTCTAACTTCAAGTGTAACCGGGCAACACATGACACCAATCCTAAAAAGTCTACAGGACAGACTAGATAGGCCATGTGGTCTTTTTCTATCATCATATTTCTATGTTTCTATGTTACATTGGCTCCCTTTAGCACTGCGGACAAAATACAAAGCCACCTTCAAACTCCTGCACAATCTCTCAGCTCCCTGCCTCACCGATATAATCTCTACAGCACACACAAGAAGACCAGGAAGAACTGTCAATCAGAACCTCTTGAACATTCACCCCCTCAAGACCAAAACCACACAACAGACCAGTAACAGAGCATTCTACCTATATGCTCCATCAATGTGGAACTCACTACCAGAAAGCATAAGAGCAGTAAAATCCATTACAGAACTAAAAAAAAACTACTCAAAACACACCTCTTCAGAGAATACTATGGACCCGATGAGAATACCTAATCAGAACTGTAACATTCTACCCCGATTGCTGTTCATTTCAGCTCTGCATCTGTCCCTCCCCGTACTATGAAGTTTACCTCTACATGGACATAGTTCATTCCCTTCCCATAGGTAACCCCGTATTTATCTTCAAGTTGTTCCCCCTTGTTTAATGTAAAACAATTCTACTGGGATTGTTATGTCACAAGATAATTTGTAAACCGCTTTGGACAAAGGCCGTATAGAAAAACTGTTAAATAAATAAACATGCATAGGGCCGGCCCTAAAGATAAGAAGATAAAAATGGATGAAGGGAGGGGGTGAAAGACAGAGGAGGAAGCAGGAGGCTGGGGAAGAAGTAGGAACAGAAGGCATAGAGAGCATTTGGAGGGGGTGATAGAAAGGGGGGAAATGGGCTGGAAAGTGAAATGAGAATGGGAGATAGAAAATTGATACATAGAGTAGGCAAGAGATAAAAATAGGGGGAGTAAAGATTGCGGAAAGAATGTGGATAACAGAGAGCCAGGATGGGGAAGAGTGAGGAAGGATCAAGGAGGGTATGGCAGGGTTAGCCTGCCTGAGTCTCCAGGGAGGCAGAGAACCCCACAGAAGCCAGCCCCAAGAATGTCCCTCAGTCAGGGTCATCTGTGCAGAGAGGAGGAGGAGGAAGAGCCCAGAGTAAGCTAGGGGTGGGTTTTAGAGATCTCTGCACTATGGAAAGGAGATTGGAATCAAAGGGGTGGATCCAGGGACTGAGTGGTTTCCCGGGACCCTGGGGATGGGGCAGATCCCAAAGCACCTTGAGTCAGCCCCCATGTGAGCTTTCCGTGGTTTCCGAGGTGCCTGAGCCTATGGGGCTGGGAGAAGCAGAACTCTGGGATCTCATCTTTGAGGACATGGAGTATCAGGAAGCTGGACCTTGAAGCATGCAAGTTTCCTTGTCTGCCTTGTTGTGGATGTGGACTGGGCTTGAGAATGTTGAGGGGAGGTGTGGGTGGAAGGCTTCCCCAACCCTACTCCAGGCCCGTGAAGGAGTAAAGGTTTGCCCAGATTTAAAAGGGCATAATGGACTGAATTGCTGATAAATTGCCCTGAATGTTTTGTACTGTTATTGATGAGAGGGGTATCAGTGAGAAGTCCCTCTTGGCAGAGACGAGCTTAAGGAAGCCTTGTAGCTCTGTGTGATATCCAGGAGGGAGTAGCCAGTGGATTTTGAGTAAGGAATTGTGAGGAAAACCCAGACTGGCTCACTTTGCAGCTTGACCTGTTTTCACAGAGACTGCATGAACAGTTTTGCTTGTTTTGTTTTGTTTTTTCCTTATTAACGCTTTTGCTTTTGATTGAGGACTGCTAGAGAGGCACTGAGCTGGGCTATGCCAAGTTCCCTTAATGACTGTGGAGCCAGCCGAGAGGGATAAATAGGCTTGTGGTGTGCAGCAGTGGGGATTCTCCATTCAAGCCTAGAAACAGGAGCTTCAAGGCAAGTGCCACACCCAGGGACGGCTTCCCCTCCACACAGACCCTAGCGGAAAGGTAAAGAGATGGCACTGGGAGAGCATGAAGTGGTGGTCAATAAACACAAAGGGATCAATACTCAACTGGCACAGTGACTATATTAAGTGCTGGTGCCAGCAGCTAAAATAATACTTATACTTGGCACCACTATATGAATAATCAGTGGTGTGGAGTCTGCATTTAATTAGGGCTTCTGATCCTAGGTGTTTATCACTTGGAATTTCAGAGGTTTATTTCTGAGGCAGGGAGGTGCTTTCCTAGAATCAGTAAAATAGGGATTTATCGGAGTATTCATGTCACAAAAACAAACTTGTGGCTTTTCAAATAGATTCCATTCAGTGACTCAAAACACAATTTTTCGGTGCCAGCCCCCCTTCACCCAGCCCCATCATCAGCATCAGCCCCCCCCCCCCCTTCTCTGAACCCCAGCCTCCCTTCTCCCAGCTCTAGCCCGGTACAGTGAGAGCTTATGTTTTTACTCCCACAGCTCTGTGCTTCCTAACCAGCACCACGGGATGATTTGAAATAGGAGAAATGTCACTTCCTGTTTCCCATGAGAAGTCAGAAAGTACCTGTTCTTACAGGGCCAGTGAAGAACATAAGAACATAAGATATGCCATACTGGGTCAGACCAAGGTCCATCAAGCCCAGTATCCTGTTTCCAACAGTGGCCAATCTAGGTCATACGTACCTAGCAGTTTCCCCAAAAGACACAGGTTCTGCAATGCTTGTACTAGGTCAAGCATTGATATCCTGGGTCCCTTCTTAATAATGGTTTATGGACCTTTCCTCCAGGAACTTGTCCAAACCTTTTTTAAACCCAGCTACACTAACAGCCTTTACTACATCCTCCGGTAACAAATTCCAGAGTTTGATTACACGTTGAGTGAAAAAATATTTTCTTTTATTAGTCTTAAATAGTTTACCCTGTAGCTTCATTGCATGTCCCCTAGTCTTCCTATATTCTGATAATGTAAACAGGCGATCTACGTTTACCCGTTCCACTCCGTTCATTAATTTATAGACTTCTATCATATCTCCCCTCAGCCGTCTCTTTTCCAGGTTAAAGAGCCCTAACCTTTTTAGCCTTTCTTCATAGGAGTATCCTTCCATCCCCTTTACCATTTTGGTGGCTCTTCTCTGAACCTTTCCTAATAACGCTATATCCTTTTTAAGATACGGCGACCAGAATTGCACACAATATTCAAGGTGCGGTCTCACCATGGAACGATATAGAGGCATTATAATATCTTTTGTTTTATTTTCCATTCTTTTCCTTATGATACCTAGCATTCTATTTGCTCTCTTGGCTGCCGCTGCACACTGGTCCGAGGGTTTTAACATGTTATCCACAATGACGCCTAAATCTTTTTCCTGGGTGGTGGTTCCTAATGTGGAACCTTGCATCGTGTAAGCATAGTTTGGGTTGTTCCTCCCTAGGTGCATAACTTTGCACTTGTCCACATTAAATTTCATCTGCCATTTTGATGCCCAGTCTTCCAATTTATCAAGATCCTCTTGCAATTTTCCACAATCCTCTTGGGTTTTAACAACTTTAAATAGTTTTGTGTCATCTGCAAATTTGATAACCTCACTCGTTATTCCACTTTCCAGGTCATTTATGAATATGTCAAAAAGCAGCGGACCCAGCACAGATCCCTGGGGTACACCACTATTCACCTTTCTCCATTGGGCAAATTGGCCATTTAGCCCAACCCTCTGCTTTCTATCTTTTAACCAGTTCCTGATCCACAGTAGTACACTGCCTCCTATCCCATGACTCTTTAGTTTTGCCAAAAGTCTCTGATGAGGGACCTTGTCAAAGCCTTTCTGAAAGTCCAGATACACTATATCAACCGACTCACCTTTGTCCACCTGTTTATTCACACTTTCAAAAAAACATAACAGATTAGTAAGACAAGATCTTCCTTGTCTAAAGCCATGTTGGCTGTCTCCCATTAGGCCATGACTATCTACATGCTGAGTAATTTTATTCTTTATGATGGTTTCTACCATTTTCCCGGTACTGACGTGAGGCTCACCGGTCTGTAGTTTCCCGGATCACCCCTGGAACCCTTTTTAAAAATTGGTGTTACATTGGCGATTCGCCAATCTTCAGGTATTAGAGATGATTTTAATGATAGTTCACAGATTACTAATAACAGGTCTGCAATCTCATATTTCAGTTCTTTCAACACCCTTGGATGTATACCATCCGGCCCAGGTGATTTGCTACTCTTCAGTTTATCTAATAGTTGTAATACATCTTCCTGATGAATCGATATTTCCTTCAATTCTTCCGCACCTTTAAATACCACTTCAGTCATTGGTTACATCCCTACATCTTCCTCAGTAAAGACCGAAGCAAAGAATTCATTCAGTCTCTCCGCTATCACCTTGTCGCCTCTTAGTGCCCCTTTAACTCCTCTATCATCTAATGGTCCAACTGACTCTCTCACAGGTTATTTGCTATGAATGTACTTGAAAAAAATCTTTATTTCCTGTTTTTGCTTCCGCAGCAAGCTTCTTCTCAAATTCTCTCTTTGCCTTCTTTATCAATGCCTTGCATTTGACCTGCCAGTGCTTGTGCTGTTTCCAGGTTTCATCGTTTGGCTTTTTTTTCCATTTCCTGAAAGATGCTTTCTTGGCAACAACAGCCTCTCTGACCTCACCTTTAAACCAGGCTGGCAGTTTTTTGGACTTCCTTCCACTTTTCTTAAAACGTGGAATACAGCTGGTCTGGGCTTCCAAGATAGTATTTTTCAACAACACCCAAGCTTGATGTAAGTCTTTAACCTTTGCAACTGCTCCTTTTAGTTTTTTCTTAACTATTTTCCGCATTTTATCATAGTCTCCCTTTCGAAAGTTAAAAGGTAGTCCTGTGGATTTCCTTACAATCCCTCCTCCACTAATTAAATCAAAGGCGATCATGCTATGATCACTATTGCCAAGTGGCCCCAACACCCTTATCTCTTGCACTAGATCTGGGGTTCCACTAAGGACGAGGTCTAATATGGCTTCCCCTCTCGTCGGTTCATGGACCAGCTGCTCCAAGAAGCAGACATTTATGTCATCTAGGAACTTTATCTCCCTAGCATGTACTGCCGTGACACTGACCCACTCGATACCGGGGTAATTGAAATCGCCCATTATTATTACCGCACTGTAACTTTTGTTAGCTTCCTTGATTTCTTTGAGCATTTCATCATCCATTTGTCCATTCTGGCCAGGCGGTCGATAGTACACCCCCACCGCCATCGCCTTCCCCTTTTTACATGGAATTTCAATCCATAGAGATTCTACAGCAAATTTTGTTTCCTGCAAAACTTTAATCCTTTCTGACTCAATGCCCTCTCTAACATAGAGCGCAACCCCTCCACCAATTTGATCAGCTCTATCATTACGATATAGTTTGTACCCAGGTATCACAGTGTCCCACTGGTTGTCCTCCTTCCACCATGTCTCTGATATTCTAATCACATCTAACCTCTCATTTAGTGCTATATATTCTAACTCTCCCATCTTATTTTTTAGACTTCTAGCATTTGCATACAAGCATTTTAGAGACTGTATTTTATTCATATTAATTTGGCTATTGGTAGACATGGGTAATTTGGGATCTTTAAGCTCTGTCTGCTCCATACTCAAGGGCATTTGGGCTACTTTACTCTTTTTTGGAACCTCTCTTCTTTTGGTAGTATCCTTCAAGGATACATTCTTCCGAACCATCTGCTCTTGGGCGACTGTCAGCTTTCCCCTATTATCTAGTTTAAAAGCTGCTCTATCTCCTTTTTATAGGTTAATGCCAGCAGCCTAGTTCCATCCCAGTTAAGGTGAAGCCCATCCCTTCGGAAGAGCCCCTCCTTTCCCCAGAATGTACCCCAGTTCCTAACAAATCCAAACCCCTCATCTCTGCACCATTGTCTCATCCACGCATTGAGACTCCGGAGCTCTGCCTGCCTTTTGGGTCCTGCACGTGGAACGGGAAGCATTTCGGAGAAGGCTACCCTGGAAGTTCTGGATTTCAACTTCCTACCTAAAAGTCTAAATTTAGCCTCCAGAACCTCCCTACCACATTTTCCTATGTCATTGGTACCGACATGTACCAAGACAGCAGACTCCTCCCCAGCACTATCTAAGACCTTATCTAGGTGGCGCATGAGGTCTGCTACCTTTGCACCAGGCAGGCATGTTACCAGGCGATCCTCACGTCCACCAGCCACCCAGCTATCTACATGCCTAATCGAATCACCAACTATAACGGCTGTCCTAACCCTTCCCTCATGGGCACATGGCCCTGGAGAAACGTCCTCGGTGTGAGAGGGTTTTACATCACCTGGAAGACAGGTTCTAGTTACAGGATCACTTCCTGCCACACCAGGGTGATGCTCTCCTATTATGTGACCTCTCTCCTCCATGGCAACAGGGATGCTGCCAGACTGGAGGTGGGACTTCAGGACTATATCCCTGTAGGTCTCGTCTATGTACCTCTCTGTCTTTCTTATGTTTTCCAAGTCTGCTACTCTAGCCTCTAGAGAATGGACTCGTTCCCTGAGAGCAAAGAGCTCCTTGCACCTAGTGCACACGTAAGACCTCTCACCAACTGGGAGAAAATCATACATGTGACACTCAATGCAAAAGACTGTGAAGCCCCCATCCTGCTGCTGGACTGCTGTCTGCATCTTAGTTTTAAGTTTTTGTTTAGATTTTTAAGTTCTTTACTTACTAAGGGTTGCTATGGATATTTATACCAATAAAACTGTACCTAATACGTTTAATATACCTTGTTCACCTGAAGCTTAATTAATCTCAGGTCCTTAGTGTATGTCTGATTTGGGTAACAAGCTTCACCTGAGAGCACCTCCTGTCTTTTAAGATGTGTAAGTACCTATAAAGCTACGATTATCCCAGGGGTGGGTGGGTGTAGGGAGGGAGGGAGGGAAATAACACTTATTAAAAGAGGGCTGCTACACAATACCCTGTCCTGTGCTGCTGAGGTAAGCTATATTCTTATTTGATTTAAATTATAGCTCTTTGCTGCTGCTAGGCTCTAACTTATTATGAAATTTAAACTACAAGCTCTCTGCTGGGTTCTAAATTTAACCAGAAAGCTCTCTTCTATGTTTTAAATTGAAACTAAAAATACTTTGCTGATACTAGGGCCTGAGTGGCTATTAAATTAAAACTATAAGCTCTCTGCTGGGTATGAAATGTAACCAGAAAGTTCTCTTCTGTGTTTTAAATTTAAACTTAAACTGCTGCTACTAGGCCCTGACTGATTTAAAAAAAAATAGTGGGTTCACAGATTAAATAGCTTTAATAGAAAGAATTCCTTTCAGAAAATTCCCAGAAGTATATACTCACAATTGCAGATCTCTCTCCAGAAGTAACAGTCCCTTTTTCTAGTCCTTCAAGACTGAGGGTCACAGAGCTCTGAAGAAGCAGAGAGTGGCGGGAGGAAAGGTGCAAGCTTCCACCATCCCAAAGTGATACGGTGGCAGCTGTTCACTCCAATAACATACAGCTATGATAGCAACTGCTGGGTGACACCATCAGAGGTCCCCAGGAATAGGGATTTTTCAAGGGTTTTCAGTAATAACCGGGAAACCCAAATTCCTCATCAGGGGTGTTTTATTAGGATGTTGCAGTTATAATCAAAAATCAGAAGCTCTGCATATAATGTAATCACAATACCAGCACTGTCCATTTACGTAGTTTAGGTGTGCTATGTGGCAAGCCAAAACTAAACATATAGGTCCCGATATTGAATTGGGCAGGCTATGCACCGCTACGGCGCAAAGCCCTGCCTGCCAACCCTTAACACCAGATATTCAATGCTGGGCAACGGCATCGAATATCATCTGGGGTTGCCACACATTCCACGGAGCTGCTGAAGCTAAGCAGGTAGTGGCAATATTGCACTGCTACACGGTTAGCTTTTGCTACGCCTAGTTTTACCCACCAATTGCTAACTAGGTAGCGGTGCAATATCTCCGCTATCTGGTTAGAGACAGTCTCCACCTCTTTTTCACCCCAGAACGCCCCAACGTGCTCCGATGCTAACCGCATAGCATTGGGGTATGTAGCGGGGTTAGAAGGGGATATTCAACAGCACTAACCATTTAAGTATCATTGAATATCCCAATTTAAGGCATTTACATGGTTTACTGGGCTGTAAATTGTGTAAATGCCTTGCGAATATCAAGCCCCTAAGTTATCTGGTTAATAATGCCACACTCACTCATCACTAAGCCTGGCCCCTTCTTATGTGAATTGTATTAGGCCATTTAGAAAGATATTTGTCACAAAACAATCTATATAAAATTTGAAAATATACAAATAGTGAAGTTATTCACCAGTCACCAGTGAAGGTAACTGGTTAAGTCCGGCATTTTGAAAATACCTGCTTAAATTTCCTCTGGTATATTGCAGGATAGATCATTTTTTTAACCAGAATTAAGTAATTATATTTAACAGACTAACATTGAATAGCCATGCCCCACCACATATCTCACCCCTCCTATATTTACTCCCTTAAAATTGAACCAATGAGAGGCCTGGGAGGTTTAGACCTATTTATACAGTTAACTCCCAAAGTTGATCTTCTAAATCATCTGAATATGGATCCCAACATTTTTTTAAAAGATCATCATGAAAAAAAATCAGAGGGAAAAGAAAATTAGAGAAATAGATGGAAGGGTGGAATAGAGAGAAGATAAAATAGCAAAATGTAAGAAAGAAATCAGAATAAAAAATACAACCTAGGAAATAGCTGAGAGACCCAAAGAAAGGAACTGGAAAAAAATACAAAAGATAGGAGACATTAGGAGGGAGGGATGAGCTAAAAGGTAAAGAAATACTAAGGTTTGAAAACATCTTTTTCCTTGACTAGTTACTAAGTTGTTCATTGCAGAATTGATTAGAGTCAGGGAAAGTGCTGAGTAATGCATTGGGCCAGGATGAATAGTGTTTGCCTGTGTTCTCAGACTCCAATCTATTTCAAGTGAACATAATTTGGAAGCAATGGTTCTGAACAGTAATATAATAGCGCTCCCAGTCTCCCACAATTCGACAGATAGCGGAAAGGCTACAAAATTTAGCCCTTGCCATCTATCCTGCACTATAGCTTTTACAATGGCTGCATTCATCAACAGCTTACTGTATTTCCGTAAACTCAAATTTTGTTTGAGGTACCTCCATTCACAAAAAAATCACAACCTACCACAGTACATCCACAGATGCACTGATATCCCCTTCCCCCACCCATACACACACATACAGACAGGCTTACACGCACACATAGAGATCTATACACAAAAGCATACACACACATAGATACGCTCACACTGGCGTCTTTTTGTTGAAGAAATATTCTACATATAACATACCTACATAGATGTAAATCTCTGGAGAAAGTATATACTAAGTACTGTGATTTAGAGTTGCTACCACACTCCCTGGGACCTGCTGCCTCTATTACCTAGAAACTCCTAGAGCAAGTGTAGATTTTTCAGTTGAGTGTCCTGGAAGCTGGATCACTTCCTGTTTTCCCTGTGGATTATTTAGTTAGCTTAAGAGGATCCAAAATATATAAACACCTCAAAAAAGAGTGCCAAAAATCAAAATCACAAAACAAAAAACAATGGGATTCGCAAAATATAATTCACAGAATTAAGCATCAACTTAATCAAAAATATTACAAAGCTCTCTTAAATAATTCATTTGTTTAGAAAGACATCAAGTGCCTGAAATCTTTTATAAGGCCTTATATGGAATTCAAAAGGTGGATTTATAAGCACCTGTGTGTTCCATGCCTTACCATCTTACAGCCTCATCATCGTTCCATATATCAACATTACTGTATACACAAAATATATGCTTATATCATTTTATAATATTGTCATTTTAATAGCAGTGTAATATCAGTATACCTCACTGATACAGTTTTTAATGTTTTGTTTAAGATGTTTTTCGGCTTTTCACAGACAAAGGGTCAAAGTCAGACCGAATGCATCAGATTCATTTCAACAACACAGGGAGTCCCACAAGGATCCTCCATGTCTGCATTCCTCTTCAACATCTACTTACAACCTATCTGTCACATCTTCAAGCAACACAAGGTCCACTACGCAATTTATGCAGATGATATCATGGTCTATTTCCCTATCCACCTCAACTCGCCAGACTACTCTACCATTACCAATTGCCTACTTGACATGAGCAACTGGCTGGCATTCAACAACCTCCAAGTCAACTTCAAAAAATCAGAAGCTCTGTTCATAGCACGGGGCCCATCTTTTACCCCCCCCCCCTTCTTCAATATCCATAGTGGACACCCTAATCACAATTAAGGAAGAAGTACGCTACGTAGGTATTACCACTGACCGCTTCCTAAATCTACAAGCCCACATCATTAAGACTTCCAAGATTGTATTACAAAAGCTAGCGATAATCCGTAGACCAAAACCCTTCCTCAATCATGACCATTTCCGTACAGTCGGTCAAACGCTCATAATCCCCGTCCTAGATTATTGTAACTCTCTCTTTCATGGTTTTCCATCACAAACTATCCATCCCTCACAGATGGCTCAGAACACTGCTGCCAGCATAATTACAGGATCTCCCAAATATGATCAAATAACTCCCCTTCTATATCAGCTACATTGGCTCCCAGTCTCCTCACGTGCTAAATACAAAACTGCTCTCACGATCTTCAAGGTAAAAAATGATTTGTCAGCAGGAGCTCTACATGAACTCATATGTACAAACTCAAGCAGCAGACCTAAGAGTCAGAACACAAGAGACACCATACTGATCCCCAGCGCTTACACTAAAGCAAAGAACTTCACCACAAAGACAGCCCTTTCCTTAGTTGCTCCCGCCATCTGGAACATTCTTCCTGAAAAAAAATCAGAACAACGAAGGACTTAAAGGACTTCAGAAAGCTTCTTAAGACCTTTCTCTTCATTGACCATTTCAAAGACAATACCTAGTCCTTCTCTATAATTCTCATGCCAGTCCACAGATAACCCCGTTCATGTTGCTATGTACATAAGTTCTGCTGCCGAGCACCTCCCGCATGCTACTCTTACCTGAAAGTTACTATGTGTTTTCTGTAAAATGTTGAGTTCTATGTAAACCGCTTAGATTGTAAGATAAGGCAGTATAAAAATACTGTTAAATAAATAAATATAGCCTCTGCATGATCATTGTTTTACATGAGTACTTTTAACAGTTTATTAATTTTTTATTTAGTTTATTATGGTTTGGATGAAGTTTTAATATTGACATTTTATTTTGAGTTATTTTATTTATTTTAGGATGTCCATTTTTTGCATATTTTTATTTGTTTATTTAACTTTATTTGTATAGCTTGATCTTTTTATCTTATTGTTTATAATATTTACTGTTGTATAATGTGTTTACACTTTTTTCCCTTTATTTATGCACATTTTTCAATTTATATCCAAGCAACATGCTTGTACAGATAAAGATACAACTTGTAGCAAAAATAATCAGAAACCAAATACAGAAACATTTTCTTTTTTTTCTTTTTTTTTCCAAGAGTATCATTAGTCCACTATAATGGAGGGAGCAGCACAAGAAACATAAGAGGGACAGGCACTCCCAATTATGAGTATTACAGGAAACAAAGCAAAAAGAATAAACAAGAAGGGTCAGAGCACCGAGCATTCTATATATTAATGGGGAAACACTCAGGAAGGAGAGGAAGTAACAATATGAGAACTGATAAAGGAAGAAAGATCCTCAGGCTGAAGAAATATATACTTATGAGATTTAAATACAATTATACATTTGTATAGGAATCTAAGCAAAAAAGAAGCACCTGAGTCACCCCAGGACGAAGTAATAGAAAAGCTTTACGCCTTTTTTGAGTCATTCTGGCCACATTTGGGAAGATCAAAATTCTTTTACCCATGAACAAGTTGGCCCGCTTCTTAAAGTATAGCTTGAGAATCCAATCCCTATCAGATGGGATAGCAAACATCACTAAAATAGTAGAGACATTTAACTCATTTTCCTTAGGCATTTGAAGAAGAGCTGATACATCAAGAAAGTCCATATCCAATGTCCCAACTGCCATCTTTCCCTCTTTTTTACCAACTGGCAAAAAGTACGCTTCAACAACTGGATGGATTTTAATCAGATGGCACCAACAAAGCTTCTTGAATATATTTTTTGAACAGTTCCAAAGGAGCAACCGCAGGTACTATAGGAAAATTAAGTAGACAGATATTGGAAGCTCTAGCAGAGTTCTCTAAAGATTCCAGCTGCAGCCTTATGGCCACATTATCTTTAAGTAAGGAATTAGCTACATTAGAAACCTGCAACAGTTTCTGATCCCCAGTTTCCATTTTCCCTTTAACATCCAACATTTCTGACTTAATTTCAGAGTGAAGGACCTCAAGCTTTTCAACCCTAAAGGTAGATAGAACCAACTGTTGACTTACAACACTGGAAAGTTGAGAAATCGCTTCCCAAATGTTCTACAAAGAGATCACATTCGGACGTACCAAAGTAATAAGCTTGGGCAGCTCAGACGGCGTAGTTGCAGATAGAGGAACTTTCCTTCCATCAGCCCCGCTCACTTCATGAGTGAAAACAGCCTCCTGCAGAAGTTGGAACTCTTTCACACCTGCAGCCTCAGTTGTACTCGGTTGCTCACCGGATTCGGCCTCAAGCAAGCCCTGCTTTCGAGCCACCGCTCCCACTTCTTTGGAGAGAGCTTCGACTCCGCGTGCAAGAGGAGTCACCAGAATGTGTTTACACTTAATATCGTATAGAGGCCCGTATCCCTGATGAAAGCAATGCCAAAACACAGCCGTGTTGGGTGCTGTTGTTTTTGGCGATTCACCTCAATAAATTGGCTTTGGTCATCACCTCACTCCTGATAGTTTCCCAAAAAGGTACACAGGTTCCACAATGCTTGTCCTGGGGTAAGCAGTGGATGTCCCAGGTCCTCTTTAATAATAGTTTATGGACCTTTCCTTCAGGAACTTGCCTAAACCTTTTTTAAACCCAGCTACACTAATAGCTTTTCTTACATCCTCCAGTAACGAATTCCAGAGTTTGGCTACACATTGAGTGAAGAAATATTTTCTCTTATTACTCTTAAATGGGTTACATTGCAGCTTCATTGGATATCCTCTAGTCTTTCTACTTGCAGTACAGGGGGCAGAGTTGCAGGTACAGGTTCAATGGAGGGTCAGCAGGGAGCAGTTAGTGTTTCTTTAATTTCTCATTGAAAAGGAAACAGAGATTGACAAAGTTGTCCTTGATATATATTTGAAAAGCACAATAAAATAAGAAGATGTCATCTTGGCTACTTAAACATAAAATGAAACTTAATTCAAATAAATGTGAGGTATTATCAAAATCATGTAAACAGAGTGCTAACATATCCAGTTATTATTGCCAATGAAATGGTGAAGGTGAAAACTACTGTTCAGTACCTGGGAATGATTTGGGACTCAGAACTTGTACTTGCCAAATCTCAGCCACTGTTAAATCTACCTTTTGTTCACTGCAACTCCTCTGTCAACTTTGTTCTTACTTGACATTATATCTAAATTAGTGTACTGTAATTCTAACACATGCCTCTGAGCAGGCTTAAATTTCTGTCAGAGCAAATGTGTACTATGGGAATTATTTTAATAGCCTATTTATAGAAGCACATAGTCATTTATGTTTACGTACAGTGTATAAAATGCCAATTTGGCAGATTGCAATTAGTACAGAACACCACTGTTAAGATTTTGAAAAGGCAGGAAGAGGGGACCATTTCTTGCCATTGCTGTTACCCATAGAAAAAAGGGGTCTGGGTTAAATGACTATTTTTAAAAAATATTTATTTGGCTTAGAACCTAGTTATTTGTCTACATTATTGACAAAACCCCGATTCCATATAGACCTGCTAGTAAACGCGGAAATGTTTAAATTGGACCCTGGTGTGATTCTGACCCTATTCTGAAGACACGGGTATAGATACACCCACATTTCTGGCATTGGAATCGTATACGTGTCTGATGTGGCACGTCCAACAATCTGTTCAGCAGACCCGTGCACATATCCTTGCATACAGATACAGTACATGGGCCACAGATTAAAGCAGAGAAACACGTCTCCGGTAATAGTAGGAGATACGGATACACAGTGAGCAGGTTTTGGATGTGCCCATGCTCACCGCATTCATAACGCTACATATCTGCGATCGTGCCCGTCTCTGAGCTGGCCACGCCTCCGCTGTTAAAACGTGCATCTGCTAAGCTGTTGTGCTCACTGACAGTAGGTTTGCTGATGTATACAAGACTGAAATACTGAAGATAAATGCATGCTGATGCAAACCAGACCATATCCTAGTCCCCTACTTGCCCAGAACAATGCTAGGTAATCCCAGCACACTCTAAGATAGTATAAGAGAAGGTGAATATGAACATGTATGACAGATCATACCTTGCATTCAATGGTACTTGGCATTATAAAAAGGCTTCAGTGAGTCCTGCATTGGCCAGCTCTACATACTGTCATGACGCCAGCCCTCCGCCTACGGCTAAGAGGGGTGGAGCTGCCATTATGTCCTCTGATAAAGAATAGTTGTGAGTCGAGTAGTAAGGCAAAAATGACAAGGAATTTATTCCCAACACAAAAGAATTCAGTGCAGAACAAAATAAGACAATCTTCAGGTGTTTGCTCAGAGTTATTTACAGAAAATTAAAGTAACTGCATTTCTCACAGTCTCTGCTCCAAACATGTGCAGTGCATATCCCATGTAATCAAAACAGTTTAACAAAAACAGCTTCTGCTTCCAAAGAAAAATACCTCTTTTTCTTTGCTTTCACTCAGCTCTTTTATACGGGTTTTTTAGCGCAGGGACTCAATATCATCTGCCAAACAATACGTGCAATCCATAGGAACTTCCCCTAGGTCAATATCATTACTGTCCCATTGCATTTCTTCAAACTCAGGGCTTACTGAGTTTGGCTTTAAATTGTTATAGCAGGGTTTCTGGTAACCTCCCTCTGCTAACTCTGGTATTTCCCCTGGACACAATTCTGCGCAGTAAGGCTTAGAAATACCTGGGGCTGTGGAGACTCCTCACTGGCTCTCAGCTAGCTCTCTCCAGCTGTAAGGAATTACTTTCTGCTCTTCTGTTTGCACTGCCTGTCGAGAGCACTGCCCTGGCCCTCTGCTCCTGGGTGAGTTTTTCAAACTCCTGGCTTTAGAGCTGGGCTCCCACCTAGACAGACTCTGAAGCCTTTCATCCAGCCCTGAGGACTGAAGGGTTCTCTGCTCTTTCTCCCTCAGCAGGTTCCTGACAACAGGCTGTACCTTCTCTCCTTCTGTTCGGCTGGCTTCAATTTCAGACCTGCAGATAGGTTCCCTTCAAGGTCTCCAACTCTGGGAAGTTTCTGAGCCTCTCCAACCACGTCGCCTCCAATCTAGAGCGCTTGGCCTTTTCTCAGAAGCTTTTTCTCTCTTCCTCCCTTTGGAAGCTCTGCCTCTTCCCCTGCTCCCCTCCCAAGCCTCTAGCTGGGGTTTAAATTTCTTTTCCCTGAGGCTTGGCTCTGCCTTCCTGCACAGGTGTGAGTAATCAAGATCCAAGCTTGCTGCTACGTCAGAGCTTGGGTGTGTCAGCTCAGCTCCTGCTTCCCTCTGCTTGCCTCTCTCTTGCAAATACTGAGACATGTGTGCTGGCTGACTGTCAGTATCTTTAAAGGAAAAATCCTTCTTTCCTTCTATTTCCATAGGCTCTGCATGGGCTTCTACATCACAATACACCCTTAAAAATGCTCAGGATGGACCCTCAACATGTGCACAGAAAACAACACTAACATAGCAATTCCCCAAGGGATGCATAATAATTGCTGAGCAACAAACGTGTGCCTCATGGCATAATCTTGGCACTACATCAGTCATGTCTCCCAGTGCCTGGCCCTCCTCCCTGATTTGTGATAGGCACACCAGATCCTCCCATGCAACCCACACACATACACACATGCACATCTCACTTGCTATCACAAAAGTCATAATTCAGGAAAACAGATGCTCTGCACCTATAGGTAAAAGCTGGCATACCATAAAAACAGTGGTCGGATTCGGGCAGTTCTGCCCAGTTTGCACGAACCAGTTCCTGCCATAGGCCGCATTCGCCAAACTGGGCAAAAAACGCATCCTGATGCCAGCTGGCAGGAATCCCCCCCCCCCCCCCCACCAGTGGTTTGCCGGCATCGGGGGACCGCAACATCGGGAGAAGCCCTCGATGCCATCAAACCACTGGTGGGTGAAGGGATCGGACTGCCCTGTAGTGGCTGCCAGCGGCCCAAACATGCAGCGCCGGTAATGCAAATGTGTTCCATGCTGCCACCGGCTCGGCTCCTTCAGTGGTGATATCAATCCGAACCGGTTCCTGGTCGGATTGAATCCTGCCACTGCATAAAAGCAGGGATTGCCAGGGCTACAAATCTAATCCCCCTTTCTCACTCAAATACAATCCTGTTGCAGACTCACTCACACTTCTTACATCAACATTCCCATTTTACATAACACAGGAATTGTCAGGGTCCCCCGGATTAGCTCCTTTAAAACAAACAGGACGTGTCAGCATAGCCACCATAATCACTACTGCTCATCTTAAAACATCTTTAGGGTAGTTATTAATGCCCTTTTAGCTAACTGCATCTAGCTGTGTTTTACAAACTGAAGTCACACCAGTTTGAAGCATACTTGTCACAATCTCTATACAAACACAGCACAAAACTTTGTAAGTGCTGGCCTTATTCCACATCTCCAGCAGGAATAATGGGCACATCTGCGAGGAACACCAAAAATGTACACAGGCCTTTCCTGAATATGCTTTATACATCCCCGTGGAAAACCACGCCCCCCCCCCCCCAGTCTGCCCCTCCTGGGGACATCCTGAGATCCCCGTGTTTGCGCCATGGATGTGAATGGGAGCCGTGTGTTGGAATACACTGGTAGACGTTTTCGGATGATACCTGTCTCACCGGGCACATGCAAATGGCCTATTTGGTTTATGGAACAACCCCCAAAGCATATGCCTTCAAGGCCTTTACATTATTTCTAATTGAATTAATTGGAATTTCTTTCCCCATCAACTTTTTATTTTGAAGGTACCCAGTGCTCTGTGATTGTGCACCAGGGTCCTAAATTATGGGATGCACTACCAGCGACTAGACATAGAGAATTAAATTATTTGGATTTTAGGAAGAAGTTATACATTTGCTATTTACTATTTGAGATTAGATATGTTGACATTATTAATGGGGAGAATGATTTGAGATGGAGGAGCAGTAGTTGTTTTTATTATTTTATTATGTGCTATGTTACTATGTTATTTTACATGGAAAATTATATTGTTTGTAATTATTTTGTTGTTCTTTGCTTTGTGATTTTATTTGAAAATGGAAAGCAAATAATCCATCAAAGAATAAACCAAACTAAATTAAACTTTACTTTTATTTTAAAAAAAGTTGTATACCACTCATTGCAATGTTCAGAGAGTTTTTCAATAAACAGAGACATTTCTATAAAAATTACATACCCACATTTCCACAAGACTGAATTACCAATTGCATAATACATTATCTTGTAAAAACATCAAAGTGCTTCCCTGAATAGCAACGACAATCCTTCAGATTGCTTTCTGATCACAACTCAAATGGTAATCCATTCCATGATCTTGGCCCCATAATTGAACAGGCAGGATTCCATGTGCCAGATGTCTTTGCCCAGTGCAGAGAAGGCACATCCAACAAACCTTGCTCTTGAGACCGTAGAAATCTCACCAAACAGTATTCCATTAATAGCAAGGCCAATGAGAGCGGCATTGCTAGTCTGCCTTAAACACTAACTGCAATATTGTAAATGTAACCCACGCCACAACTGGTGCGCAGTGAAGAGTAAATAAAAGAGGTATAATAACATCCCATGACTGTGTCCCTGAAAAAAGGCGAGTTGCTACATTTTGTCTTAATTGCAATGCTTTGATTGTACTACAGAAATCATCCATAGGCACATATAACACAGTATATACTGTGATGGCGCAGAAAGCAGAGAGAATAGAGAAAGAGGGAAAAAACAGGCATTTTCCCCAGATAGTAGGGAAAGAACCAGAAGTTTAAGGGTTAAAACTTCTGAACTAGAAAAAAACTCTCCACAGAAAGCAGGTAGCAAGGAGACACACCCCAGCTCCATGGTTACCAACCCTACTCACGAGGGACAGCTGGGGGTGGGGCCAGGAAGCCGAAGGGGAAAGCACTCATATAAACTGCCAGAGAGTGAACTCAAGAGAGAGGATGCAGCAGAGGAGGACAGAGAGGAGTCTGAACTCAGAGGGAAGCCTGAACTCAGAGAGAGGTCTGAGTACCGTGAAGGGAAACGCTTGACGAGGATTCCTAGTTCTGGTTCCAGTGCAGCTTGGAACAGGTCAGAACGTCCCAGGAGGGGAGGAGGTCCTAGAAGCTCTGGAGAACCACGCAAAGAAGGTACCCGGGGAGGCAAGGGAGCTTCATTGGAAACCTCTGGGAGAAGGGCAGAGCCAGCCAGAGGATTTGGAGCTAACCCAGGGCCCTGTAAGGGAGACAGGAGATATACTTCTAGAAGGAAAGCTTACCCAGGGGAGTTGGTCAGCCATGTTGGCAGCAGAAGCCCTTCCCCCGAAGTATGCATGGAGCATGAGCCTTCAGCAGTAAAGCCTATTAAGTGCTCAATTCCAAAAGATAAGGTGAGCAGCCAAAAGCCTTCTATTAACTCCTTAAAAGCTAAGAGACTTCCCAACTGCTATACTATTCCTCAGAGAAGGAAGGACACTGCCTTGACTAAAGTCTTAGAAATCCTGAAGGGATTAAAGCCTGATAGTTTTGAGTCTGAATCCTGTGCCTCTCAAGCCGACTCTGACCTGGAGAGTATGGAAATAGAGATGCCTGGTTTAATGGAGGAGAATTCTGATGAGGAAATGGAATGTTCGGTAGCCTCTAGGCATTGAGAAAGGCTAGAACATTTGCAGAAGCTTTAAACCTGGCAGCTGCTCCTTCAAGAGAGCACGGCTGGGAAATATGCAAATAAGGTTCCTGAAGTTTTAAGTCGTCGCTGAGTGTGTGAGCATTTGTATGCTAGAAAGTGGAAAGCCTGAGATACAACAAGCTGAAGGAATTACTTGGTGAAAGGAAACAAAAACCAATGTGTAACAGAAGTTTGCCTGCTTGGAAATGTAACAACTTCTGTTTGTTTTAAAGCTATGAAAGAAGATGGGTTTTTTTCTAATTCTTTTTGCACCGGAGTTTCAGTGCTGTGTTTGGTTATAGTATGAGGAAATACTGTGTTTTCATTTAAGTGCCAAAGCTGAAGAGAAGCGAGTTTGCCTTTGTTTGATGCTGTTCGAAAATATCCTTACCTTATCCTGATAATTGGAATCTTTAAAGTTCCTTTGGCTGAAAATAATAAAAATCCTGTGTGCCTATAATTACCATCTCAGCTGGATTATTACACAATTACAAGAAATAGGCACTTAAAACAAATAAATATATTGACTGCCCGTTCCCAAGCCTTAGGCAACCGCCTGGGCAAGGGAAGCGGTGACAATACAAAAATCTTAACTTGAAAAAAGCTTTCCAACTACCTGCCTAACATGCAAGTTAAGCATGCATCCAGCAATACAGCTACATATTGCCCTTCCTGACATATAGGAACAACATTGTCACCACATATACTGATTCTGGAATCAATACTCAATCATTTATCTGTATTACTAATATCTATGGTCCTGATTTTCATTTAGGCAGGCTATGCGCCGTATCTGCACATAGCCTGCCCACCGACCCCCTTAGCTGTGATTCAGGGAAGAGGAAGATGCTGCCCACATTCTCTCATGGCACTTCAACCGTTACCTCAGTCCAAAGGAACTCAGGAACGCCTTTGGACTGAGGTAACGGTTGAAGTGCCATGAGAGAATGTGGGCAGCATCTTCCTCTTCTCTGAATCACAGGTCTATTACTGAAGAGCATTTCCGGTCCCTTTAACAAACCATTTGGGACGTGGTTTAAAATCAATAAGTAGAACCACTGAAGAATATTTTAAGTTCATTTATGAACCGTTCGGAACATGGTTTAAGGACAACAAGCTGAAGTTAGCCCATTGTAGAGCAGTGGCTATTCAACAGGTTTTCCCCTGAAGAAACCTATATGGAGAAACGCGTTGAAGCACTTACATGAATGGCGTCGGGAGGAATTATCACTTTGTGAATTTTGAGAAGTTTTCATTATTCAGATAAGTAATGTTTAATTCAAGTCACAATAAGAAATCTATTTTGTTATTAAATTTTAAGCCATAATACTGACAGGTCATTGATGCTATTTGGCACAGCTTGCACCGCATTGTAGGTTGCTGGCATTAGAAGTGTCGGGAAGTCTGAGACCTTGTCTAGTACTTATTGATGGTTTGTATTAAGAAGGCAATATAAAAGTAAGGGGTGAAGGGTTTTCTATAGAGTGCATCACCGATTTGACATAATTTCATGTACACTCTGTGAATGAGCCATTAATATTTACATCAGAGGAAAGGCAGGATAGAGGAAAACATGATAGAGATGTTTAAATATCTCCATGGTATAAATGCACAAGAGGAGAGCCTCTTTCGATTAAAAGCAAGTACTGTAACAAGAGGACATAGGATGAGGGTGAAAGGGGATAGACTCAGGAGTAATATGCAGAAATATTTCTTTACAGAAAGATTGGTAGATGCATGGAATAGCCTCCCAGTGGAAGTAGTAGAGACGAGGACAGAATCTGAATTCAAAAAAGCATGGGACAAACACAGAAGATCTCTAAAGGAAAAAAGGGGACTAGTGTAGTTGATATGGAAGGGCAGACTAGATAGGCCATGTGGTCTTTTTCTGCTGTCACGTTTCTATGTTTCATTTGCGTTACTACTACATCTTGAATCTTTTTTGTTTTGTTCATTAGACAGTTGTCAAATGATGCCATGCTAACTTATATTTTTCCTTCTTCTTTTCAGAGCTATTCTTTCTCCAGTTCCACTCACACTTTCTTACCTTCCTTTTTTCTTCAACAATCTCCTTGCTAAACCAGGGAGCTCTATGTTGACTTTTCATCATCACAATCTTTTCTGGTGTTGTCTTATCTAGGATCTTGGTTAGTAAAGATAACTCTATTTCCCTTCACACACCCACCTTTTCCTCCATTTTTAAGGTCAAGGACCTTTTTAAATTCCTCAGGATCTATGCAGGAATGTACAGTTTTCCTTTGACTCACCACATCTCCTCTTCCTATCCTCAGACCAGGCATCCTTAATTGAAATCTAATAAACAGTGACTGGGGCCCAAACAGACTCAACACAGAAGTTTGCTTCCCATATTTTTATTACTACCTGTTCTGGTAGAAATATTTGATCTAAAATATGTCATTTTTCATAGGTTGCCTCAATTCTAATCTGTACCAATCCCAAGGAGTGCATGATTTCTAGAAATCTGTAAAATCTGGTATGGCTAATCCCATATCCATATGCAGATTGAAACCCCCCAATACCATAAATTGCCCAGCATCACTCAAGTAATAAAATTCAACTAACATCGTCAAATTTACATTTCTAAATTAAATGTTTCTTAAAACTTGTCAAACTATAGCCTGTTGAAGAAAAGCTGGAAAATAATTTTCTACTAAAGAAATATTAACTAACCAGGTCACTAGCAATATGCTCCTTGTTGCTTTCACCATCAAAGAAGAATTAGGAACAGTGAAGGAAGTTGTAGCATTCAAAGTCATTCACAACTTCCTTTTTTTATAACTTATTAAAAGCGAATCATGGCCCTTGCCTTTTAGGGCTCCGACAGGTTTGGGAACAGAGGTTAATTTGCAGGAGGGTGAGATTAATTGGGGAGTTTTTTGGGGTCATACTATTAGGCCCACGATGTCTAGTAACCTTGCGCAAACATTATTTTTCTTAGCACCTCGTGCTGTGTGGACACCAGTTCGTATGTTTAGAGCTTGTCTATTACAGTCTAATATTTGTTGAAGATGCGCCACTGACATTGGGACACTGAACCATATGATATTTGATTGTCCAATGCTCAAATCATTTGTGACATCCTTCAACGTAACTTCTCCATATGAGTTCAGGTTGTCTTTTTCCGTTCTCCAAGTGCAAAACCTGAGCTGTCTAAATACAAATGTATACTTCTGGATATTATGATATCAGTCGTTATACAGTATGTCTTGTGTTGTTGGAAAGACTCATCCACTTTGAATGTGACCTTTTGGTGGCACAATATTTGTCTAGCCCATGAGCTTAAGAGTGCTGCCTCTATCTCTATGAACTGCATTGACAAGGTAGAGAGTTTGGAGATCTCTTGATGCATATTTATCAGATTTATAGATTGTTCATTCTTATGATTTTCTGCCAGAATTATTATTGTTAATTTCAATATTCCTTTTTTTTTCTTTTTTTTGGATGGGGGATTTGAGATGTGTTGTAGGTGTCCCATGTTATCACGATTAGATGTAAGTGTTCTATTGTATTTGTTTTGAAAACCTATATAAAGTTTAAAAAAAATGTATCCAACTCCGAATCAGTGAGGGAATGGAAACGAACACCCATTTTTCTAACTTAGGAACTATTTTTGATTTCTGAAAAACAAACAAAACAATGAGCAATAGAGCATTTTCATATTATGCCCCAATGCTATGGAATTCCCTTCCACCTACAATAAGAGAAATAAAAGATCTTTCAGTCTTCAGAAAGAAATTAAAAACACTACTATTCAAGGAACACTATGGTCAGCTCCACTCAGAATAACTGCCTAACAAAGGATAATTTAATACCACACTGTAAAACATTCTCTGAACATGCCCAAACCCCCCACATTGCAGCTACTCATCTACCCTGATATCAATCACTGATATACACCACTTATAGATCATCAAAATATCCTTCTAACCCACATGACCTCATCCAGTTATACTGCAAATAGTTTATTGCTGTTACTCATTATTCACTATTATATATGTATGCTGTTATATTGTACAAAGCTAACCATGTTCGATGTAATGTTCAAGTTCTGTTCATTGTAAACCGTCTTGATAGCTGGATAAGGCGGTTAAATAAATAAATAAAATAAATATATATTTTTTTATCTAGCATCACAAAAGCACTCGCCATCTGTAGTTCTAATTCTTGTTAAACAGCTTCTATTTTTTGAACAAAATTAAATAATATTTACTGTGTGTTATCCTGTGGTACCCAGACTGGCCACGTCCTTAAATAAATAAATAAATAAATATCTGCAAGGGACAGCTGCAAAGGGCCTGCTGGTACTCCAGGGTCACAGTCTGTTGGATGATGAGATCTGTGACTACAGTCCCAAAGGATGTCATCGGCATTCTGACAGACTGCACCTTGCTCATGCAGTTCACAGATGGACAGCAACAGACTACACAAAAAGAGAGAGACAGAAACACAGGACTCATTTCACGTTTCCAGCAGAAAGATACTTTACAGTATATGCACCAAAGGATATTGGGTGTATAAGGGGTAATTGAATGAAAGAAAGGGGAAAGGAAGGGATTTTGGATTTAGCTCATGCCTTTTTCAGAAGTAGCTTAAGGCAAGTTACATTCGGGTACAGTACGTATTTTACCTATCCCCAGAGGCTTTACATCCATAGAGACAATGGATAGTTAAGTGACTTGTCCAAGATCTCAAAGAGTGTCTGTGGGACTTGAGCCTTGACTTCAAAATCTATGTAGTGCCCCCTTGGGGGTTCGCTGGGTCTGGGGTCAACCTGACAGGAGTCCCCTTTGAGAAGGCTTCATCAGTCCCTGAATGCTTAGTGCCTGTGGGTGGGATTTCCCCATTACCCTCTCCCCCAATAAACCCCCTAAATAAGTATACTTTGAACAAGGCTGGCTGCAATATTTACAAGCTTTATTAACTTCTACAACCCTAAGGGGCATGTTTACTAAAACCCCGGTAATGTGCAGGCCGCGGTAGTGTGCGGGTGCCATATAAGGAGTGGGCGTTTCCTGCTGAAGAAGAAAACCCGGAATTTGCATATGCGCTAAGGTGCACGGCGCCCTTGTGCGCCCCTCACATTAGCGCATCAGATAGCTGCGCGGGAGGCATAAGTGGCGCGCTGATGTGTACACAGAAAAGCAGAGCCACAGCACAATGGTCAGGGCACTTACCAATGGTGCAGGGGTCAGGAGTTCAATTCCCCACAGTGCCCAATGAAGACAGCTGGCTGAGGTGTTAATTTATGAGGCACATAAATACTGGGCGGCATAAGGCAGCACGCTAATGTTCTTGGCGGCATATTAATACTGGGCAGCATAAGGTGGTGCGCTGATGTTTATGGAGGCATTATAATACTGGGCGGTATAAGTGGCGCGCTGATGTGCACACAGAAAAGCAGAGCCACAGCACAATGGTTAAAGCACCTACCAATGGTACAGGGATCAGGGGTTCAATCCCCCATAGTGCCCAATGAAGATGGATGGCTGAGGTATTACTTTAGGAGCCAGGTTACATTTGGGCTGCATAAGGCGGCACGCTGATGGGCATAAGGCGGTGCACTATTGTTTTAGGAGGAAGATCAATATTGGGTGGCATAAGGCGGCGCGCTGATGTGCAATCACAGGAGCAGAGCCACAGCACAATGGTTAAGACATTAACCAATGGTACAGGGAACAGGGGTTCAATTCCCCAAAGTGCCCACTGAACAAGGCTGGCAGAGGCATTACATATTATGGGGAAGAGTGGTTTAGGAGGCATTTTATTTCGTTTTTAATTATCACTACTAGCAAACGCACTCTCAAAGCGTGTTAACATAAGGCGCCCTATAAGGCACATTTTAAAGTGCACTGTCAGCCAAGGCACCCTAGAATGTTGCGTATAGGGCGCTTTAGAGGGTGCCGTATGAGGTACCGCAAGGTCAGAGTACTGTTTGTTATGGCAGCACTGTGCAGTTTAAGGAACGAAAAGCATAAGTAGGTGTGCTGACAGGCAAAGAGGAGCAGCAGTGGAGCACAATGGTTAAGGCACTGACTGCTGATACAGGGGTCATGAGTTTGCTCCCCAGTGTGCCTAATACGTAAGGCTGGCTGTGGCATCAGCTTTGCATTGTACATATTTGTTCCTGCAGCACTTATTTTTATTTTATTAATTGCTGCCAGCAAACATGCCCTCACGTGCCGTAAATGAGGGTGCCGTATAAGGCACCCTAAAAGGCACTCCATAGGGCACAATATAAATTGCACTGTCCGCCACAGCACCCTAAAATGTCCCCTATAGGGCACCCTATAAGTTGCGCCACAGGATAATATATAGTGCACCTTATATGGACAGAAACCATAAGGTGCCCTATAGGGCGCCCTATAAAGCACCCTCAGAGGCACCTTATGGGTACAGTACACTGAGGGTGTTTTTGCTGGCATCAAAATATGTACATTAAAAAAAATAATGCATTGGACAACCCTATCAAATAACCCCACTGTGGGCTTGAACCCATGACCTCTGGTTTCACAAGCAGTGAAATAACCATTGGGCTACAGCTCTATAGCTGCTAGCACACCCCTGGCTGGCTACAGAGAGCCTGCACGTCACCACACAGACAGTCTGCTGTGGTCACCAGGATAGGGTTAGCCCACCCATACCCATGATGCACTGCACATGCAAATCAGCTGTCCACAGATAAACACAAGATGGGCAATGCACCCCCACAGCACCTCGGCCTGGTAGGGGGAAGTGACCATGTGCACCCACACAGCACCTCGGCCTGGTAGGGGGTACTGACCGTGTGTGTTACTGGCACAGAGTAGCTACACACCATCACATTGTGCAGGTACTGTGCTCACCCTGAGGGAGCAATGAGGCGCCCAGGATCAGGTCCACAACACCTTGCATGGCTGAAAGAGGCCATGCTGGAGGTCCAAAGCAGTGTTAATGTATGAGACAGGTAGCTTCTGCACAAACACCTTGGCTGTTTCTGTCAGGTGTAGCCCCCATGGACCCTCAGGTGGGCCATGCACCCCCCCCCCCCCCCCCAGGGCCGAGGGTGGCAAACAGGATCTCCCATCAATAGATCCACATTCTACCTCCATGCAAAGGTGGCAGTAGAGGGGACCGTCAACCCCAGCCCTGCTGAGGAACAGACACCCCCACAGGGCAGTCACTGCAGCTCTTATACACATCCATAACACAATAGCAGACAGACATTAGGCCTGCATGTGGTAAGCTGCACCCCACCACTATCTGATAATGTCCTGCAGCAAGTTGTCAGCCACTGCACCCTGCAAGCCACTCCATCAAGATACATACCAGCTGCAAACAGTGTACTAGTTATCCATAGTGCATGTGCATATGCTTGCACCCAGAACTGGGATGTCAGCATACAGAGCAAGCAGATAAAGCAGTGACTGGGCCCCAAAAGGAAACCCATATCTATCACATGAGAGAAATATTATATAGCACTATGGGGGTGCCTAGCCATGCTGTGGTCACTGCACAGTCAGGGTGAGAGTGATCTCTCAGCAGGACATACTGAGGTCACCCTGTCTGTGTAGGTGGTGGCCGGGCACTAAAATGTCCCAGTCAATGCCCTATGCCCTGTGCAGATGCACCCTGGCCAGGCCACCCTGTCCGGCCTATACCCATGGTACCTTGCTCCTCATTATGCACATTGGCAGCACAATACTGGCAACACTGCTGGCAGTGTGGGCTGTGGAAGGTGTTTGCAGCCACCACACACTGGATAGACAGACAGCCACCCCCACACCTATGCCAGCATTGTGCTACTATAGAGGAGTCCAGCAGCCATAGCCACCACACCAGTCCTGGGCACAGTACAGGCATGGATATGGTACGCAATACTGTTGGGGGTTACTCCCCAGGGTGGTAAACACTGTCAGAGACCAGACCTGCAGCGCACACCACAGACATCACAATGATTGTTATGGTGGAGATCAATGAGCAAAATGTGCTTAACGTAGGAATTGATATCTGCCAGTTATCATGGGCAACGTTTGATAGCTGTGTACCATATACCCAGGTGTAGGGTGGCATTGCTAAGGTATGCAACTGCTAGTATTGGGAGATACAGGCAGGGCCCAATGTCCTGCCTCTCCAGGAGGCATTGGCCAATTAGGCCTGTGGGTGTGGGTGTGGGTGTGTCTGGCCTGTTGGCTGCTGCTTTACGGCAGAGTGTCCCAACTCCAGTCCTGGTGTTCAAACCACTGTTCGGGTTTTCATGCTGTCCCTCATAAATATGCATGAGCTACATCAGCATATCATGGGGGTGGTGCATAGATATGCAGCACAGGCATCTTTATTAGAGGCAGCATGGATCCTGAATGGTGTGGGGCCCTCCAGGACTGCATTTGGGAGACTCTGCTCTAGGTAATGCGGCTGTTTATGGTGTCTGTGTTTGGTGTGGTAAAATATAGGCGTATGAACCATGCGTATGTTCTCAGCAATAAAGGTTTGTCCTTACTATCACGGTTTAGTTGTAGGAAAAGTATGTGGACTGGATTGGCAGTAGCCCCAGCTGGGATTTGAACCTGTGATCCTCTGGTCCTACAGGCACTGGCTGGGTCCACTGCACCACACTGTGGCCACAGAGACAGTGCAGTCTCTGGAGATAGGAAACCTGGCCGCACGAGTCAGACACCCTGCTCTGCACAATTTTACTGTGGGCTCGTTTACCTTGTATGGGGACAAAGGTGCAAATAAACCTCAAAAATGACCTCCAAAAAAGGGGAAAAAAAACAAAACCAAGCTGGGCAACAGTGATATCAATGGGCAACATAAAAAACACTCCCAGGAAAGCTCCAATAAAATGCAGTGATTTTTGAAAGAGTCTACGGAGTGTAGACCCTTCCAAAAATCATTTCTTTTTTTTGGAGCTTTCCTGGGAGTGTTTTTTAATGTTGCCCATTGATATCACTATTGGCCAGCTGGATTATAATTTTTTAGATGTTTGTTGTGGTCATTTTCGTGTTTTATTTGCTATTTTGTTCTGTGCACATGTATCACACTACTCACGTTTTGCGGGTTTCCCCGGTTTTGCTGTATATTGCTGACGGAAATGGTTTCTCTTCCCTTTAAATCGGCTCTAACGCGAGGTTTTCACTCGCGGTAGTTTTTGGACCGAAATTCAGCCCCGCTCCTGTGCGGGGAGCCTCTCCCCTCCCACTCTCCACCTATTGACCCCGTCCCCCCGCCCCTCGGGAGCCTTCCTCCGCCCTCGAAATGCCTTTCCACACCTCTATCGCACATCAGCGCACCGCGCACTTTTGCGGGCGGTGTGCATGTGTGTGGGCGACGTGCACGTGTGCAGAGGCACCAAAATGCACTATTAGCGTGCGCTAAGGTACCTTAGCGCACGCTCAAGTGCGCCCCCGCACAGTTGCGCGGTTTAGTAAACATACCCCTAAGTTTATAGGAAGTACAGCCAGTGCATGTAAACAGTTTAGGTATTAATCCTCTGAAGCATAACCATTGAAAGAGCAGCTAAAATCTCCTATATATTCCCACAAAATACTAGCTAACCATTCAGATAAATTAGGAATACTAATACCCACATGGTAATACCAGTTACATTAGATAAGAGAACTGGACTGGTGGCTGCTGTTAAGTCCTGGGAGGATCTGCTATGCCCAACCTGGCTGGTCTTTGCTGCTCTGCTGCTTTAAAATAGAGAATGGTTGCTAAATTATTTTCAGATGTTAACAGTTGTGGTCAACATTATTGGCACCCTTGCAGTTCAATCCCTTAATGTCCAATATCTCCTAAATAAAAAAATAGCTAGTGACATGGCTTTGGATTATACTGTATATGCACACATATTTGACACATAAAAGAATCAAATAAAACAAGACCAATTAAAAAAGGAAATAGTAGGAAATAGTATAACAACTGTGACATCGCCAGGACATGATTATTAACATCCTTATAAACAATTCAAATCAGTTTGAACAGAAGAACCACATTCCCATTGCAGTAAAATTAGACGCACCTGTAATCAATACTCATATGACTTGAATCAACCAATGAATGATGATTCTAATGTTTAAAATGGACAGATTCACTCCCTGTTGTATTTTCACAATGGTGAGGACAAGAGAGCTGCCTGAGACCATCAGAAAAGCCATTATCACTAAACATCAAACTTCAAAGGGGTACAAGGCCATTTCCAAAGACCCTGGGATTCCTGTGTCTACAGTTCACAATGTTATTAAGAGGTTTTCTGCTCATGGATCTGCCAAGAACCTCCCAGGATGTGGTGGGAAGAGGAAAATTAATCCAAGGAGTCTTCAAAGATTAGTGTGACCCACACCATACGCTGTGCACTAAACAAAGAAGGATTTCATGGGTGAAGGCCAAGGAGGACCCCACTGCTCAAAGACAGACATAAAAAAACATGTCTGATCTTTGCCCAAACCCACCTTAAGAAACCACAATCATTCTGGAAAAATGTTCTGTGGAAAGATGAAACCAAACTTGAGCTCTTTGACAATGCAGACCAGCAATACATTTACATGTGAAGAAATGAAGCTTATAAGGAGAAAAAAAACACCTTTCCTATAGTCAAATATAGTGGAGGTTCCATAATGTTTTGGGGTTGTTTTGCTGCCTCAGAAATTGGAGGCTTGTAACATATTAAAGGAATCATGAAAGAGGACTACCAAGGTATTTTGGAACAAAATGCACCACCTAGTGTCAGAAAGCTAGATCTGGATCGAAGGTCATGGGTCCTTCAGCAGGACAATGACCCAAAACATACATCCAAAAGTACAAAAGAATGGTTAAAAAGGAAAAAATGGACTGTTTTAAACTAGACAGCAATGAGTCCTGATCTCAATCCAATTAGGAACCTTTGGAAAAAGCTGAAATCTGCCATTGGTAAAAGGAATCCTGGAAACATTCATGAGCTGGAACAAATCGCAGTAGAAGAGTGGGAGAAACTACCAGCAGACAGATGTAAGACACTTATCGATGGCTACAAGAAACGTTTGGAGGCTGTCATCACTGCCAAGTGTTGTGCAACCAAATATAAGTGAAGGGTGCCATTAATCCTGTCCAGGTCATTTTTTTTTCAGAAATTACTACGCCTAATTTGCACAGATATCTTTTTGTTGTTGTTGTTGTTGTTGTATACCTTTGAACATACAATTAAAATATTTAATAAGATACCTAAAATACAAGGGTGCCAATAATGTTGACCACATCTGTATCTGAGAGAGAAGAAGAAAGCATATTCAGTCTTGCCTTCTGGTTTGCCCTAGAGTGAAAAAAAAGGTTTCTGCTGTATGACAAAGAAGCAATGGGAGCTGGCTGGATGCAGCAGTGTTCATTCCTTGGCTTAGGTCAGCTTGGAGCATGAGTAAATACATTCATGTCTGAGAGCTACTGGAGGTGAACAAAAGTTGTATGTATAGTAGATGAACAAAGCCTCCAAAAATTCCAAATTTTTTTCTGTAGAAAACTGATAGAGCTGCAGAATTCTGACCACTTCTCCATTCAAAACGCAGCCCCTCAGCCTTCCAGCACACTGGCACAGAGTAACACAGGCAAAGACAGGGAAAATAACTGAAGCAAATGGTGAAGAAGCATGGCACCCAAATGTGTTTTCAAAGCCATAATTCTTATTTCCCCACACAGCTCCATCCATCCCCATGCAAAATACACATTCCACCCCCAAACATCCACACAACACAACTCCTCCCCCTATACACCCACACAAACCCCTTCTACAAATCTGTGTTGGAAAATATTCCCAGAACTATGCCTATTCTTGCTTTCCTTACATGTGTAAGTGGGGGTTGCCCTATTTGCCCTGCAACAGCTTGTATGCTGCAGGAGACAAGCTCCTTGGACTTTCAGGCTCCTGGAGCTTTCTTAGACTAAACCGTCCAGGCCCGGGAATCAGGGATCTGGGACTTGTGCTAGATATAGTGGTGATGGTCTGGATCAAAGGAGAAAGTTGCTCCCAAGTCCTGTGATATAACCTCTTGCCCCCCCCCCCCCCCCACACACACACACAGAATTCACCAGAGAACAGTGTTCATCAGTGAACAACTTAATTGGCATCTACTTGTTAGCTGTACTGTATAAGTATCAACAATATTTACAGGAAAATAAAATATCGGGTTAAACAGTAGGCAGACATTAACATAAAGCATTCAATGGAGGTGCAAAGAAAATAAAATCTTGGCCAGGGCAGGAAGTGATAGAATATGTAAAGATCCCTTCAGTACCCTCACCATTCCAGCATGCTTTGTATTCAGAACCTTTCCATTCCAGCCCAGCCAGTAGACGTACATACGCCATCTTGTTGTAATATCACCCTTGTGGGATGGCTGCTTAGGTCCTGCCTGCTTGTATATAACCCATGGGGATCCTGATGTGTGTATGGTGATGGTTCTGTGATTGGTTCCAGACTGGTCATGAACCTTGTGCACAGAAGCTCAGTCTTTGGTCATAAGTTATTTTACTTTTGTGTCCGGCGTGGAATCTCCCTTGATTCTTAACTTTGCTATGTGTGAAGCGTGTCTGCAAGTCAGAGGTTTTGCCCATGAGTGTTGAAGAGATGACAGATAAAGAGATTACAAACAGTAGGCTTGAGTCGCAAGCCTAAGGAGGAGAGTGACGTGCCAGACTGGAATTTATTTACTATAGAAGTTATTGTGGGAAAGTTTCCTAAGGATTGGAAGGAGAGAGTGAGAAAAAAGATCCCAGTGAAGAGGGAGGAGACTGTTGCATACTGCTAATCAGACTAGGCGCTCAAGATGGGAATCCTCTGCCTATTTCAAGACAGACAAGAGTCATATTGGGATCAAAGACAAATACCCCAGCTGATGCAACCTGTGTTACCAAGAACTATGTATTTTTTATGTTAAAGGAATGAAATTGGATCCTATTTCGAGTTGCACTTTACATCCAGTAAAGGAAGTTTGAGGAACACAATCAGGGTGGAGAGTTTTTGTGGACACTGTGTGCCAGGGTGTTGAAGGGAATTCCACCCCCTCCCCACCCCCCATGAAGAACTTGCTCCCTTTGGATAAGTCTGTATGCTAGATGAGTGAAGGAGTGGGAGAGGACCCAGGAATAACTTTGTTTGAGGACACTTGATATATAAATTGCCCCATGACTGGAAGGACTCCCTCCCCCCAGATATATAGTAACTGAAGTCGCAGTCCCAGGCCTTATTACTGAAAATAAGAACTAGTAGTCAAGTGGCTGACACTGTTCAGAAAAACAAAACCACTCTGCAAGGTGTGTATATACCTAGTTGGTGACTACTGTTAAGAGTGTTGGATTTTGGTTCTTAGCTATGCAGTATCCTGAGTGTTCTAAGGGAAAATAACACTTTAACTTAGGGCAGGAAAGTTTCACAACCACAATGGCTCTATATGATGAGGGGGGGAAGAACCCTTTTCAGAGCCCTGCTTAGTTTGAATCCCTTCTTGGGCTGACTGGTCTCCCAGAGCAGCTCTAGTTCCCAAATTCAGCTCATATGCTTCTCCCAGTCACTGAGTAAAATATTTGCTGGCTACCTCTGGTTGTTTGTGGGTACTTCTGTATCTGGTATCTATCCTTCCTCTCAGGCATGCTGCAGTTCAAACAATTTTTTTTTCTGATGAAGCTCTGAGGTGGCCTAGCTCCTTTTTTTTTTTAAATCCTTCCGCTTGGTTTAGTCCATGGTATCAGGGATTCCTCCAATGGCTGCTGTGGTCCAGCTTCCCACACTCTCTCCAGTCTGTGTCTCTGTTCTCTCTCTCTCACTCTAGCTGCATGAGAGGCATCCTATAGTTCAAACGGTACATGGAAGTTAACCCTTTCACTGCTGGCAGGTACAGAATGAGTCAAGCATTCCTGTGATTAAATGAATCCAGCCCAGGATTTGTTTTAGTCCCACAGCAACAAGCACTGCCTTTGTTTCTGGTCATACTCCAACTAGGGAAAGAAAATTCCAGAACTTGGTAAGTCTACTAGTCAGTTCCTTGTAAGCTTAGGGACTGGAACCTGCATTAGTTAGGCACCTCAAACATGTTTAATCTGCAAATGAAAAATAGATCTTTATTTTAAGTTGGTTTAGAGCAGTGGTTCCCAAACTTGGGGTCGAGACCCCAAATGGGGTCAAATCATCAGTGGGAAGGGGCCACAGAAATATGTCCATTTCCCCTTTTCTCTGGGCTTTCATTGTGACCTATGCCAAGTAGTGGCAGTCACCAGTCAACATGTAGCCTGTAAGCCAGTGAACATTCATAGGCCCTGGGTAAGCTTCTTGTTAGGCTGGAAACCCATGCTGAGTACTGGGGGCTGTAAGCACACACTGCACACTGACACAAGGGACCCTGTGCTGCTGCTGCTGCTGCTGCCACTACTGTTGCTGCCGCCTTCTGCTTTAGATGAGTGGAAGAAGAGGAAGGAGCCTGGAGACCTGTTATTCTGATTTCGTCATCATCTGAGGTCACGTGAATTTTCAGTGGTTAAAATGGGGTCATACAGGATAAACGTTTATAAAGCACTGGTTTAGAGGTTAGATCATATTTTTGAGTTCTGAATCATCATGTAAATCTGCAGCTCTATTTTTCTCAGGTGGGTGGAGAAAGGAGCAAACAGAGGACACAGCAGGCAAATGACTCAGTGTTCAGCATAACAGAATCCTCTAGGTAGGACACTAACAGGAGGAAGTACAAAACTCACCTCCCTTATTTGCAGAAACAAGTTTCCTGGCAGGAAATGGAGAAACTTTGTTGTAGTTTGCAAATTCTAACCAAAGACTCCGTTATACAGCAACTGACAAATTTAAGGGATTTAGTTTTTTAACCACTGATATGTTTACAAAACTGGCATCAACAGTCTACGGATGTGTTCACAACCAGGTGGCTGCCAAAATGTATTAGAAGACAGAAAGGCACTTTACATTAATTCCTCCTACCTCATTTGTGACTCGTTTCCCCTTCAATATTTACTGATACTTCCCTTTTCAATCTGCTATTTCAGTAGTTCCCAAACTTTTTATGCTGCAGCATTCCCAGTATTAAGTGCACTTTGTCATACCACATTATCATAGAAACATAGAAACATGACAGCAGAAAAAGACCACATGGCCTATCTAGTCTGCCCTTCCATATCAACTACAATAGACCCCTTTTTACCTTTAGAGATCCTCTGTTTTTGTCCAGTGCTTTTTTGAATTCAGATACTGTCCTCATCTCTACTACCTCCACTGGGAGACTATTCCATGCATCTACCACTCTTTCCGTAAAGAAATATTTCCACATATTACTTCTGAGTCTATCCCTTTTCACGCTCATCCTATGTCCCTTCGCAGCAGGGCTTGCATTCAATTGAAAGAGGCTCTCCTGTGCATTTATGCAACAGATATATTTAAATATCTCTATCATATCTCCTCTATCCTGCCTTTCCTCTAAAAGTATACATATTAAGATCTTTAAGTTTGTCCTCATATCCTTTATAACGAAGACCACTAACCATTTTAGTAGCCACCCTTTGCACCAACTCTAACCTGCTTATATCCGAAGGTGCAGTCTCCAAAACTGCGCACAATACTCCAAATGAGGTCGCACCAGAGACTTATAAAGAGGCATTATCACCTCCTTTTTTCTACTGGTCATTCCTCTCCCTATACACCAAAACATCCTTCTGGCTTTCACAGTCACCTTTTCTACCTGTTTGGCTACTTTAAGATCATCAGACACAATTGCGCGCAGGTCCTGCTCTTCTTTCATGGACAGAAGTACTTCAGCCCTTATACTCCCTGGAAACAGCCCAGATGAATGACCTTGTATTTTTTAGCACTACATTTCAGCTGTTAAATTCTAGACCATTCCTCAAGCTTAGCTAGATCCCTTGTCATGTTGTGGTTTATGGTTTATTCAATTTGATTGACGGCCCTTCGATAAAAACACAGCAGAGCAGTTTACAATTTAAAAACAAGAATAAAAGCACAAACTTAAAAAAAAGGAACTACAATGGTCGAATAGGACAGGTACTTATTTATACACACAAAAAGAGACAGATACAGACAATAAATAATGAGAGAGGTCAAGGGACTATGTATCAAGGTACTGGTATATTGTATGCCTGATTAAATACGTGAGTTTTTAACATGGTCTTAAAATTTGCAAATAATAATTCCATTCATAAAGCCTGAAGTAACATGTTACATGAAGCCAGAGTGAGAAAATAGAGAGCAAGAGAGTGGGTGGCCTTGGTTTGCAGATGGAAGACGGAGTTTATTTGTATGAATTTCATGAAGGCAGTTGAGTGGGGAAGCAACAGATCAGATAAATTGTGAGGCGTACCCGAGGGTAGTGCACGAAAAGCTATGATCAAGAGTTTAAACTGTAGCTGGGATACAATAGGAAGCCAGTAGTGACAGGCCAAGAGAGGAGTAACAGAATCAAACCGGGATGCTCGTGATAGGATGCGAACTGTTGTATTTTCCACGTGTTGTAGGTGACGGAGCTGGACTGGGGAAGACCAAGATAGATGATATTGCAATAATCTAATTTCGATATTACAAGAGAAAAAAGCAGAGTAGTCAAGGATGAAGAGGAGAGAAAGGGGCGAATGGCACGACTCCTGCAGAGTGCATAGGAGGAGCGATGAACAACGGAGGAAATGTGAGCCCGAAAGGAGAGTGATTAATCCAGTATAACGCCGAGGTATCGCATAGTGTTTACCAAGGGAATAGGGCAATCAGGGAAAGAAGAAGCCAAGGAAGGGGGTAGGGGCTACCAAAAATTACCCAGAGTGCAGTGGATTTAGCAGGGTTTGATGGAGAAAATTGACTGAAGCCATTGCAAAATGCTGGACATACAGGCATTCAAGGAAGACAGATCTGGAGAAACAGAGTTTGGGTGATGAATAAGAAGAATATAGTCTGTATAAAAGTGTGAAGAGATACCGTGCTGCTCAATAATGAGATACACCAACAGGATACCGTGAAACCCTCTGTGACACTTTTTATTTGTCGGACATAAATTGTGAAGGAAAGGCACTTTAAACCATCCCCTGATCACAATACATGTCCCTTTTATTCAACCAGTAAATTTAAAACCGGACTCATAAATCAAAAAATTGTCCATAATTAGTTGTAAAATGCACTTATCTGATATTATGCGCGATGTGCACATTTCGGGGAAGAAACCCCTGTATCAAGCGCTCCCAACTCAGCTTCAATGAAATCAAGTCCTTCTTGCAACCGACAAAAAACGCCGAACTCCTGGCTGTTGAAATTGAGGATACCAACTCAGGATTGGCTAACTAGAAGCTGCCCATCATCCTAAAGCACCAATCACAAGAAGGGAATTTATTTATTTATTTATTTGTGTGCTTTTCTATACCGCCTCTTCCAGAGATCAGGGGCGGTTTACAAGGAACTTAAAACAACAATATAGCAAAACAGTGCAATATTGCATTACATTAAACATTAGGTGAACATAAAACTAGATTACATAAGAACTAGGTTACATGGAAAACAATGTGTGGGTTATTAACATAAAAGAAAACAGAACCAGAAGAAAAACTAACCTCAACATGCTACAAATTCCTATTGCCATAACAAAATCAAAACAAATAACCTCCAACACTGCTTTTTCATATTATGCTCCCAGCCAATGGAATAAACTGCCACTAAACCTCAGAGAGATTAAAGATCTTACAACTTTCAGGAAGGAACTTAAAACCTACCTATTTAGTCAACACTATAGCAACATACAACCTGAAATCAAATTTACTACACAAAAACATGCAACAAACCAAACACAAGTCTACCCCACCTAATTCCATTTTCATATCCACCCAAGTTAGTCTACTCCCAACACTGTACTTATGATCGCAAATAACTATTATAATCTCTTGCTAACCATGTAAAGCTACTTTTTGGTTCTTTGTAACATAGTTTTATGTTTCCTTTTATGTTAATAACCCACACATTGTTTTCCATGTAACCTAGTTCTTATGTAATCTAGTTTTATGTTCACCTAATGTTTAATGTAATGCAATATTGCACTGTTTTGCTATATTGTTGTTTTAAGTTCCTTGTAAACCGCCCCTGATCTCTGGAAGAGGCGGTATAGAAAAGCACACAAATAAATAAATAAATAAATATATGTGTGTGTATATCCCCACATATCAGGGAACCCCCTACTGTAAAAGGTTATATGTCAACCAGCTCCCAACCAATCAATGTCGCGGTTCAGTCCAGTGGGGAGACAGCCCGTAAAAGAAAAATCCAATGCTGTTCAAGCCTACGCAATTTTTTATCGCCGATGGCAAACTGCGTGTAATTCCACTTATGTGGTCTATTTTATAGAATGTTGTTGTCCATTGAGATATGTGGGCAGTACTATGAGAATGATCAGGGTTCGTTTGAGTGAGCATGCCTCTCGCCTTCGGCAGTCGACATTGACGACCCCGATGGTTCAACATTGTTTACAATTTCAGCATGATTTTGAACACTTAAAATGGACTATAATTGATCATGTCCCGGAAGACCCTCGAGGGGGGGATCGGGTGCTTAAATTGCGTAGGCTTGAACAGCGTTGGATTTTTCTTTTACGGGCTGTCTCCCCCACTGGACTGAACCGCGACATCGATTGGTTGGGAGCTGGTTGACATATAACCTTTTACAGTAGGGGGTTCCCTGATATGTGGGGATTCCCTTCTTGTGATTGGTGCTTTAGGATGATGGGCAGCTTCTAGTTAGCCAATCCTGAGTTGGTATCCTCAATTTCAACAGCCAGGAGTTCGGCGTTTTTTGTCGGTTGCAAGAAGGACTTGATTGCATTGAAGCTGAGTTGGGAGCACTTGATACAGGGGTTTCTTCCCCGAAATGTGCACGTCACGCGTGATATCAGATAAGTGCATTTTACAACTAATTATGGACAATTTTTTGATTTATGAGTCCGGTTTTAAATTTACTGGTTGAATAAAAGGGACATGTATTGTGATCAGGGGATGGTTTAAAGTGCCTTTCCTTCACAATTTATGTCCGACAAATAAAAAGTGTCACAGAGGGTTTCACGGTATCCTGTTGGTGTATCTTTACAACACATTTGATTACCGTTTGGGGTTCTTGGATTTGATTGCTCAATAATGAGAAGCAGAGGAATCAGGAATTTATTTATTTATTTAGCATTTCTTATATACCGCCTTTCGGTATTATCAAGGCAGTTTACATTGAACATAACAATTTTACATAAAACAGCTAACATTATAACTGTATACATCACGCAGAAGAACTGTGTAACATTTCAACAACAACTATTTACATTTGTAGTATAGGAAAGTCAGTTTAGGTTAGCATATGATAATCTGGGAGGAGTGGTTGGGAGTCGTTTTTGAGTGCTAAGGCTCTGAAGAGCAAAGGGGCCAACACCAAACCTTGAGGAACACCACAGAGAAGCGGAAAAGGGGGAGAGGAGATGTCACCAATCGAGATTCAGAAAAAGTGCTGGGAAAGAAAAGAGTGAAACCAAGATAAAATCATGACGCAAAGACCGAAGTCATGAAGACAAGTGAGAAGCATAGGGTTATCTACTCCTTCCTGGGTGTCTACTGTATAGCAGATTTTGGTGTCATCCACAAACAGGCAATCCTTACCCGACAGCCCTTCTGCAATATCACTAACAAAGATATTAAAATGAATACAAACTGCCTGAAAGCTCTTAAAGGGGTTTTTTTCTCATTTTTTAATAGCTACATATTTTTCTGCTGTATTGCAAAAGGGGAATTTTTTTGTGCTGTTGGGAAGAGCTTTTTTTTTCTGCAGCTAGAGGGTTTTTTCCCTCTCCTCTAGGCTTCAAGTTCAAAGGAGTCACCTCCCACTCTACCAATTTCTAACCTAGTCAGTCACTTTAGGATCCATCCCAAAGGTGCTCAGTTTGTTTATAAATCACCTGTGCATAATGGTGTCAAAGGCTTTATTTATATCCTGCTTTTCACCGGGTCAAAGCAGTCAATTGGGAGATACATTTAACACGAGGGGATATGACACACATACGCTAATACTTACAGGGAACATGGGCAATGGAGGGTTAAGTGGCTTGCCCAAGACCACAAGGAGTACCTATAGGACTAGAAATCCCAGTCCCTCCGGCCTGAGATTGCTGTCCCCAGGTGGGACTTGAACCCCTGGCCCTCCAGCCTGAAGTACCTTGTCCTAACCACTAGGCCACTCCTCCCACAAACTGCTTTACTGAAATCTAAGTACACCACATCTAGGGCTCTCCCTCGGTCCAACTCCTTGGTCACCCAGTCGAAGAAATCAATCAGATTTGTCTGACAGGAACCTTAGATACAGTGAAACATAGCAATTAGGGAATTGTTCTTTTCAAACTCTACCCTGTTTACTACTATACTTGTCACACCCCTACTCCCACCGCGACACAATACTCCCATAGCCATCCTCCCTACATGCCACCTCCTACCCTCTCGATTGGCTGCCTTTTTAATGATTTAGTTGTGCGTTTCATTTTTTTCTGTTGTAAATTCTACTGTAAAATTTAATGACTGAAGTGTATAGGTTTCTTAATACTTGCTATCTGTACTGCAAACTAATACCTGTTGCTGTGGGACAGTGGTACCCTATAACTAACCTGTAAAGGGTATGTTTACTAAGCTGTGCTAGCTGTTATTGTGGACTTGAGCTTGTGATATTGATCTGCGGTAACAGTGCAGAAAATCACTGCGCTATCTGCAGAACATGCTGTATATGGGGGAATGGGCAGACTGGGGGCAGAGAGTGGGTGTGTCTGAAGTGCCTTTGGACTTGGAAGCCATAGGTGTTGGAACAGGGTGGACCACATGGGCCATGCCCCACCAAGTTTGGGCAAAACAATTCAATCCATCTTGCAGGCCATATGAGCTCTTTCATATCTAAAAACAGCTCTGACACCACAAAGGCTGGAAGTGATTGGCTCCATCTTTATCTTTATCTTCACATCATTAACTTTATCTTCCATCATCTCTTCACATCATTTCTCTGTCATGTGGTGCAGCAGTAACTGACTTTATACTCATACCTTCTGGTTCCTGTGCACTATCATATTTCAGCATGTGCCCCAAAGGAGAAAGGAGAGACTGAGCTAGAATTTTTGGTTCCCAATCCATCTTCTCACTGTGCTCCCTCTCATATTATTGTCAGCCAACCCCACAGTGAAAAGAGGGGCACACTAGAGGCAAAGCTCTGACCATCTCTCTCCCTCATTTCTCTCTTGAATTGATGGTTTTGGCACCAGCCCATGGCCAAAAACACAAAGATGGAGGTGCCATCAGTCAATGCAGAAACAGCAGAGATGAGGAAAATGAGGAGGAAGGGAGATATGTTGCTGCACAGAAACAGCCTTTCTGCTATCTCCACTAAGTTCAATACCTCTCCTCCAGCTACATGCTTAAAACAGAACAACATGCTGGAGAAGAAGCACAACAATCTGCAAACCAAGTGTGGGGCCTGTCCACATACTGCCTGAATTTTTCACTTAGGATCCTTTTCCCTGAGACAGAGATGTAGTGCATCAGCATAGTATAGTCTCTTGTTGATCCATCTATTTCCGCAGTTGCTAATATATCTAGTTCCTTCTTGTTTGCACCAGGTTTGGAGCCGTATATTAAAGTTGTTTATGCAATGCAGCCTTTCTGCCCCCTTACCAAGAACAGGTAGAACTTCTGAGAATGCTATAGTGTTAGCAATGGGCTTGAGTTTCTCTCCCAGAATCTGGAAGTCCCTTTGAACTGCAGAGGTACTCTTTCTAGCCAGGTCATTTGTACCCAAGTGGATGACAACATCAATTTTGGAGTGCTCACTTTCTGTATTAATTATACCAACAATTTGGTTTGTATTCCTGCTGGCTGAAGAGCCTGGGAGTCATTTGACCATCTTCTCTCCTTTGAACTGTGTTCCCAAGATGGTGCCTCTGATGATGAATCTCCAAGTAGTAGTGGTTTTCTGTTTTGTGATTTTTTTTTCTTCATATTTGGTGCATTATCAGTTGATTGGGCATTAACTTTCTCATTTAAGGGCACTTCAGTTTCCACAGGTTGGGCACCCTCATTGTCCAAGGCAGAGAAAGCATTATGCAGGGATATCTCTTGATGTAGAGGGTGTCTCCATTTTACAAGTCGCAACCTAGCAAAGCCCACTGTGATCCATTTCTTCCTGGGCTGTTTGATTCTTTGTGGGAGCGGTGGTGTATTTTGTTCTGTTTGTACCCTAGAGGAGGTGTGTTTAATTGCAGCTAATTCTTCCCTTAGTAGAGTCAATTCTTTATGCATAGTAATAACTTGAGGCATTTAGGGCAAGCTCTTATGCTCCAAATGATTCTTCTTAGAATGAAAGCACCACAGTTATTGCATTGAATGCACAATATGCTGATTAAGACTGTTAGAAAGCAGTCCCTAACACACCACAGTGCTTAAGTAGTCTTCTAAGAGAATAAAACAGGTAATAAATGGCAAGGAAAATTTATATTAAAAAACCAGACAATTTTAAAGTCTGAAAGCTTAGTTTTATAGAGGGGCATGTTTACTAAACTGTCTTAATGTGCGCTCTGTGACGTTATCACGCGCTAAGGTACCTTAACGCGCAATAATGGCACTTTAGCGGGCACAGAGGTACCTTAGCGTGCGCTAACGCGCACAGCAGCGCAAACGAGCGCTGAAGGCGGAGAAAGGCTCCCGGAGGGCGGAGGAAGGCTCCCCAGGGGCGGAGAGAAGGGGTCAATGGGTGGAGAGTGGGAGGGGAGAGGCTCCCCGCACACTAACGATGTGAAATCCAAGGCTCAAAACTAATGCCAGTGAAACCCTGGCGTTAGAGCTGATTTAAAGGGAAGAGAAACCATTTCTGTCAGCAATGTACAGCAAAACCAGGGAAACCTACAAAAAAGTGATAAGTGTGATACATGTGCATGGAACAAAAGGGCAAATAAACATTGAAAATGAACAGAAGAAAATGGAAAAATAAAATAACCAAGCTGGGCAATAGTGATCTCAATGGGAAACATCAAAAAACACTCCCAAGAAAGCACCAAAAAAAGGATATGAATTCTGGAAGAGTCCATGCTCCGTCCCCATACAAGGTGAATGATCCCACAGTGAAATTGCGCTGTGCAGGGTTTTCCTCTCCATCTGACAGGTTTCCTAAGGCATGCACATGTGCGGCAACAGCAGGGTGGGCATGTCAGAATGGCCAACTGGGCAGATGCTTGAAAATGGGATACAGAGGGCTGCAGGCGGCACATGCTGTTGTGCAGCTGGGGCACAGTGCGGACTAGGCAGATGCCCAGGTGGCACATAGGAATGCTGAAACTGTACAGCAGCCAGACAGCAACTGATGAGGGCCCAACATGGGCACAAGTGTGTTATCACAGTGTCACAGGGGATAGTACCCAGCAGGTACCTCCAAGGGCACGGAACATTGGCAGGCGGTGGTGGGGGGGAAGCGCGGACGTCTATGAAGGCACCCCTACCCCAGATCACGCACCATAGGCAGCCGCCTACCTGCACACTGGATGGCCTGAGACTGCGCACCACCAGCACCACCAGCAGAAGGGCATGTCAGCATGGTGGCAGAGGAGTACTGGTGGTGGAGGGGGGCTGTGGCAGCTGCCCAGAGCAGACTGTGGCCTAGCTCTGTGTAGGTGGGTGCCATGCACTGCAACAGACAGGCTCTGTCTGACAAACAGTCATGGTATCTCAAGGGAATGCAGTCACTGTGGCAACACGGTGGTGCAGTGCACACAGTCAGTGTGTTCAGGAGCAGAAGGTCACAGTTCAAGTCCCAGCTGTGGCTCCTGCCAACCCAGCTCCCGTATTTTACCCACTACTACAACATGCTAATACAGACAGAACCTGTAGTGCAGATGAGGTAGACATGCCCAAAACACCTACATTTTACCCTACAGAGCACAGACACCATAAACATGCGCATTACCTAGAGCAGAGTCTCCCAAATGCAGTCCTGGAGGGCCAAACATCATTCAGGTTCCATGCTGCCTCTAATAAATGTGGCTGTGCTGCATTGCTATTCACCGCCCCCATGGTATGCAGATGTATCTCATGCATATTCATTAGGGACAGCATGAAAACCCGCACAGTGTTTGGCCGTCCAGGACTGGAGTTGGGAACCTCTGCCCTAGAGCAGCGGCCAACAGGGGCAGACACACCCGCACCCACAGGCTCCATTATCCCAAGCCTCCTGGAGAGGCAGGATGTTGGGCCCTGCGTGCATCTTCCCATACTAGCACTTGCATACCTTAGCAATGCCACCCTAAACATGGGAAAACTGTACACAGCTATCAAAAGGTTGCTATGATAACTGGCAGATAGCAATTCCTACATTAAGCACAATTGGCTGATTGAGCTGCATCATCGCAACCTTTCTGATGTCTGAGGAGTGTGCCTCAGGTCTGGTGTCTGACAGAGTGACCCCAACAGTATTGCATACCATAGCCATGCCTGCACTGTGCCCAGGACTGGTGTGGTGGCCAGGGCTGTCAAACACCTCTATAGTTGCACAATGCTGGCATAGGTGTGTGGAGTGTGTGTCTGTCTATCCAGTGTGAGGTGGCTGCCAACACCCTCCACAGCCCACACTGCTAGCACTGTTGCCAGTATTGGCCTGCCAATGTGCATAATGAGGAGCAAGGTACTGTGGGAATAGCCTGGATAGGGTGGCCTGGCCTGGCCGCATCTGCACAGGGCATAGGGCAATGGCTCGGACATTGTAGTGCCCAGCCACCACCTGCACGGACAGCATGGCCACAGCATGTCCTGCTGGGAGGTCACTCTCACCCTGACTGAGCAGTGATCACGGCATGGCTAGGTTCCCCCATAGTGCTATGTAGCATTTCTCTCATGTGATATTTATGGGTCCCTTTTGAGACCCAATCACTGACTTATCTGCTTGGTGTATGCTGACATCCCTGTTCTGGATACATGCATCTTCTCCAGGACCATGGACTAGCTAGCAGACTGTCTTCAGCTAGTATGTGTCTTGTTGGAACACCTTGCAGGGTGCAGCGGCTGGAGGCTTGCTGCTGGAGAATGTCAGATAGTGGTGGGGGGGCAGCTGAGCATTTCCAGGTCTTCTGTCTGCTATTGTTTTATGGCTGTGTACAGCTCTGCATTGCCTGTGCTGTAGGGCAGTGGTCCCCAACCCAGTCCTATGGGGCCCCCTGGCCAGTCAGGTTTTTGGGATATCCCTAATGACTATGCATGAGATATATATGCAATAGAGATATCCTGCCAACCTGACTGGTTAGTGGCCCTCTAGGGCTGGATTTGGAGACCCCTGCCATTTAAGATTGTGAGTGGGCAAGGTACAGATGTCCTAGACATCGAAAGGGTATATAGAATGTGTCACATTTCCTCCTCGATTCTCACCACCACCAAAAAGATGTCTATTAGACAATTTTTTGGTGGTGGTAAGAAGTGAGGAGGACTGTGACAAATTCTATCTAACCTTTTTGATGTCTTGGACATCTGCACCTTGCCCACTCACAATCTTAAATGACAGAGGTGTAAGGCAGGGGTCTCCAAATCCAGCCCTGGAGGGCCACAAACCAGTCAGGTTGGCAGGATATATCTCATGCATAGTCATTAGGGATATCCCGAAAACCTGACTGGCCGGTGGGCCCCATAGGACTGGGTTGGGGACCACTGCTGTAGAGTGTCTGTTCCCCATCAGGACTGGGGTTGATGGTCCCCTCTACTGCCGCCATTGCAGGGAGGTAAAATGTGGATCTGTTGGTGGGAGACCCTGTTTCCCACCCTCAGCCCCAGAGGGTGGGTTGGGTGGTGGTACATAATCCACCTATGGGTCCATAAGGGCTAAACCTGAGTGGTAAATACAGATGGAGATAGGTGCATCTGCAAGGGCTAGCTATCACACACTGGCACTGATAGAGACCTGCAGCATAGCCTGTCTCAGCTAAGCCAGGTGCTGTGGACATGGTGCTGGGCGCCCCACCTCACCCTCAGGGTGAGCACAGTACCCGCACAGTGTGACGGTGTATAGCTACTCTGTGCCAGTAACACACACGGTCAGTTCCCCCTACCAGGCCGAGGTGCTGTGGGGGTGCATACCCCATCTTGTGATCATCTGTAGACTGCTGATCTGCATGTGCAGTGCATCATGGGTACAGGTGGGTTAACCCTATCCTGGTGATCACAGCAGACTGTTTGTGTGGTGACATGCAGTCCTTCTGTAGCCAGCCAGGGGCTTGTTAGCAGCTGTAGCCCACTGGTTATTTCACTGCCTGTGGAACCAGAGGTCATGGGTTCAAACCCACAGTGGGGTTATCTGATAGGGCTGTCCAAAGCATTGTCTTTTTTTAATGTACATTAGTGCTGCCAGCAAAAACACCCTCAGAGTACTGTAACCATAAGGTGCCTCAGAAGGCGCTTTCTAGGGCACCCTATAAAGCGCCTTCTGAGGCACCTTATGGCTACAGTCCATATAAGGTGCCTTATAAGGTGTCCTATGGAGCGCCTTATAGGGTGCCCTATAGGGGACATTATAGGGTGCTGTGGCGGACAGTGCACTTTATAATGTGCCCTATGGAGTGCCTTAGGCGGCACCTCAGGTTATACCACGTGAGGGTGTGTTTGCTGGCAGCAATAATTAAAATACAAATAAAATGTCTCAAGAAACAATACTTACATGTCACAGCCAGCCTTATGCGTGAGGCACACTGGGGGATCAAAGTCATGACCTCTGTATTATCAGTCAGTGTATTAACCATTGTGCTACACCTCTGTTTCTATGGTTGTATGTCTGGGCGCCTACTTAAGATTACTGCGTGTTAACGCGCTTAGCGGCGCTTCGCCTGATAATTTGCGCAGCAGTGCACGTTATCGCGCGATAATCCCATTTTGCTGCTTTAAGACTGACACGCCCACTCCTTTTATGGCAGCCTGCACACTAACGCCGGGCGCACATTAAGACAGTTTAGTAAACATGCTCCAGAGTCTCTTGGAGCTGTGATACTAAAAGGGTTGTTTGCTAAGTAAAGCTTTGAATGTCAGGGGCAGGATCTGCTGGCTGGTAGAATTGTGAGAGACTTCTGAAGAGTGGGGAAGGAGTTGTCTTCCCCATATGCTTCAGAAGACTTCTCAGTTTCAATCCAGCCACATTGGTTGTGCCTATAACCTTAGTGGCTGGAAATCCAGTAATCCTTGGGTTTAGTCAGCCTATATTCTTATTATCTAGCTGCTGTGTCCATTTTTGCCCCCTCACTCCTGACGTTTAAACACAATGAAAATTTGTGCTCAGTTCTTCTTCAGCTTTTCATGTCTTTTACTTTCACTTTTATTTTTATTTGATCTGTTGTGTTGAGTTGGTTCCTTCACTTTGTCAATGCTCGACTTTTTTAGGTTAAAAATTTGTCTTCGTTATTATTATTCTTTTGTTTTTCCAGATTTTGACTACTTATGTTCCCCGCCCCCCCCCCCCCCCTTTTCACACATTTTTAAACAGTGCCATATATTTGAATTAGTGTTTCAATCCTTTTTTTCCCATTTGGCTTCTTCTTCATCACCTTAGTCTTTCTGCCATATTTCAAATATGACTTTTAATGCGCTATTAGAGCATTTATTTATTTATTCATTTATTCATTGATATACATGTATACTTTTTACATGCTTACAATGCAACCATTTATTTATTTATTCTATTTATTGTAATCCGATACAAATGTTGTGCTCTATAGCAGTTTTTACAAGTTTTTAGAACTACATAATATCATATGAATTGTAACACTAGTTTTTTTCTGGTAGGCTCAATGGTTTGTGTGCATGTCTCCCTTATGTTTAAGCACAATGTACCTTTTTAACCTATTATGTTGTTGTTTTTATGAATTAGTTTTTACCTACAAGGTTTTGAAGCCGTTTCATATGTGAATTTATGGTGCTTTATATCAGCGCTTTCCCAGTAAGTATTACAGTGCCTTCTCCTCCTACATCTCTATTGATGTATTTTTAAATGTTTCCTTTCTGGATATTATATTTGTTTTAAAACAGTCTGTCTCTTTTTATATATATTCCTATATTTTATTAGTTGTCATTTTATGTGTAATCAAATGAATACAGTTATGTATTTATTATATATAATTTTTATGTTTTTTATTACATCACACTTTGTTATTGCCATTTATTGTGTTTTTATTTGTTTATTTATTTTGCATTGTTTTCAGTTCCTTGCCCCTTGATGAAGGCATAAGCCGAAATGCATCGGGGCTTTTTAATTAATAAAGCACTTGCGACCTCCATACCTTCGCTTCTGTTGTGTTTGCTCTTGTTTGCGAGGGTTGCTCCCTCTGTGTTCTTGCAGGTCTCAGCTGAGGTGCCAGACCAAGACAAACCACCCATCTGGGCAGCAGCAGAATGGGACAGTGTTGGTGGTGGAGGATTGCATTTCTGTGACAACGGCAACAACACTAAACTTAAACTGCATGGAAGAAAGGCTTGGCAATCTACTTCCGTATCTTGCCATGAAAACCCAATGGATAGTCGCAACAAAAGAAATTGCACTATAGTGCTGGAAGATGAAACCCCCCAGGTCAGAAGGCACTCAACTGACTACTGGGGAGGAGCTGAAGACTTTTCAGAGTAAAGCCAGCATTTATGATGTGATTGGATCAAATCCCTCGGGATCCTCGGGATGTCTGACTGCTGATGTAACTGCACATGGAATGAGAGTCAGAAGTTGCAAAGATGTCTTACATATTGGAATGAATGAAGCATGAACCAAGGGAAGTTGGAGGTGGTCAAGAATGAAATGGAATGTGTACAACTTGATCTGTTGGGTTTCAGCAAACTGAAATGGACTGGCATCAGACACTTTGCATCTGATGATCACCTGGTCTATTATGCTGGAAATGAAAGACAAAGAAGAAATGGTGTTGCATTTATAATTAAGAAGAAACTTGCAAGAACTGTAATGAAATACAATGCAGTCAGTGAACACTTAATTTCTATTTGTCTACGAGGAATGCCTATCAACACAACTATAATTCAAGTATATGCCGCAACAACAGCTGCAGAAAAGGATGAAATTGATGAGTTCTATGAACAAGTACAAGCTGAAATTGACAGAACATGCAAACAGGATATCCTGATAGTCATGGGTGACTGGAATGCAAAAGTTGGCAAAAAAGAAGGCAAAGTGGTTGGAAAATATGGACTTGGCAACAGAAATGAAACTGGAGAAAGACTGATAGAATTCTGTAAGACCAACATTCATTCATTTCAAACACCTTCTTCCAGCAACACAGGCGGTGACTGTACACATGGACTTCACCCACTGGATTGTAAAAAAATCAAATTGACTACTTTTGTGGAAGCCAACGATGGAAAAGCTGTATAACATCAACAAAGACAAAACCTAGAGCTGACTGTGGTACAGATCACCAACTACTAGTATGCAAACTCAAGCTAAAGCTGAAAAAGAGCAAGTCACTCATGAATGTAGCAAAATATGACCTTGAGAATATACCACTGGAATTTAAAGACTGCCTGCAAAATCGATTTGCTGCTTTAGATACAAATGACAGAGCTCCAGAAGAGTTATGGAATGACATCAAGAAAGATGTGTTGGAAAAAAGCGAGAAGTCTCTACAAAGGGTGAAAAAGCAAAAACAGCCAAAATGGATGACTGAAAAAACTCTGAAATGTGCCCAGAAATGCAGTAAAGCTAAAGCCAGAGGAGAAAGAGAGTCAATCACAGAACTCAGAGATTTCCAACGTGCAGCAAGACAAGACAAGGAGAAGTACTACAATGACATATGCAAGGAAACAGAAGCAGAAACTATTAGACAAAGAACAAGATTGGCTTTCCTAAAGCTACAAGAGTTAAAGAAAAAATTCCAGCCTTGAATTGGAATGTTACAAGATGTTCAAGAATCTATGTTAAATGATGCTGAGAAGAACAAGAAAAGGTGGAAAGAATATACAGAGTTTTTATACGATAAAGATCAAGTGGACCAACAGCTGTTTCAACCTGTTCCTTATGATCCGGAACCCTTGGTGATGAAAGAAGAAGTTGAAGCAGCATTGAAAGCATTATCAAAGAACAAAGCATCGGGCATTGATGGCATTCCCATAGAAGTATTACAGCAATCTGATGCAGCTGTTACCATACTTACAACGCTCTGCAAGATACTACAACCATATCTGGAATGAGAATTACCAATGTTCAATTGCCCCTAGCACTCCTTGTGGCCTTGGGCAAGTCACTTAACCCTCCATTGCCTCAGAAAAATCCAAGTTATCAATGTCCCTGTTTAATGTACATTTTCAAGTTTAAGTTATAATGTAAACTGCTTTGATTGAAATGATAAAGTGGTATAAAAAAGCCTGTTAAATAAAATAAATAAATAAATACCTGAAGTGCAAGCAGGGTTCAGGAAAGGGCGAAGAACGAGACACATTATCGCGGATGTGTGATGGATCCTTGAAAATACTAAAGAATACCAAAAGGATATCTATTTGTGCTTTATTGAATACATCAAGGCTTTTGACTATGTAAACCATGAGAAACTCTGGGCCACATTAAGAAACATGGGTATACCAGAACACCTGATCGTTCTCTTCTACAACCTTTACATTGATCAAGAAGCAACAGTTTGAACGGAACAAGGAGAAACAGAATGGTTTAAAATCAACAAAAGTATATGACAAGGCTGCCTGCCTGTTTAATTTATATGCAGGACAAATCATTAGAGAAGCAGGATTGTACAAAGATAACAGAGATGTGAAGATTGGTGGAAGACTCATCAACAACCTTTGCTATGCTGATGATACCACACTACTGGCTAAAAGTGAAGATGATCTGAAACATTTGCTACTCAAGATCAAAGAACATAGTCTTAAAATGGGCCTGCACCTTCATTAGGGTTGCCAACTGGCTCCAGATGCGCCCAACAGACTTGATCCAATCCTGTATTTACCCCATTGCATGCAGAGTCTTGCTTTTAATACGGAGTCTTGCTTTTAATACGGAGTGCAATGAAAAAATCAGAGCTACATGTCCCTGCATACAATGGGGTAAACCTAGGACTGGGTCAAGCCTGTTGGGTGGATCTGGAGCCAGTTGGCAACCCTAACCTTAATGTAAAGAAGACAAAGATCATGACAACTGGCAAAATCAATAAGTTCATCGTTGATGGTGAATTAATTGAAATAGTGGACAACTTTATCCTACTTGGATTAATTATCCATAAAGATGCAACAAGAGGTCAAGAAATCTGATGACACATTGCTCTTGGCAGAATGGCTATGAAGGACCTAGACAAGATTCTCAAGAGCAGAGATGTCTCTCTCCATACAAAGATTTGACTTGTTCAAGCCATGGCATTTTCAATAATGACATATGGATGTGAAAGTTGGACAGTGAAAAAGAGACAGGAAGAAAATTGATGCCTTTTAATTATGGTGCTGGCGACGAATACTGTATATCTCATGGACTGCCCAAAGAACAGACCAGTCTGTACTAGAGGAGATCAAACCTAAGCTGTCTTTAGAAGCTCAGATGACAAGACTTTGACTTTCATATTTTGGAAACATCATGCAAAGAGAGAGATCATTAGAGAAAGACATCCTGCTTGGCAAGGTAGAAGGTCAATGCAAAAGAAGAAGGCCAGCAATGACATGGATCGATACAATAACAGCAGCTATGGGTGCTAGTCTGTCAACAATGAGCCACCTGACTGAAGACTGAACACAATTTAGGACAACTATCCAGAGGGTCATCATGAATCGACACCGACTCGATGGCACTTAACAACAACAACATGTGGAGAGGCATTTAAACTAGGGAAAGGGGGTGACAGTTGGAGGAGGACAAGTTCAGGATGTCACTCCCAGCTAAAGCATAATAACATTGGAAACAACCACACTTTTAAACCACACATCAATGGCAAGTGGGACAAGGCATGTAGAACAAAGTCCTTGCAAAATACAAGCAAGCCAGTCAACAAATGATAGAAATCAGTGAGCACAAATGCTCGAAGCCTAGCCAACAAAGTTCCTGACCTGGAAGCCCTAATGGTGGAAATGAATTTGGACATTGTGGCCATTACAGAAACATGGTTTAATGAGTCACATGAATGGGATATAGCAATAGCTGGCTATAATTTATTGAGGAGAGATAGAGAAGGCAGAAAAGGAGGAGGAGAAGAAGCCCTATATGTCAAAAGCTATATTAAAGCTGCTGAAATGTAGGGGATGTGGGGAAAAGAAGAAGCATTGTAGATTATGTTGGAAAGAGGAGATGCCACTATCATCCATGTCTAAAGGCCTCCAACTAAAACTGAAGAAATGGATAGAGACTTGATTATTAATATTGCAAAGGTAGCCATGAAGGGGGAAGTGATCATATTGGGTGACTTTAATCTACCCAATGTGGATTGGAGTATTCATTCTGCAAATCTGGAAAGAGGTAAAACAATTGTGGATGCCTTCCAAGATGCATTGCTTAGACAAATGGTGATGGAACCGACTAGGGAATGTTTGCTGCTGGATTTAGTACTCACCAATTAAGAAAGTGTGTTGAATGTTCAGGTGGGTGTCCATGTGAGCAGCAGCGATTACCAGACAGTGTGATTTGAGATAAAAGCCAAGGCAAAGTCCCTTCACAGCAAGATCAAAGTCCTAGGGGTATGTTTACTAAAACCCCGCTAATGTGCGGGCCCCGGTAGTGTGCGGGTGCCATATAAGGAGTGGGCGTTCCCCGCTAAAGAAGAAACGCCGGGGACTTCCGGTGGTGGCAATGAGCTGAGTAGACGTGCGGTGGTCAGCTCTGGGCACTCTACCCCCTAATTCTGCATATAATACCTGCAATAGTGGCAATCGCCCTCCTAATTATAAAGAGCTCCAGTGCAGGGGTGAAATCGAGAAAGACGAGAGAGCTTAGACACCCAAGAGCATCTAGATGTCTGCGAAACCACCTAGGCGGGAGAAGACCCGGGTCCCGGATACCAAAATGGCGGAGGGAGCACCGAGGAGCCCGGGAGCTGATGCCAACCAAACGCTGATAGCGGAGGTCAGTGCTGCCGTTGTGCGGGCCCTAGATGAACGTTTCCGCGGACTGGCGGATCAATTGCAAGCTATTCAGCAAAATTTTACTGACCTCACCGCCAGAGTGGAGCAGACAGAAACTCGCATTTCAGGCGTCGAGGATACCCAGAGCTCCTTGGTAGGCCGCGTGAAGGCCCTGGAAGACCTCGTGAAACATCAAGGCGACAAGCTCGACGATATGGAGAACAGAGGTCGCCGAAAAAACCTTCGCTTCATTGGCATTGATGAAAATGTGGCGGATGGAGCTCTTCGTAGCTACTTGGTGGCCTGGATTGAGAAGATCTCAGCAGGCAGTGTGGCCGGCCCCATCAAAATAGAACGAGCACACAGATTGGGACCGAGGCGCGACCAGGAGCGCAGGCCCCGCGCGGTAATCGCCCGCTTCCTTGACTTCCACCAGAAGGAGGAGGTCCTGAAGGCTGCCAGGGCTCATCAGCGCTCCATATCGGACCCGGAGAAGATATTGGTGTTCCAGGACTACTCGCTGTTGGTAAGCCAGAGACGTCGGGCATTCTCAGCGGTGTGCTCCCAACTAATCACCAGGGGAGTGCGCCTCTCCCTGTTGTATCCCGCGAAGCTGCGAGTCGAGCACCAGGGGCGGATACAGTACATACAAACTCCGGCAGAGGCCCAAACCTTTTTAGCAGGCCTGGCGGGAACTACCGAAGGGGCCCCCCCCTCCTCGTGAAAACATCAGGAACGCCTAGGAACAGTTCAATTTAAGCTACCGCGCACAGCGGAGAGACCCGGAGTGAGAGGTTGACTACCGCTGGGTGAGAACGTGGTGAGAGGAGCGTCGCGCAACAGTGGCTGGACAATGCTTTTATTTTTACCTTGTACTGGTTAGCTTTCTTTCTCTCTTCTCCTCTTTTTTTTTTTTTGTTTTCCTTTCTTCTTGATTTCTCTGTGCAAGATCATTGTGGTGGAGGTTAAATATTTAAGGCCCTAAGCTACATTGCAAAATGCTATATAAGGGAGGGTCTGTTGCTTTTCTTTGATGAGCCCTAAGCCAAGTGGTTCTCTAATAGGGAAATTGCCGAGGGAGTGGCTGATAATCACAGCTTGGTGTCTGCTGGTGGGAGAAGGCTCGCGGGCCTCCGGGCACCGGGTCCTCCCGCCCGTCCACTTTCGACGGGGTTCGGGGGGCTCCTGGCCTTCGAAGGCTCGAGCTGAGTGCGTGGAGGGATCCCGTGGCTGCTCCTTTAAATTTGCGGGGGGTGCTGTTACTTTCTCCCCCGGGGCTGTGACTCCCTTCACCGGGGGTGTTATGCTTTGTGAGAATCGGGGAAGGGGTGACCTGGGGAGGCGATGGGCCCCTCCAGACACTGACAACATGATTGCTGCATGCCTGTCGGTAGGGGGGACTTCACTAATGGTTTTTCGAGGTTTCCCTTAAGGGGTAAGTGATAAGGGACATTGATTATATGGATTGGGGGCTTGTGGCTTAGGCTCCAGGGGAGGTGATGTGCTGACCTTTGAGCTTGCGACCAAGGATGAAGGTTTTACCGGGCCCCAGGGGGTTTGTGACCTCAGACCCCCTCCCTCAGAGGCGGATAGCGATAGTGGGTTAACATAACCAGAATCGGTGCTGGGCCTACTTGACCAGCGGAGGCGGTGCCATTTGGTGAGGTTCATCGGCCTTACGGGGGGGGGGGGGAGGGTAGGGGGTTTTAAGTGGATCTCTGGAGGGGATTCTTTAGGGGGTAGGCCCAATGCCACAGGAAGTGTGTTTAGCCTCAGGGTTAGGTTAGGCACTGGAGGGAAGGGAGTGAGGGGTGGGGGGGGGTGCGGAGCGAGGTAGAGGGGGGAGGCTAGATGGGATAGTGGGAAAACGGGGGGGGAGGGGTCGGGAAGGGAGGGTCGCCATCTCCACCACGCACGGCCGGCTGGATTCGGTTCTCAGGGGGAGGGTCCGAGGAAACCCCAGGCTGGGGGGGTTTCCTAGCAATAATACCCTCAGCAGACAAAACGCCCAAGAAGAGCGCCTAGTGTGGTAAAAATTATATCTTGGAATGTTTGTGGCTTGGGCAGCCCCATCAAGAGATATAAAATACTTAAAGCGCTCGCAAGACAGCGATGTGATATTGCGTTACTACAGGAAACCCATCAAACCGCGGAGGAGCATGCCAAGCTTAAGCGAGACTGGGTGGGCCAGGTGTGGGATGTCCCAGCAATGGGAAAAAAAGGGGGGACTGGCCATTTTGGTTCATAAGAAGATACGGTTCACACTAACAAGACAGGTGCTGGATCCACGGGGACGCTTTTTGCTACTGCATGGCACGTTGGAGAATCGGTTGATCATTTTGGGCAACTTATATGGTCCAAATACACCAGATCCTGAATTCTTCCACCGCCTGGCGGCACAGGTAGAACAATTGCCGGAGGTGCCCTTGCTTTTGGGCGGCGATTTCAACGGGGTTTTTGAGGTAGGTCTTGACACCTCGAGAGAAATGGGAACCAGAGAACGACAAAATCTTTCCCGTACGTTGCAAAGGTTTAAGTCTCGGCTGGGCTTAGTGGACCCGTGGCGACTTTTGCACCCCTCGGAAAGGGATTTTACCCATGTATCTCGGGCGCATGGAACTAGCGCCCGCATTGATTACCTGTTGGTTTCGGCGACTCAGTTCGCATCTGTTGAGGACGCGCAGATTGGTCCATTGGAGATCTCGGATCATGCCATGGTATGGATTGACTGGCACGGGGGGGGAGGCCTGGGCGGGACTCGCTTATGGCGGTTCCCGGTGGAACTTTATAGGGACGCCCCTTTTCGCCAATTTCTAAACCTTCGGTGGCGAGAGTTTGAAGCGAATCACCAGGGCCACCGAGATGACCCGGAATTGATGTGGGAGACGGCCAAGGTAGTCCTCCGGGGGGACATCATTGGATATGTAGCACGGAAGCGCAGACTACTGGCTGCACAGGTTGTTAGACTCGAACAACAGGTGGCACAAGCGCGGCGTCTCCATGGGCGCACCCCCACCTCCCATAATAGAAAGAAATTATGGGAACTCCAAGTCATGTTAAATGAATTGCTCCATCAACGGGCAAAACAATCCCGACTGTATTATAAGTATAAGCTGTATTGTTTTGGGGATAAGCCCGGTAAACTGTTGGGGAGATGTCTGAAAGGTCAGCGAGACTCGCGATTAGTGGCAGCTCTCCGAGATGATCAAGGAAAATTACAAAACAATCGGACGGTGATTAGTGCCCTCTTCAGAGATTTCTTTCAACATCTCTATACCGCGGAGGAGACTGCCACTACTAGCATGGAAAACTACCTACGGCGACTAGATTTGCCCAAGCTGACCGAGGAGCAACGTGTTGATTTGGGGCAACCCATTACCTTACAGGAGGTACAGCAGGTGATCTCGGCCGCGAACTGTTATAAAGCCCCAGGTCCCGATGGATATGGGGTTGAATTTTATAAGATACTGTCGGCGGGGGTGAGTCCCCTCCTAGTGGAAACGTTTCAGCGACGGGCAGAGGGCGCCGGTCCACGCCTGGGGGGCAATCAGGCATACATCACCCTGATCCCCAAGCCAGGGAAGGACCCGCTGAGGGCCTCCTCCTATCGGCCGATCTCCCTGTTGAACTTCGATATGAAGTTGCAGGCAAAGATTTTGGCGGAACGGTTGGCGGTCCTGCTGGGTGCTTTAGTTCATGAGTCACAGGTTGGATTTGTCCGGGGGCGCTTCGCGGTGCGCAACTTACGTAAAATCTTAACGTCTATAGAATGGGTGCAGCAGCACCAGCTACCTTCTCTCTTGGTGAGCTTTGACGCCGAAAAAGCGTTCGACAGAGTTAGCTGGCAATATCTTCATTACCTGTTACCGCTCTACGGCTTGGGGACTCCTTTTTGTGAGATGGTGCAGAGCCTCTATGTGCAGCCGACTGCCCGGGTGTTATGTAATGGGGTTTTATCCGACGAGTTTTCTCTCTCCCGTGGGACCAGACAAGGGTGCCCGTTGTCACCTTTGTTATTCGTATTGGCTCTGGACCCCTTAATTCGTAGCATAGAAGCCGACAGGGGCATAAGGGGGGTGGTGGTTGGGGCCCATGAGTTCAAACTCTCAGCCTTTGCGGATGACATGCTGGTCCACTTGCTTGCCCCCAGGGAGTCGCTGGAGCGGCTACTGAGGGAATTTGAGGCCTATGGCAGCTTTGCGGGGCTCCGCATAAATGAAGATAAATCAGAGGCCCTAGATATGTCGGGGCAACTTCGGGACAGCTGGCCAGGGGAATTTCCTCTAAAATGGGCGGGTCAGACTTTTGTATATCTAGGCATCGTTTTGACACGTCTGCCGCAAGATTTATATTACACTAACTTTGAGAAAATTTTGACTGGGATCCGCCACCAGATGCGAGCCTGGACTCCTTTACCACTGTCCCTGTTGGGGAGAGTGGCAGCGGTCAAAATGGTGATTCTACCCCGAATTCTGTATTGGCTGCAGACGTTGCCGGTTTGGCTGTATCGCCGCGACCTCCTGCGCGTGGAAAGGGAGATTCAGAGGTTTCTATGGAGGGGAGCTAGGGCTCGTATCCCGATGAAGTGTATGATTGGGTCTTGGCGGGGTGGGGGTATTGGGCTGCCGGACTTGTGGCTGTACGCCTTGGCATGCCAGGCACGCCATGTAGGTGACTGGCTGGGCGAGACGGACTTCTATACACCGAGACATCTGGAGATGGCGGCGGTGGCCCCACTTTCCCTGTTGGGTGTTCTACATGCGGAGAGTTCCCAACTGCCTACTCGTGTTAAGCGCAGTGTGATGACGACATCCGCGCGACGCACGTGGCAACAACTGAACGGTTATTGGAATCGGAACTGGAGGAACTCGAGTTGGCTTCCCTTAGGGGGTAATGTGAATTTTACACCCAGCTCTGAGTCCCGCGGGTTCCAGTCTTGGAGGGCAAAGGGGATCCGGCTGGTGGGCCACGTTGTGGGATTGTCTGGTGCCTGTAAATCGTTTTCGGAATTGAGTGCTGAATATGAATTGGAGCCCCGCCACTTTTTCGCATATCTCCAACTCTCTCATTATGTGACCTCGTTGCCCAGAGAGGGCCTTGAAGCGGACCGCTCAGCGCAGATTATTGAATTTTTTGGTCTCGGGGGGGACTCCCCTCCTTCGATATCGGGTTTGAAGACCCGACTGGATTGTTTTCGGGTACTGCCAGATTACGGACGTGTTGAGCAGGCCTGGGCAAGGGAAATGGGGCGGGAGGTCCCGGTCGGGTCCATTCAGAAGGCCTTGGCGCAAATTTCTTTACTGGTGGAAGGGGCACGGTGGAGGGAACTTCAGTATAAAGCCTTAACCCGTATACATTTTTCCCCCCGACGGGCCCTACGGAGCCATGTCACTCAAGACGGGTCATGCCTTCGATGTTCCGAACCTCTGGCGGACTTAGCCCACATGTGGTGGACATGTGGGCGCCTCCGCCCCTATTGGGCACGTATTAGTAATTGTATAGCGAGGTTGCTGCAACAGCGTTTCCCATGGACGGGGTCTTTGGTACTTTTGGATCAGCTGCACCTGTCTTGTCCCAGTGGGCGAGGGGCGTGACTCCTCGTGCGCAAAGCGTGCTTGGTGGGGAAGGGCCCAATTCTTCGTAGATGGCGAGAGCGGCTCCCGCCGACCTTCTTGGAGTGCCGCAATAGTTTTCACCAATTGATGCTGGCAGAACATTGGAGAGCACGGAGCCATGTTAAACGGTGGGCTACTTTTATGCTAATCTGGGAACCCTATATTCAGAATTTGGAGCCCCGCTGCCGAAATGACATAGTTAACGTAGGTCTCTAGAATATTAGAGCGTACTGGAGGCGCCCGTGGGGATGAAGCGGGCGACTCTTCCTCCTGGGAGCGAGCCTGGCTGGTGTGCGGTGGATGGAGATGGCGAGGGGTTGGGGAAAGTGGGGAGGGAGGGGTGGGTGTTTTTCTTCTACCTTTATGTTTAGTGGGGGGGTATGCAAATGCAATGTGTGCCTTCGAGTCAGTCCTGACTCCTGGCGACCCAGAAGCTCCTGGGTTTTCTTGGCAGTGTCACCAGAAGTAGATTGCCAGGCCTTTCTTCTGAGGCAATGGAGGGTTAAGTGACTTGCCCAAGGCCACAAGGAGTGCTAGTGGGAATCGAACCCTGGTTGCTTGGTTACCAAGCCAGTGTTCTAACCACTAGGCTACTCCTCCACGGGGGGGGTATAGGGGAAGCAAATAAAAGTATAAAACACTGGTTTCTTCATAAGGCACGGTTTGTGTGCTGTCTTTGACAATTACATATGTAATTCACCCTGCGGCAGGGATAAGAGCACACCCTGCCGGGGGTTCTTTGCCTGATACTGTGTTTATTGTTATTTGTTGATGATTTATAAATAAAGTTTTCAAAAAAAAAAAAAAAAGAAGAAACGCCGGAATTTACATATGCACTAAGGTGCCCGGCGCCCTTGTGCGCCCCGCACCTTAGTGCATCAGACAGCTGCGCGGGAGGCATATGTGTCACGCTGATGGGAAGCAAAAGAGCAAAGCCACAGCACAATGGTTAAGGCACATACCAATGGTGCAAGAAGCAGCGGTTCAATCCCCACAGAGCCCAATAAAGATGGCTGGCTGAGGTGTTAATTTATGAGGCAGTGAAATAATGGGCAGCATAAGGCAGCGCGCTAATGTGTTTGGAGGCATATGAATGATGGGCGGCATAAGGCGGTGTGCTAATTTTCTAGGAGGCATCTCAATATGGGGCGGCATACGGCGGCGCGCTGATGAGCAAACAGCAAAGCAGAGCCACAGCACAATGGTTAAGGCATGCACCAATGGTGCAGGGATGAGGGGTTCAATGCCCAATGAACAAGGCTGGCTGGGGCAATGTGTATTATGGGGAAGATTGCTTTAGGAGGCATTTTATTTATATTTTAATTATCAATAATAGCAAACGCACTCTCAAAGCATGTCAACATAAGGCGTCCTATAAGGCACATAGTAAAGTGCACTGTCTGCCACGGCACCCTAACATGTCCCCTATAGGGCACCCTATAATTTGCGTCACAGGATAATGTATAGTGCACCTTATATGGACGGGAGCCAGAAGGTGCCCTATAGGGCGCCCTATAAAGCGCCCTCAGAGGCACCGTATGGGTACAGTATGCTGAGGGTGTTTTTGCTGGCATCAAAAATGTACATAAAAAAAGATGATGCTATGGCCAACCCTATCAAATAACCCCACTGTGGGCTTGAACCCATGACCTCTGGCTTCACAGGCAGTGATGCAACCATTGGGCTACAGCTCCATAGCTACCAGCAAGCCCCTGGCTGGCTGCAGAGAGCCTGCACGTCACCACACAGACAGTCTGCTGCAGCCACCAGGACAGGGTTAGCCCACCCGTACCCATGATTCACTGCACATGCAAATCAGCTGTCCACAGATGAACACAAGATGGGGAATGCACCCCCACAGCACCTCGGCCTGGTAGGGGGGAGTGACCGGGTGCACCCCCACAGCACCTCGGCCTGGTAGGTGGTACTGACCGTGTGTTTTACTAGCACAGAGTAGCTACACACCGTCACATTGTGCGGGTACTGTGCTCACCCTGAGTGTGCGATGAGGAGGCCAGGACCAAGTCCACAACACCTTCCATGGCTGAAAGAGGCCATGCTGGAGGTCCAAAGCAGTGTTAAAGTTTCAGATACATAGTTTCTGCACAAACACCTTGGATATCTCTGTCTGTTTCAGTCAGGTGTAGCCCCTATGGACCCCCAGGTGGGCCATGCACCACCACCACCCCCCCCCTCCTCCTCCTCCAGGGCAGAAGGTGGCAAACAGGGTTTCCTATCAATAGATCCACCTTCTACCTCCCTGCAAAGGTGGCAGTAGAGGGGACCATCAACCCCAGTCCTGTTGAGGGACATACACCCCACAGGGCAGTCAATGCAGCTCAATACATATCCATAACACAATAGCAGACAGACAGTAGGCCTGGATATGGTAAGCTACACCCCCAACGCTATCTGATATTCTCCTGCAGCAAGGCATCAACCACTGCACCCTGCAAGCCACTCCATCAAGACACACACCAGCTGCAAACAGCCTGCTAGTTAGGCCATAGTGCATGTTCCCAGTGGAGATGCATACACAGCAAGCAGATAAATCAGTGACTAAGCCCCAAAAGGAAACCCATATCTATCACATTAGAGAAAAACTATATAGCACTATGGGGGTGCCTAGCCATGCTGTGGTCACTGCACAGTCAGGGTGAGAGTGAGCTCTCAGCGGGACATACTGAGGTCACCCTGTCTGTGTAGGTGGTGGCCGGGCAGCAAAATGTCCCAGTCAGTGCCCTATGCCCTGTGCAGATGCACCCTGGCCAGGCCACCCTGTCCAGCCTATACCCATGGTACCTTGCTCCTCATTATGCACATTGGCAGCACAATACTGGCAACAGTGCTGGCAGTGTGGGCTGTGGAAGGTGTTTGCAGCCACCACACACTGGATAGACAGACAGCCACCCCCACACCTATGCCAGCATTGTGCCACTATAGAGGAGTCCAGCAGCCATACCCACCACACCAGTCCTGGGCACAGTACAGGCATGGATATGGTACGCAATACTGTTGGGGGTCACTCCCCAGGGGGGTTAACACTGTTGGAGACCAGACCTGCAGCACACACAGCAGACATCAGAATGATTGTTATGATGGAGCTCAATGAGCAAAATGTGTTTAACGTAGGACTTGCTATCTGCCAGTTATCATAGGAAACGTCTGATAGCTGTGTACCGTATACCCAGGTGTAGGGTGGCATTGCTAGGGTATGCATGTGGTAGTATTGGGAGATGCACGCAGGGCCCAATGTCCTGCCTCTCCAGGAGGCATTAGCCAATGGGGCCTGTGGGTGTGGGTGTGTCTGCCCCTGTTGGCTGCTGCTTTACGGCAGAGGTTCCCAACTCCAGTCCTGGTGTGCCAAACACTGTTCGGGTTTTCATGCTGTCCCTCATAAATATGCATGAGCTACATCTGCATACCATGGGGGTGGTGCATAGATATGCAGCACAGGCATCTTTAGTAGAGGTAGCATGGAACCTGAATGGTGTGGGGCCCTCCAGGACTGCATTTGGGAGACTCTGCTCTAGGTAATGCGCCTGTGTATGGTGTCTGTGTTTGGTGTGGTAAAATATAGGCGTATTAACCATGCGTATGTTCTCAGCATTAAACGTGTGTCCTTACTATCACGGTTTAGTTGTGGGAAAAATATGTGGACAGGATTTGCAGTAGCCCAGCTGGCATTTGAACCTGTGACCTTCTGTTCTTACACACACTGTCTGTGTGCACTGTACCACCATGTTGCCACAGATATGCTGCAGTCCCTGGGGAGTCCATGACTGTACATCCAACAGAGCCTGTCTGTTGTGGTGGACGATGCCAGCCTGCACAGGCCTACGCCACTGTCTGCTGTGGCTTGCAGCCACTGCCCCCTCCACCACCTGTACCCTTCCGCCAACATGCAGACATGTCCTTATCTGGGAAAAAGCATATGACCTGATTGAGTTGTGGCACTCCAGGACTGAAATTGGGGTACTCGGCTGTAGGTAATGCCCATTGTTATGGTTTGTGTGCGGTGTAGGGTAAAATATGGTTGCTTGATCCATGCTTATGTTCTCTGCAATAAAGGAATGTCTTTACTATCACTGTTTAGTGGTGGGTACAACTATGGGGACTGGGTTAGCAGAAGCCCCAGCTGGGATTTGAACCTGTGACCCTCTGGTCCTACAGGCACTGGCTGTGTCTGCTGCACCACACTGTGGCCACAGAGACAGTGTAGTCCCTGGAGATAGGAAACCTGGCCGGACGAGTCAGAAACCCTGCTCTGCACAATTTTACTGTGGGCTCATTTACCTTGTATGGAGACAAACGGGCAAATAAACCTCATAAAAAACCTCGAACAAAGGGGCAAACACCCATAACCAAGCTGGGCAACAGTGATAGCAATGGGCAACAATAAAAAACACTCCCAGGAAAGCTCCAATAAAATGAAATGATTTTTGAAAGGGTCTACGGAGCGTAGACCCTTCCAAAAATCATTTCTTTTTTTTGGAGCTTTCCTGGGGGTGTTTTTTATTGTTGCCCATTGCTATCACTATTGCCCAGCTGAATTGTAATTTTTAACATTTTTGTTGTGCTCATTTTTGATTTTTATTTGCGAGTTTGTTCTGTGCACATGTATCACACTGCTCACGTTTTGCTGGTTTCCCCGGTTTTGCTGTACATTGCTGACGTAAATGGTTTCTCTTCCCTTTAAATCGTCTCTAACGCGAGGTTTTCACTCGCGGTATTTTTGGGTCTATTTTCAGCCCCGCTCCTGTGTGGGGAGCCTCTCCCCTCCCACTTTCCACCCATTGACCCCGTCTCTCTGCCCCTCGGGAGCCTTCCTCCGCCCTCCGTACGCCTTTCCCCGCCTCTATCGCACATCAGCGCACCGCGGACCCGTTAATGTGATGCGCACACATGCGGGGCACTTAAGAGCACTTAAGTGCATCATTGCCATGCGCTACTGTGTGCCGCGCACGTGTGCGCGGTTTAGTAAACATACCCCCTAGACTTCAAAAATGCTGACTTCAGGAAGATGGCCAAGTACCTGAAGAAGGAGTTGACAGGGTGGGAGAAGGTAAGGGAAATGGAATTGCAGTGGTCTAAACTAAAGGAGGCAATAAAATGACCAACAGATACATATGTAAGGAAAGTAAATAAAAACAAGAGGAAAAGGAAACCTATTTGGTTTTCTAAAGAAGTGGCTGCACAAATAAAGGCAAAAAACAAGCTTTCACAAACTTCAGACGTTCACAAATAGAGGAACACCAAAAAGAATACAGGATAAAGCTAAAAGAGACAGAGAAATAAGGATAGCAAAATCAAAGGCCGAAGAAAAGATGGCTAAAGATCTAAAGCGTGGTGATAAAACGTTTTTCAGGTATATTCAGGAGAAGAGGAAGATCAGAAGTGAAATTGCAAGACTCAAAAGTGCTGAGAATGGATTCATGGAAAGTGACGTTGAAAAAGCAAAAATGCTAAACAAATACTTCTGTTCTATTTTTACTAAAGAAAATCCTGGAGAAGGACCATCTGTGATTGACAAATATACAAATGGGAATGGAGTAGATACTACACCATTTACAGAAGATGATGTGTTTGAACAGCTTGCAAAACTGAAAGTGGACAAAGCCATGGGACAGGATGGGATACATCCCAGGATACTGAAAGAGCTCAGAGAGGTTCTTGCAGGGCCTTTAAAGGATGTATTTAATAGATCCTTGGAGACAGGAGAAGTTCTGCAGGACTGGAAAAGGGCCAATGTGGTAGCTCTTCACAAAAGTGATAATAGGGAAGAAGTGGTAAGCTATAGGACAATAAGCCTTATCTTGGTGGTGAGAAAAGTAATGGAGGCGCTCCTGAAAGAGAGAATAGTGGACTTTCTCAAAACCAATAGGTTGCATAATCTGAGGCAACATGGTTTTACCAAAGGACGATCATGCCAAACAAATCTGATTGAGTTCTTTGACTGGGTGACCAGAGAACTAGATCAAGGGCATGCGATGGATGTGATCTACCTAGATTTCAGCAAAGCCTTTGATACTGTTCCTCAAAGAGACTTATCAATAAACTGAACAGCTTGGGGGATGGGTCCCAAAGTGGTGAACTGGATCAGAAACTGGTTGACTGACAAATGACAGAAGGTGATGGTAAACGGAACTCACTAGGATGAAAGGAAGGTGTTTAGTGGCGTGCCACAGGGATCAGTCCTGGGGCCGGTACCATTCAATGTATTTGTAAGTGATATTGCTAAAGGACTGAATGGAAAAATCTGTCATTTTGCAGATGACACGATAATTTGCAACAGAGTAGACTCCCTTGAGGGAGTGGATAACATGAGGAAAGATCTGCAAAAGCTGGAAGAATGGTCTAATGCTTGGCATGCAGAAATCCAAGGGAATAGTATGAGATCGGAGGCAATAAGTTGGTGTGCATGGACCAGGAGAAAGACCTCACAGTGATTGTTTCTGAGGATCTCAAGGTGGCAAAACAATGTGATAAGGTGATAACCAAAGCCAGAAAGATGCTGGGTTGCATACAGAGAGAAATTACCAGCAGAAAGGAAGAGGTACTAATGTTACTGTACAAGTCGCTGGTGAGGCCTCACTTGGAATATTGTGTTTAGTTTTGGAGACCATATCTCACAAAGGATATAAAAAGACTGGAGACGGTTCAGAGGAAGGTGACCAAAATGATTTGGAGCCTGCACCAGAAGACATATGAAAACAAAGTCCAAGACCTAAATATGTATACTCTAGAGGAAAGGGGGGGGGGGCAGAGGAGATATGATACAGACATTTAAATACCTAAAGAGTATTAATGAACAAACAAACCTTTGTCAAAGACGGGGAAGCTGTAATACTAGAGGTCATAACATGAAGCTACAAGGGGTTAAACTGAAAGGCAATGTCAGGAAGTACTGTTTCACTGAAAGGGTGGTGGATGCTTGGAATGCCCTCTCGATGGAAGTGGTGGGGCAATATAGTGGCAGAATTCAAAATGGCATAGGACACACTCAGTGGATCCCTTTATAGAAACAGGATAAAATCAAAATAAACTTAACTGTCTCTGATATCTCAACAAGTAGAGGTGACCTGCATGGAGCAGTGAGTACACCCCTAAACAAAGGCATGGGGAGGGGTGACCTGCACAGAGCGGCAAGTGCACCTACTCTTGCCACTTCACTGGGCAGACTAGATGGACCATGCTGGTCTTTATCTGCCGTCATATACTATGTTACTATCCTACTTCCCAGTACACCTCTTTGAGGTTGTCCCAACTTTATCTTCTTGCCGTTTCTCCTCCAACTAACATCTAACTTAAGTTTACTTACCATTTATCAATTAGATGCACTGTAACTTACCTATGGAACCATATCCCTATGGACCTGGGAGTTAATCTTACCTATTCTGCTTTCATATCTGTCCTAAAAATGAGGCTATTTCAGCAGATTTTCAACGTGACAACTGCAGGCACCAAAAATCAACCAGAAATAGACATACCCACTGGTTGATTGATGCTTGCAAATCTCTTCTTGGGGTTGCTGGAGCAGCAGCATTATTTTTTCCACCTGAACCTTTATTTTGTTTCCATTCCCCCCCCCCCCCCCCACCTCTTCCTCAACTTCTGATTTCTTTGACTAATATTTATGTTGTATGGTTCTAATAGAGATCTATCAAGCCCATTAAACTAAAAGGTAGCTAATCAGATCCCTGGCATCAAAAAGGATCAGAAATACTGTTCCAGGGGCATTGTGATATTTGCAGCTGTGCCTTTTCATACTCTAGGTAAGGTTATTGCCATAAGAGTTATGGGATTCAGTGCTGTTTGGGTATGGCAGTTCTGATAGTACACACAGAGCACAATCCTGGAAGGGGCACATCCAGGATGTCCAGACGTCCCCAGACAGGATGGGCGCCGTTGCATCCAATTCTGCACCATGGGAGCTAGATGCTCCGCAGCATGCAGGTTCGGGCAGTGGGACAGCCCGGCATGCCCCTGTCACAGCCGCGGGAACGTCCTCAAGTCATCACAGCCAGGTTCCCCCAGTCCGCTGGTGCACCGACAGCCCGATGCCCCCCAACCAGTTTTCCCGCTGCCCGACCCTCAGAGGATCCTCCAGGGCTGGGATTGAATTGCAGAGCAGTTCCTACTGTGGCTCTGTTGCATTGGGGAGGGCTGTTGGGCTGGAGTGCATGGGGGACCAGCGCTTATTCCAACTCCTAGGTGAATCGACCCTGTATGTCTGGGTAACTGGCTCGTCCACGCTCCTCCCCCGTGCCACTCCTGGCTCCATCTCCCTGCACAAAGCCTATCTGCATACGGGGAGACTATGTCCTTGCATTCCAGCAGGACGGCTGGCAGGGCTGCACGTCCCACTGGGATGTAGAGTCCCGCTAGTCACCTTCCTGAATCAGGCCTACAGGGTTTTTTTCAGGATTTTGAATTATTTCATGGCATGCTTGGTAATAGAGGGAGTTTGTGTTGCTGTTACTGAGATGACATCAGAATTTTTAAGTAGCAGCATCTATAAAGGTGCACCTGTCTGTGCTATTAGCATTATTGTATTATACTCTATGGGGGTCATTTTAGAAGATCTATTCATGAGTTGGACATCTTAAAATGGGCATTCAGAGGTGCAAATCACAGAGACGTCCTTTGATTCATTTTAGAAAGGTGGATGTATAGATATCCACAGAGCGAGCACATCCATGTAGCACAGGGGCATGGAGGTGGCATGATCTGGGCGGAGCAAGAGAGATGAATGTCGCGATGCAATTTCAGAATGGCACAAACATGTCTGACCTTGGTTGTTGAGGCATCCTTGCCTATACCTGCTTCTGACCACGAATAAGGTACAAAAATGTGCAATGCTGCCAGGGGAAAGAGCAAACGGTGCTTTTATTGCCACAGTTAATATTTCCTGGCCGAAGAAACTTGCATGTACATGCAGTGGTATGTGAGGGGATTCTTGCTGCTGTGCTTGAAACAGTTGGACAGTGAAGCTGATGTTGGGAGAGGCCTGCGAAGAGAATATTGCAGTAATCAACACAGGAGATCACCACAGAGAGCAAAAGAGCGGTAAGAGTGGCTGGGGGTAGGACAGCTCGAATGGCACGGATTTGACGAAAATAGAAATATGAGCGACGAGAGAGAGCAGAAATGTGGTCATGGAAAGACAGGACTGAATCCAGGATTACACCAATGGATAGTGGAGAAGAAGAAGGGGGTGCTAGGATCATAGGAGGATGAGAAAGGAGAGAAGGTTCTATGTTATTGTAGGGTGGGATCCAGAGAGTGGAGAACGAGGTGTCCAATGATGCTCCCCCTCACATCCCTTCCTCTCTCTCCTCACTCACCGTACTAATCCCCTCACTTATGTTTCTCACCCCATCTTATTTCTCTCTTCTCTCTACCCCTAACCTTCCTCTGTCCTATCCCACCTGTCACACAAGCCCAGCCCCTCTTACCAGGGCCAGCTTCAGAGTTTGTTCAAGGTGTTGTTGCCCTGGACAAACCTTAAGCTTTACACCCCCACCCCCAGCTGTCAAAATCTATTGTTTAGCTTTGAATGCCCTGCTCTTTGCTGCCCCTAGAAGCTGCTGCCCTAGGTGGCTGCCTAGTTTGCCTAATGGCTGGGCTGGCCCTGATTCTTACACATTCCATTTCTCCATCATATCTCCCAGCCACTCTTTAACAGAACCCCACCTCCCCAGCCTATTACAAGCTCCATCCTGTTTCTCACAGTCCTCCCGCCACATTTCCCATCTGCTAGCCCCTGACCAACCTCAGCCTCTTTATCACAGCTCCCTCCCCCTATTCTGTGCCTGGTTTCTCTCTCTCTCTCTTCCCCATCTCCCCAGCTTGATTTTTTTTAACCAGGAGTATTCATATCAGTTTGATTACTATACCTGGACTCAGGTGGGCTCTATTTAACCTATTATGGAACTTGTCAGGGCAACTTTTGGAATCAGAGCTTATATGGGCTTGCTGTGACAAAGTCCTGTGAAGATTGGCTTTTTATTCTTAATTACTATTTGAATATTTCTATAGTTTTCATGTTGAAAATGTAGAATATATTAGGTAGATCAGTAGAACAGACTCCTACTTTCATGCATTTTGAAGTGCATTTTTTTAGCAGAATGTGAAAAATATGTAAGGGTGGGCATTGTATGTTTGGCATACATGGAACACTGGAGTTATTTTGCTGTAAGCCGTTCCATACTAAGCATTCACATTATTTTTATTTTCCTGCCTGTAATTGTTATATATCTTGTTGTTTTTTAGCACTGCAATCATAAAAATATTTTGAAAACAAATAAACAAAGCTGTGATTGAAGTATGAGAACATGTTTTTGGCTTCCTTTCTTTAGATTGTGCTGACTTCACTCTTTGAGCATGCTCTGTGTGTTTCCTTTGCCCAGTTCCAGATGTTGCTGACTTTGCATGGCCAGAAAGAAATATTGACCCTTGTGCATACTGTATTTAAATAAGGAAAATAATTTGCCAGTTTGGACAGCGGGAAAGCCCTAAATCCCTCATTACATGTTTATGAGCAGCCTATTTTTCTGCTCTACAGGAAGGGGTAGATAACATGAGGAGGGATCTAGCTAAGCTTGAGGAATGGTCTAGAATTTGGCAGCTGGGATTTAATGTTAAAAAATGTAAGGTCATGCATTTGGGCTGCAGCAATCCAAGGGAGCAATACAGTATAGGGGGTGAAGTACTTTTGTCCACTAAAGAAGAGCGGGACCTAGGCATGGTTGTGTCTGATGATCTTAAAGTAGCTAAACAGGTGGAAAAGGCGACGGCAAAAGCTAGAAGGATGCTTGGGTGCATACGGAGAGGAATGGCTAGCAGAAAAAAGGAGGTGATAATGCCTCTGTATAAGTCTTTGGTGCGACCTCATTTGGAGTATGGTGTGCAATTCTGGAGACCACACCTTCAAAAGGATGTGAACAGGATGGAGTCGGTGCAGAGGGTTGCTACCAAAATGATTAATGGGCTTCATTATAAAGCATATGAGGACAGACTTAAGGATCTTAATATGTACACCTTAGAGGAAAGGCGGGATCGAGGTGATATGATTGAGATGTTTAAATACCTCCGTGGCATAAATGTTCAGGGAGAGAGCCTCTTTCAATTGAAAGCAAGTTCTGCTACGAGGGGACATGGGATGAGGGTGAAGGGAGATAGATTCAGGAGTGATATGCGGAAATATTTCTTTACGGAAAGAGTAGTGGATCCGTGGAATAGTCTCCCAGTGGAGGTGGTAGAGATGAGGACAGTAACTGAATTCAAGAAAGCATGGGACCAACACAGAGGATCTCTAAAGGCAAAAAGTGGACTGTTGTAGTTGTTATGGAAGGACAGACTAGATAGGCCATGTGGTCTTTTTCTGTCGTCATGTTTCTATGTTTCTATGTTTCTATCCCAATGAGTCACTTTTCAAAACTCAAGGTAGCAAATACATTAAGGGAGGCATATTGAATGGCTGCAGCTAGGCTAGTTCAAAGTGCCTAGCCGCCGCTGCCGCTTTATTTAAAACCGGATATTCAGCAGTGGAAAATATCCAGTTTCCACCACTAAATATCCCGGCTCACCTGACAGTGGTCTCTCATACCTGCCGAACAGCGATATTCAGCTGCTAGGCATATAGCAAAAACCAGCTAATGTTAAGACAGCTGTTCAAAGGACCTAGCTTTAACCAGCTTAGTTATGCAATTAGCAGCGGACTGGATAGCGGCTGTCACCAGACCACCTCAGTTTTAACTGGGCATTTTTTGGCAGTCTGTGGAGATATTAGGTGACACCAACCAGTTAGTGCTGATAATAACGGTGACCGCATTTTGAATATGCCCCTCTAAGATCTTTACCCAACTTTTCTGAATAGCTATTAGCTGCAGCTTATAGGTGAATCAACCCTAACCGCATGCACGAGAATAACTTACTCCCCCCATGGATTTTCTCTGTAAATCAGCTTCTTGACTCCCAATAGTTTCTTTTCATTGTTTTTTTTTTTTTAACAGGAGCTGATGAGTTGTACTTCTAAGTGAAGGGATTGATGTTTAAACATCTTTTTTCCACTTAAAAAGCCCTTTATAATCAATTTTTTGGCATACCTGAAAAACACAAAATGCTTTTTAAAAGGGTTGATGATCGTTATGACATCTGATGCTGTCCATGCCGACAAGCTGGGATAAAATTATCATCTTTCCTGTGCAATTTGACTGCTTATGGCTCTGCTTTCGGTTTGACCTGTTCCCTCATTCCACCCCAAGCTACTTGCTACCTCTGCTCGGCAGGCTGATAATGAAAGTGTGATTTATTGCCTCCTCAGTACCTGTCATATAACCAAACCAGTTTTTGTGGGTGGATAAGGAAGTGAAGCAAATACAGCATTGCAGGCTCAGAATAGAAATTCTATGCAAACAAGTTAAAAGCAATGCTTGCTGGGTGGGTTTGATTTCATATTATCTTATTTTAGGAAGAGGTTTGCAAAGAAATTTGCTAGGTAATTGCACAGTTACCTAGGTAAATTTCCTGGGCCGAAAATTATCATCCCCTCAGCAGCCAAAATTACATGGGTGGTTTCACAATGCGCATATTTTGGCTGTGGGAATAAAAGGGCAGGGCGCAGGGAAGTAATATACATCTAGGGATTTCTTTTACATGTATATACTTTGCTCTTCCTCTAAAGTAGATGAAATCCCATGGGCAGTTCACAATCTCTACTAGTGCTACTTTTTCAGAGGGAAATTCTATGGGAAGTTTAAATTACAAACCCTTTTACTGAAGTGCACTATGCAGTTAACGCATGATTTAGCTCTGGCCCGTGGTAATATTTACCATGGGGGCATGACAGTTAACACAAACTGATTTTTGCGCTAATTGCCAATCGCATATTAAGATGCTGCATAGGTAGGTTAAAGGCAGAGACTGGGTGCGGTGAACACATTGCAGCTAGTATGGGGGAGACATATCGCATGCTGTTAATGTTGCCATTTGCATGTTAACTGTCGGGAACATGCTGGCCACACTTCTGGTACTTACCATGGAGACTTTGCACTTAGTGCACTTTAGCTTTTGGTTAAACGGATGTTAAGCACAAAAACCTAATGCACTTTAGTAAAAGGGCCCCTTAGTTTGCAGGTACCTGTGAACTTGCAAGTTTATTTATTTATTTAACTTTTCTTATATACCGCCTTTCAATGTTATCAAAGTGGTTTACATTCAACTTAATAATTATACATGTAACTGTTACAGGTATTACTATAGTACATTTTAGATGATAAACTGCTAAGCCACAGTGTCAACTATTTACATTAAAAGTTCATGGTTGACATTATTGGTAGGGGGTAGTTAGACGAGTTTATTTAGAGTCCAATGTGGGTGGTATTTGAGCATGTAGGGGGATGTTAACAATTGTCTTAAGTATTATAATTATAATTTGGGTGTTAAGTGTTGGCCTGTAGCATTCAGCGAACAGATGGGTCTTCAGCATTTTTCAAAAATTGGAAGTGTCGTTGATTGATCTTAGTTGATGTGGTAGTGATTTCCAGAGAGTCAGACCAACTCATTTTGGTCATTACTGGGGAAGATGTAGGCATGTTACCCATGACTGAAATTGTATTTAAAGGTGATGCCGTAGAAGACTTGAAAGTCAATACACCGGGAAGACGTATTACAACTATTTGATAAACTGAAGAGTAGCAAATCACCTGGACCAGATGGTATACATCCAAGGGTGTTGAAAGAACTGAAATATGAGATTGTAGACCTACTAGTAGTAATCTGTGAACTATCATTAAAATCATCTGTAATACCTGAATATTGGAGGATGGGCAATGTAATGCCAATTTTTAAAAAGGGTTCCAGGGGTGATCTGGGAAACTACAGACCGGTGAGCCTGACATCGGTACCGGTAAAAATGGTAGAAACCATTATAAGGAACAAAATTACTGAACATGTAGATAGTCGTGTCTTAATGGGAGACAGCCAACATGGCTTTAGCCAAGGAAGGTCTTGTCTTACTAATCTGATATGTTTTTTTGAAGGTGTGAATAAACAGGTAGAAAAAGGTGAGTCGGTTGATATAGTGTATCTGGATTTTCAAAAAGTCTTTGACAAGGTCCCTCATGAGAGACATTTGGCAAAATTAAAAAGTCATGGGATAGGAGGCAGTGTACTATTGTGGATCAGGAACTGGTTAAAAGACAGAAAGCAGAGGGTAGGGCTAAATGGCCAATTTTCCCAATGGAGAAAGGTGAATAGTGGAGTACCCCAGGGATCTTTGCTGGGTCCACAGCTTTTTAACACATTCATAAATGATCTGGAAATGGGAATAATCAGTGAGGTAATCAAATTTGCAGATGACACAAAATTATTCAAAGTTGTTAAAACCCATAAGGATTGTGAAAAATTGCAAGAGGACCTTGATAAATTGAAGGCTGGGCATCCAAATGGCAGATTAAATTTAATGTGGACAAGTTCAAAGTTATGCACCTAGGAAAGAACAACCCAAACTATGGTTACACGATGCAAGCTTCCACATTAGGAACCACCACCCAGGAAAAAGATTTAGGTGTCATTGTGGATAACATGTTGAAACCCTCCACTCAGTATGCAGAGGCTGCCAAGAGAGCAAATAGAATGCTAGGTATCATAAGGAAAGGAATGGAGAATAAAACAAAGGATATTATAATGCCTCTGTATCATTCAGTGGTGCAACTGCACCTTTAATATTGTGTGAAATTCTGGTCGCCGTATCTCAAAAAGGATATAGCAGAATTAGAAAAGGTACAGAGAAGAGCCATCAAAATGGTAAAGGGGATGGAAGGATATCCTTATGAAGAAAGGCTAAAAAGGTTAGGGCTCTTCAACCTGGAAAAGAGACAGTTGAAGGGACATATGATAGAGGTCTATAAATTAATGAATGGAGTGGAACGGGTAAAAGTAGATCGATTATTTACGCCATCAAAATATAGAAAGACTAGCAATGAAGCTACAGGGGGACATGCAATGAAGCTACAGGGTAACCTATTTAAGATCAATAAGAGAAAATATTTTTTCACTCAACGTGTATTCAAACTCTGGAATTCATTACCAGAGGATGTAGTAAAAGCTGTTAGTGTAGCCGGATTTAAAAATGGTTTGGACAAGTTTCTGGAGGAAAGGTCCATAAACCATTATTAAAGGGGATCTGGGATATCCACTGCTTGCCCTAATACAAGTATTGTTGACCCTGTGTCTTTTAGGAAAACTGCTAGGTACTTGTGACCTAGATTGGCCATTGTCTGAAAAAGTATACTGGGCTTGATGGACCTTAGTCTGACCCAGTATGGCATATCTTACGTTCTTATCTTTTTATAGATTTTGAATGCTCTCTGGCAGCTTGTTTGAGAGTTACTGGTCCTGATAAATGGGATTGAGAGGGTTTTTTGGTGTTGCTTCCTCCTTGGCCTAGAGTCTGGGGCCATCTGGATCAATGGTTGTAAGCAGTTGGCAGTCTACTTGCATATTGTCTTGTATGTCATCATTATTGTTTTCTACTTTATGCGGGATTTTATTTGTAACCAGTGAAGGGAATAAAGGACTCATGTGATGTGTTCTTGTCTTTTGGATTGAGTGATTAATCAAACTGCTGTATTTTGAGCTAACTGTATTGACTGGGTGGTATGTTTTTGAAGGCCTTGAAGTAGTAAGTTGCAATAGTCAGGTGTGCAGTAACTATTGCCTGAAATTCAGTGCGAAAGTGGCAGTGATCTAGTAGAAACTTTAAGTTTTGTAGCAGCTTTATTTTGTAGTATGCATGTGTCATCATCTTCTTGATATGTGCTTGAAAGTTGAGTCGCTGTTCTAGGATTACACCTAGATATTTTACTTCCTTTTTCACTGGGATGAAGAAGTTGCCAATTTTGAGTGTGTCAAGTGGGATGTATATGGGATCTCTTGTGATTGTGAGGATCTCTGATTTGCTATGGTTGATTGTGAGGTTGTTAAGTTGAAGCCAGCTTGTGAGTGATTTCATGCAGGATGTTATAGCAGAGTAATCTGGCTTTCCGGGTTCGAATAATGCATAAATCATCAGATCATCTGCATAGAGGTGATAGTATAGGTTTTGTTCTTGTATTATTTTGCAGACCTGTTGTATATATACAGTATGCTGAATAGGAGGGCAGATAGTGAGGGTCCCTGGGGTGTTCCTTGTTGTACTTTAATTGTCTTAGAAGTTCTGTTCCTTATCTTGATTCGGTAGTGATAATCTGATAGGTAGGACTGAAACCATAAGAGAGCTATACCGCTGATTCCAATCTCCATCAGTCTGTTTATGAGCATTGTGTGGTTTAGTGAGTTGAAGGCGGCTGCTATGTCAATGAAGACAAATATAAATCCTTGTTTGGGGCTCTCAATTCCTTTAATTAGTGTATTGGTCAGGGATGTTAATGTTTCTACCCCATGATTTTGTTTGAAACAATGAATTGCAGATCCAGAGGAGTGCTAGTGTCAATGTGATGTTGTAGTTGTATTTGTATTGCTTTTTTTATTAGCTTTGCAAGGAGAGGTATACTGGATATAGGCTGATATGAGGAGGGCAAGTTGGGGGTCAGGTGTGTTGTCTTTTAGCTGTCTTATTGAGTTTTTAATATGGGAGGCATGTATCCTTGCGACAGAGAGGGCTTTATCATTCTACAGAGTATGGATGTGAGCTCTTATTTGTACATATTTATCCAAGAGGTGGAGCAAAGGTCAAGAAGTAGTTGTGTTCAAGTTAGTGAGGATTTTACTGCAGTGGTCTTCTATAACTGGGTAGTATTTGGATTATCCTTGTCAGTCCTAGGTGCAGGGTTTGAAACCATTATATTATTTATGCAAAGAAATTTATTCCGAAGGTATGTTGCAAAGGACTCTGGGGTCAGCGTAGAGTTGTCTTGATTCTGGGGAGACTGTGAGAGGGATTTTACTATCTCGAACAGTTCTCTGGGGCGGTTTAGAGATTTTCATGATAGTGTTTGTGTGGTATTCCTTTTTGTGAGTGATGATAAGGTTGTTATATTCTCTCTGTTTTATTGTGTACTCTAGGAGGTGTGTTTGATTTCTAGTTCTTCTCCATTGCCTTTCTAGCTTTCGTAGCTTGAGTTTGGCTTGCTTTATGTCTGAGTACCATGGCTTCTTACTAGATCGTAGAGATGTCTTTTTTGGAGGTGCGAGTTCTGTTGGTTGGATAGTGTCATTCCACTTCGTTATGACTGCTTCAAGATCTGTCAAGGTGGTGTTTAGTTTTGGTAAAATGGAGCCAATTATGTTGTCCTTGTCAAATTCCTGAAGTGCAGTTGGTGGGTTGTATGTTGCTGTTTAGAACAAGGTAGTTGAGCTGGGATCTCAAATAAAATCATGTGGTGATCAGATCAGGGAATTGGTGTAATCTGGTATGGTATGCGAGTTGTGTTAGAATGAAGTCTGTCAGGTACAAATATCAGGTCGAGAGTGTTTCTGTATGCATGTGTTGGTCCTTCTATGATTGTGGCCTTTCAAGATTACCCTTGTAAGGGCCAATTTTATAATAGGATGCCTAACTGAAAAGTCCAAAAAGGTGCTTATTTTATACCTGTCTCAGAAAGGAAACATAAGCGTCCATGTGCCTTTATAAAACAAAGGCCCGATATTCTAAAGGCATTTACATCGTTTACTGACCTGTAAACCATGTAAGTGTCGCTGAATGGGATATTCAACAGCATTAACATGGTTAGTGTCAAAGAATATCCCCAGCTAATGCCACTTATGCCCCGATGCATCAGAGCATGTCGTGGACGCAAGTCCGGCCCTAGAGTTGGTCCAAAGTGTTGGAGCCCTAGGCGATTCTCAAGTTTTACAGCCCCTCTGGCTACCAAAATCTATTATATAGCTTTGAATGGCCTCCTTTTGCTGCCCGCCAGAGATTGCTGCCCTAGGCGACTGCCTAGTTTGCTTAGTGGTTATGCCGGCCCTGCGTGGGCGGCGACAGTCGCTAACCGGGTAGCAGCAATATTGCACCACTACCCGGTTAGCAACCTACAGGTAAAACTAGACGAAGCAAAAGCTGGGTACCCCATTAACTTCTGCGGCGTCGGAGGCTGTGCAGTGATCCTGGATTTTCAATGCCGGGGCCGCCCATGTCCCCGGCATTGAATATCTAGGGTTAGAGGTCACTGGTGATGGCTATGCGTTGTAGCAGCGCATAGCCGCACCAATTGAATATTGGGCCCTAAAGTCCTGTAATGACCCCAGTAGTGCACAAAGAGCATGTTTACTAAGCCCTACATCAGTAATGCACATGTGGACTATGTTACTAGTGTGGAGCAGTGAGCTAGCTTCAAGAGGCTAACTGCAGCCATCCCCCTGCAGTTAGCACACTTCACCATGGTAAACCAGCTGTGGGAGCAGCTAACACCACCCACTGAGGTGGCATTAGTTGCATTTGCAGTACTTGTGCTGAGTGCATGTAGCACGGGCTATATACACCTGTGCTAGCTGCGCTGTGGTGGGCATGTCCATGTCCCACCAAGTTGCTGCCCTAACACACGCTACCAAGGTGCAAATGCCAAGGTAGCATGGGTTTTTAACACAAATTCCCGTGTTTTTTTGTAGCGTGGCGCCCAAATAATATGCTATACCACATGTGCCTCAAATCCTCTTGCACAAAATTACACTTGCTTTAAAGAAAGGGTAAGTGTGTGTGTGTGTGTGTGTGTTTGTGTGTGCTTTTCAAGCATACCTGCATATTTCATAAAATGCACACATACATCACAATGCTGCCCCTTCTCCACCCAAACTACATGCCCAGTAATGCTTACATGTGGAGTGCATATAAGTACATGATATATTGTCCGCACACATACTTATACATACATGTGAATTCATGAGCCCTTTCCTGCAGGTCAAACATGCTTTAATTGCATAAAATGCTTTATACAATCTCTCCCATTTTAACACCATTGCAAGTCATTGTGGCTGAAGGAAAGGTGTGCTTTAATAGGGAGATATCAAGTAGAATTTGATATTGTGAATTTGTGATTAAAGAAATTATTTTCTAATTTGATTTTTTTGTAGGATCATGGTATTGTGAAGATGGTTATTGGAGGTATTTGTCATAATAATTTAAGTGGCTCTAGCTCAGATCGGCAGCCAATGAGGTTCTATTAAAAATGGAGAGCCAAGTTCACAATGTTTGCCTTGTGATAAGGAAGCTTATCATAGCTCAGGAAGGAGCTATAGAAAAGGTGAAGTGACTCTGAACAAGCAACCTGTCAGTTCTGGTAGAAATAAAAAAACAGAATTTTCCCATAAAAGACTACCAGTCCCAGAATGCACCAGGTTTCCAGCAGCCATTAGAGGAGCTGAAGTGGGGAAAGGTGTGTTCAATCAGGAGGGCTATGAGGTAATCCCTAAGCACTCATCTCAAAGGGCAGGGCCTGATTCAGCACAGCTGCGCTGTATTAGGGTGGAGCACTCATCTAGGCAGAATAAAGGTAGAGTTTATTCTACAGAGAATTATCCTCAGGATCATCATCATCTTCATGATCAACTTGGATATCCTCATCCTCATCATCATCTTCATGATCAGCTTGGATATCCTCAGTTTCATCTGGAGGATCATCAGAAGCAGAAGCCAAACCGGACGGACAGAGAGGGCAAGAAACCCTTTGGAAGAAAGAAGAGAAAAGCCTTTGGGAAGTCTAGAGGAGTCTGGAACAGTACGTATACTAGGAGGCATTCCAAGGGCCAGCATACACCATTGGACTGGGGAAAGCCAGAGGAATGGTGCTGCAGAGCTAGGAATCTCCAGACGGTACCTGTGAGGGAGATGGCTGCACGTGGAAGGGACCCTAAGACCCGTGCCAGAAGGTATGTGGAGAGAGATCCAGTGTCCAGGGATCTGGATTGGAAGGCTGGACATAAGAACTGGACTACATACTGGCCAGGCTATATAGAGAGGAACTCTAACAGCAATGGAAGCTCAGGTATGAACACTGATCTATGCCCTAGCTATAACCTTGAAAGACAGCAGGGAAACAAGTATTCTCCTGAAAGTGCTCCATTGAGAAATTCATCTGTGCCAATCCATGATATTGAACCCATGATTGTTGAAGAAGGGGGAGTGATTGCAGATGAAGGATGTGTTTACATGGACTGCTCTCTGTCTAAACTCCTTTGGTAATTTTCTGTTACAAAGTACAGCAACCATCACAAAGAAATACAAACTTGTTCTTTAATCTACTCAGAAAAGCTCCTGAGTAGGATTTTTAGCCACGCAGTAGAAAGCAAGCCAGCTAAGGGGTTTCAGCTGGGTAACTGCTAGCAATTGAGCCTTACCTAATTGCTTGTGAGCTCTGAGGGAATCACTTCTGAATCTATGTGGCTAAAGCCTACAGAAAAGACCAGTTTGTTACCAACCAGGTCTTATTTCTTTTGCTTTGATTGCCTGACAAGTTCAAATGTTGTTTTCCTGATTTTGTTTTTCCAAGTTTAACACTGAAAGCAAGTAACCTGATTTATGTGCTACCAAGCATATCTGTGTTGGGAGAAATAACCCCATAAATAAATATCTTATTGGCTTTACACTTGAGCACAACTAAATTATTGTGAGCAGCTGTGTCGGGTGTGAATGGACTGCATTGCCCACAATCCCTTGCAAATCATATTGACATATGCACTTGCCAAGACTGTGAACATTCTCACCCAGGCAGCCGTCTGACAGCCTCTAAATATAAGTAATAAATAAAGAAAAAGGTGATCAGTCATAAATTCAAAAGAATAAAGATCAAACATTAATATAAGAAGTTAACCTGAAAAGAACAGTTTTTCCTTTCTTTGTGGATTTTTGTTTGTTGTTTGATACACTGCTAAGAAAATATTAGCTAAAGCCTACAGAAAAGACCAGTTTGTTACCAACCAGGTCTTATTTCTTTTGCTTTGATTGCCTGACAAGTTCAAATGTTGTTTTCCTGATTTTGTTTTTCCAAGTTTAACACTGAAAGCAAGTAACCTGATTTATGTGCTACCAAGCATATCTGTGTTGGGAGAAATAACCCCATAAATAAATATCTTATTGGCTTTACACTTGAGCACAACTAAATTATTGTGAGCAGCTGTGTCGGGTGTGAATGGACTGCATTGCCCACAATCCCTTGCAAATCATATTGACATATGCACTTGCCAAGACTGTGAACATTCTCACCCAGGCAGCCGTCTGACAGCCTCTAAATATAAGTAATAAATAAAGAAAAAGGTGATCAGTCATAAATTCAAAAGAATAAAGATCAAACATTAATATTCTTTGATACACATTATTTAGCCTTTATGGGCATAGTAACTAGCTCTCCAGTGTAGGTTCCTTAATACTTATGTTCTTCATTTGTAATTTGGTGTCCCAAGCTTGAAATATGATCAATACAGTGGTCATTTCTATGCCATAATATAATGTGTTTATAATTTGAATAGGATTAATGTAGTGGTCATTTTCTGTCATATACCTAAATATTTCACAGAAAATGATATTTACAGTGACTTATACATAGAGCTGATTCAGGTAGGGGCACATCCGGGCCATCCAGATGGTCCCAAGCAAGATGGGCCTGTTTGGACCTGATTCTGGACTGCGGGAACAAAACATTCCTATGGTAACCAGAATCGGGCCTGAGGACGGCCCGGCGTGCCCCTGCCACCTGCGGGGACACTCTCCCGCAGGCACCTCAGATTCCCACAGCCTTGGCCCCCCTTTTCCCCACCACCTGACCCATGGCTGGCCTGCTGTAGCCTGGATTGGGTGACAGGGACCCCCTGCACCTGTAGTAGATAAACGAGTGAAGAAAGAAACACCCAAGGAGTCTTAGAAGGAAACAATGGTTTAATGTGCACAGACCCAGAGAAAATAGTTTTTCCAAATTCTGGGCCCTCACCAGAGGGCTCAGAGAGATTATATAGACTTCTTATCAGATTATTACAGCATTTCTTCATGATTGGTCACTTTACTACAGTATAGTCCCGATTGGAGAAAGTCTACTGTACTTTTATCTCTAGCGAAGCAGAGGGAGAGTAGTTATCTCTAGCAAGCAGAGAAAGCAGCAGGACAAAGGAATAGGGGAGGGACAAGCATGTACCAGGGTATGACTTCACCAAGAGGGGTGTATCCTTTTCAAGATGGGTGTATCCTTTTCACTTAACCCTTCCAACTCTCAGCCCTGCCTGGATTTCTACCTCACACCCGGCCCCGGCCCTGGCTCCAGGGGGGTTTCCCAGGCCTGATTGCTGTTTTTTTGCTGCTTATTCCACATTTAAAGTGGAATAAGCAGCACATCCTCACAGGCCCAGCAGGACATACATGGCCGTGACCTGAATCGGACCTGTACATCCTGCTGGGCTGGCCTGCCCCCATTCCACCCCGATCCCGCCCCCTCCCACCCTCTGCCGACTCTCTCCATCCTAATGCTCAGGACATACCAGGAGAGCCAGAGGGGGAATTGGGCCCAGACGTGCAGGGCCACAACCCACACCCCAGAATCAAGCCCATAGTAATCAATGTTTTCATATATCTAACTTTTTATGTGTTTTTTATATTGGTCTTGTGTCCTTCTTATAGCTGTTTGGAGCTATAAAATTGCACTGAACCTGTGACCCACAATTGGGTATTTGTGAATTTACAGCAACACTGTATTGTAAGTTTCATTTTTTCTTTATGTATTTTTACATACCTATGGTATTACACACTTCATTCATATCATGATTCATATTATTGTTTTCTCATTTCTTATAATCTTCCTTTTATTTATTTTATTTATTATTTGTTAAACTTTTCTATATCATCCCTTCCAGAGATCAGATGAGGTTTACCTAAAACCAACATGTTATATTTAACAGGCAAATTGAATTATTTACATGGTAACTTTTACAATCTTAACAGAACATATTAACAAGAACTGAGTACATGATATCTATATACAGTTGTGTATTTTTCTGATTAGGTAGAAGAGGGTTACTGTGTAGGATATGTGGATATGAGTGAGGTTTACATATCTGAGTAATTGTCATTGGGTGTGTGATAGGGCTGTTTGAGAGGTGGAGCCTGTATTATCATTTCCATAGTGTGATATGAAGAGGTACATTTTGAGCTCTCTTCTAAACATCTTGAGGTCTTTAATCGAGTGGATAGATATTGGCAAGGAGTTCCAGAGACTGGGGGCAGTGAAAGTAAAGGCTCTTGAGCTAGTGGCCTGTTTTGTCTTACATATTAATTGGGGGATTGCAAGTGAGTGGCATGCATTCTGCCTCCACAAACGTGCATGCCCATAGTGACAGTAGGTGCCATCAGCCTGATGTGCGTACCTTCAGAATAGCGACCACCTCAGTTATGCACGGAAATACCCATTTATGCCTGTAACTCACAAAATTTCTATGATTTATGTGCATAAATGCCAGGCAACTTTAGGCAGCTCCATATAAAATTACCTTCACTGACACAGAAACACAATTGCCAAGACAGAAGCCACCAATGTTTCCATACAAGCCTTAACACCGTAAAACAGACATGAGACAATTGGAAGGGACATCCACAAGGCCCGACTAACAGATCATATAACATCCATCTTATTTAACCTCCATTGGCTCCCATTATCGAGTCAGATAAAATATAAGATATTGATGATAACCTTCAAACTGATTAATAACATTGCTCCATCCATCCTATCAACTCTCCTCCACAATCAACCTGAGACCAGATCTCGAAGGCAGAAGGGACATGAAACGAGGAAGGCACAGAATTCAGCAATCAATAATAACAGAACAGACTGTCCACTCTGCGGCTATTCTTTTCTTGAGCTCCAAGAAGAAACACGAATGCCGGTTAATGCTCACATGGTGAAGGACACAAATGCCAATGTATAGTGGTGAAAGGTCTAGCGAGGTGGAGCTGGAGATCAATTTTTTTGGCGCTTTCGAACAAAAGAGGTGTTCTGCTGCCCTAGCAAACACGTGAAGGCACATTTTAGAAAGGATGTTCAGGTGCAATCAGAGACATTCAGGTCAAAATATACTCAAAAAGGGTGGTGATGTCAACGTTTGGGCACTATTTCAGAAACATGGACGCCTACCAGTTCTCCTAATAGTTGTGGGCAGTACTGGGGATAGTAGAGTACCATCGCCTCTACACCCTTCAAACGCGTTTCTGGAAAAACAAGCACTTTTTGGATACCTATTCATTCTCTGGAGCAGGTATAGTCTTGGACGAGGGCAGAGACGTGCAGGCCATTTCTGAAATCGGGCATGCACATGTAAAGTCTCCAAAATGCCCCAGACACATCCCCTCCATGCCCTTTTGCAAGATAGACGTCCCTGGCGTGGATATAACTCTGGAGCCATTTTGCAAAATGGATCCAGGGGTGTCTACATGATTTGGGCATCTGCATGCCTATTTTTGGACATCCAAATTATGACTAGGGCTTCTAAAATAACCACCATAGTCAGCCAGTGGTTCTGAACCCTGTCTTGGTGTACCCCCTAGCCCAGGCCTCAACATATTCTAGTTGAATCTAGGAGCTAGCCCTAAAACTTAGAAGCCAGCAGCCGAGACCCCTCTCAACACAGTCCCAAGTGAATTTTGAATGGGGGAGGCAATCCCCTCTGAGCTCTTTTAGAAACTGGTTTACTAAAGCTCTTTCCCTATTCTGTATCTATAAGCAAAGATAGCTCAGTAAATCAATCCTCTAAGGTGCCTCTGCACATCACTAGCAAAAGCCAGCAGTCTCCCTTCTCCAAGCGCGCTGCTAGCTGTGTGAAGGTACCCACTTGATAAGTGAAGCAAAGAAGAAATCACCTCTTTGCTTCACATATCACCATGTCTGGGGTCCCTTCCAGCTTTTACCCAGTCTTTCATACCCCCCTCCAAACCTACATCCAGTCTCTTTCTCTTTCGTGTCCCCCTTCCAGCCTTCACCTGGTCTCTCTTTAGGACTTCAGAGGCTGTCACCTATTCCACTCTCCTCATTTGCAGCTGCCGAAGAAAGTGCGCTTGCTTCTTCTCTACTGCAAACCGGACCTCTCCAAGCTTGAGTTGCACAATGGAGAAGTTAGTGCTCATCAGGCAGGTCCAACTCTCATGAGAGCTGGATCACAGTGGGAAAGTAGCAAGCACACTTTCTTTGGAAGCTCCACAAAAGATTTGGAGGCTATGAAATCCCAGAAGCCAGACTGCATTTCCTAGACGTCATGGTGACCTAGAGCCTGGGATTTGTCGAGCCCTGCCCTAGCCAATCAGGGGTTCAGGATATCAAGAGTGAATATGCATGAGAAAAACCGCATGCCGTGGAGACAGTGCAGGCAGATCTGTCTCATGCATATTCATTGTGGATAACCTGAAAACCTGACCGGCTAGGGGTACACCAGGACAGAGTTGAGAATGACTGTTATAGATGGTCCCTGCTTCTTTAAGCTTACAATCTAATAAGAGAGATGGATAGACAAGAAACACAGGACAGAGGGCAATTGTGCAGAATGAGGCCTAATAAGAGACCCTTATAGAGAGCAGCTTTTGAGCATGGAATGGAGGCCATGAGTGGACTGAGTAGGTTTAAGTTTTAAAAGCAACCTTAAAGAATCTGGAAAGAGAGGAGATACAGCATATGTGTTCAAGGACACTGTTCAAGGCTAATGGCGCCGTAAGCCGGAAGACACAAAGTCAAGATTTGACAGTGGAGAAGAAGGATGTAGGTCGGGGCTGGCACTTCCCAATAAGCCAGGTAAGCAGGGCAGGGGAGCATCAGTGTTAAGAAGCTCCAAAGCTAATGGTGTTGTGTTCCCGTGGGCTGAAGAGGAGAGAGTCTGCGATCATGGCCAGTAATAGTGCTTGTGCCCACAGAAGCAACCTGTTCACGGGCACACAACAGCACTGCTGGCTGTGATTGCGGTTGTAGCTTTGGCACCCCTTAACACTGTTGATCACAACCTCTCCTCTTCAGCCTCTAAGACATGCTGCTCCCACGGGCCAAAGAGGAGAGAAATGCTCAAGCAGCGAACCAGCCTCCTTTTGAACCATAGGTGTTCTGTATGTATGGAGCCCTGCACAGTTCAAACAACTGATTACTGATCCGCGCAGGGCTCAGCACATTATGCACTGAGCGCTGCATGGTTCAGTCATCAGTTGTTTGAACAGCGCAAGGCTCCATATGTACATGCTCTGCCGTGGGTTCAAATAGTGGCCAAAGATGAAAGGAGGGGCCCATCTAGAGCTGGGAAATCTCCAGGTCCTGCCGGCCAAAGAAAAGCTATGGAGTATTAAGACAGTATTGATGAAAAAATGAAAATAAGGTGGGTGGGTGACGCTTGGTTGAGAGGATACTGAAACAATGCAGGGGATGTGGAGGTTCTAGTGACAAAGGGGGGAGTTGAGGTTGGAATAAGAGATGGATATTAAGATCATAAGGGGAAAAGAAGATATTGAGGACAGAAGGAGGTTATGGTGAAGGGTACAAGGTGGATGTTGAAGCAAAAGGGGGGATGCATAGGGGTGCTTTAGAAGATGAGAGAGATTTGGGGGGAAAGGGCAGAGTAGGAAAGGGGAGAAATGACCGGAGAGTGAGTACGACGAAAGAGAGGATTAGGTATTAAGAAGACATGTGCATGTACATGCTTTTTAATACCCATGCCTCTCTCTGTCTTTCTTTATTCAGTCTTCAATCATTGATCCTCTCTTCTGCTCTTTCTTTCTCCCACAACTCTCCACAGTCCCTGTCATGCAACTTTATAAACTTGTTTTCATATGTGATTTAAGGTTACAATTAAAAAAAAAAAAAAAAAACAAATAAAGCTATCATTATGTATTGCCCCTTTCATTTGCAAAGCAATACAATGCTTATATTTCTCCAGATTTATACACCAGTCACACCACCAGAAAAATCTCACTGGTTGGGAGTGGCCACCCTTAACATCTCTGGAGAGTAGGGTCTTGGGCATTGGTTGAGGGAGAACAATTCAAGGATGAGAATTGAGGAGAGGATGTTGAAAACTGGGAAATAACAGAGACTTGGAGATTGGTGGAAAATAAGTGCTCTGGCATTAGGGATGAATGGGGACCCCATGCTTTTGCCAGAAGAGCTAAAGAGTGGTAATGCTGACTTTGGGAGAGAAAGTAAGGACATAAAGACTGAGCAGAGTAGGTATGAGTGTTAGATGGTTTGGTATGGTATGAGATAGTAAGAGAAAGTGGGGAAGGATTGAGAAGTGGTGTGGATGACCTGAAGCACTAGAAAGAGATGGAGTGTGAGAAAAAAGGAATCATGGGGACTCAACCAGGGACAACGTGGGGGAATGATGGGGAGAGCAGGAACCCAGAGAGGGGAAAGAGGAGTAAGATGTCTTGAAGGAGAGAGGAGTGAGTCAAGGATTGTGTTGGGGAGGGGGGATCAATTGGAAATTAAAGAATTGAGTGGGAAATTAGAGGCAGAAGGGAGCAGATGCTGGGGTTTGAGAGGGAGAGTGGAGAAGGAGGAATGGGATTTGATGACTGGGTGAATGGAGAGAAGGCTGATGGGTAAAGTGATAAAAGAGTGTACCAGTGCTGTTGGAAAAATAAAATGTCCAGACAACAATAATTTTCTGTACCTTAATCTTTTCTGTATAAAGTTACAGTTCAATGTAAATGTCGTTTAATCTGTTTGAAGTTCTATGCAAACCACTTTGACCTCTGTGAAAAGCAGTATAAAAGTTCAGCCAAATAAATAAATAAGGTTAAAAAGGGAATTTAATTTTCAGTTTAGTGAATGGAATATGTCAAGTTTTAAACATGATGTGTATTCCTTATGTACTGGGATTTTGCATAGTACAAGAGGAAATGTTTTGTTTCTCAGCTGTTGCACTGTATTTAACTGTTTTTTATACTACTTTATCATTTCAGTCAAAGCAGTTTACATTATAACTTAAACATGGTATTGTACATTAAACAGGGACATTGATAACTTGGATTTTTCTGAGGCAATGAAGGGTTAAGCAACTTGCTTAAAGTCACAAGGAGTGCTAGTGGAACTGTGGTTGCTTGGTTCCCAAGTCAGTGCTCTAACCATAAGGCTGTTCCTCCACTCCTGTATAGCTTCTTAGGGCCCGCTTTTCAACTGTCCACATTTTGGAAAGGCTATGTGCCTTGTTGGCACATGGCCCTCCCTGCCAACCTCTATACCAGATATTCAACATTGTGGCAACGGCATTGAATATCTGGTCACCGCCGCACATGCTGGAAACCACCGAAGATAACCAAGCAGCTGCAATATTGCATGCTGCCTGGTTAACTCCCGCACCTTAAAGATAGGTGAGGGTTTTCCTTCGCCTATCTTTAAGGTGCAGATCGCTAACTGGTCAGCATCCAATATCGCTGCTGCTCCTTTAGCATTTGTTGGTGCCCCTGCTCTGCCCCAGAATGCCCCCTACATGCCCCAATACTAACCGTATAGCATCGGGGCATATAGGGGAGTTAGACGGGGATATTCAATGGCACTAACTGCGTAAGTGCCATTGAATATCCCCAGTTAAGGCATTTATATGGTTTACTGGGCTGTAAACTGTGTAAATGCCTTTTGAATATTGGGCCCTTAGAGTCTCAATTTCAGTTCTTGTTTATCCATTTTCTTATTTATGGTCCTTATTCTAGATTTGGTAAGACTGTGTTCAATATTCAGGATTAGCTTGAGAAATTCTGCTAGTGTATAGGTTTGGTGTAGAAATCCAGTAAATTTATTTATGTTCTAGCATGGGGATAGACAACTCTGGTCTTTGAGTCCCACAAGGCATTCAGGTTTTTAAGATATCCACACCAAATATGCATGAAATGTATTGGCATGCACTTTATCCATCATATTCAAATAAATCTCACACTGATTGCTTCGATCACATTAAGCCTATGCTATCGCAGCCTGTTCATGCGATGTTAAATATTTTCTCCTTAGGACTTATTTTTATTCCAGCTATGCATTTGTCCCTTCACTGCAATTTTCTTGTCACAATATTTGATATGAAGGAGAAATACTAGCATCACATGAACAGAGTTCATGAAGGAGTTTTGGGAAAGGGGGAGGCGCAGTCTACCATTAATAGTAATGAGGGAGGGTCACTGATCTGTAGGTTGCAGGGGGGAGCCAGAGACCCTAGCACCGGCCCTGATGTGGATATCAGCAGCTTGTTGCTAAATAAAGTTTGGGAATGGGGTATAAGAGGAAATGAGAGGAGAGGTAATGAGATGCTGCAGAGTGATTGTATTTATAGGCAAGGACAAGCAGTTTGAATTTTATGCAGAATTGGATGGGGAACCAATGAAGTGATTCAAGAAAAGGAGTTACATGGTCATACTGACATTGTAGAAGATAAATTGTGCCACTAAGTTCTGAAAAGAATACAACAGAGAGAGATCCTTCAGTGCTAACCTGCATGGAGAAGGTTGCATAGTCTAAATGGGAGGAGATAAGGAAGTGAATGAGGGTTCACGTAGCATATTCAGAAAGAAAGTGGTGGCTTTTGGAGAGGTTGTAGAGTGTTGTTTGGTTGTATTATGAATGTTTGTAGAGAAGGAAAGTGAGGAATCAAAAAAAAAGACCCTAAAGTTGCGGGCAGAGGGGACCAGGAGGATAGTTATGCTATCCACCATGATCAAATCATTCTTGTCTGATTGATTACAGTTCATCTTATGAGTCTGCAAATCCTCCAAGGGAGCTTACTTGTAGAGTGCCTCAGGGTTCAGTGCTCTTCCAAATTCTTTTCAACATTGATATTCACCCAGTCTGGGAGGTTGTTCAACCCTTCAAATTAAAATGTCACTAATTTGCCAACAATATCCATTTATGTATAATGCGGCCCCAGTGAAACCCCTGTCAAAGAAGCGAATTCTGGGGTTACAGAATGAGTTCTTGTATTTTGTTGAGTCCAAGGCCCTACACTACTATTCACTTGATAAAGTATTCTTTTTGCAAGCCAGTCCTCTCCCAGTAATCCTTACGTGGGCTCCATATAAGTAACTGGTGACCGTTAAAATTTACGGTCCCAGCTTAGGGCCACAGTGATTAAGTCCACAGGATCCAGAGAGGTATACTGAAATTCCAACTGTATTTCTTAAGGTCAACACAACTTAACTTGATACAGTACCTTCTGAGAAGATACTTCAAAATGTATTACAGTTTCTTTTTTTTTTTAAACGTTTTATTTAACAGGTCAAGCAACACATTCCAGACTACAAAAGAAATAGATCTCTCCTTGTACAAAAAATAACCAGTACAAAAAGTCAAAGAAGCAATACAAAAACCCTCCCACCTAACAAATATCTCTGTACACAAAGATCTTATATACAACTCTTAACATAGCTTCACACATACAAACCCTTACCACCCACTCTCTCTTCCCACTATTTCCAATATTTCTCCCAAACAATGTTTTATAAATCTAGTTTTCCCCACAGCAAATAAAACACTCTCTCCAACTGGGCAGTCTCAAACACTTGCTGAAGCCATCGCACAAATGGAGGAACCTCTTTCCAATGAGCTGCAATTATAAATTGGACAGCCAACAACAGATGGCTAACCAAAACTTGCTCCACCCATGACAAAGCAACATTCCGCCAGTAGCCCACCATGCACATAAAAGGCATCAACCTACTGCCCCAACTTCATCTTGACAGCTCCTTGCATCCTCTGCCAAGAGAACACCACAAACAGACAAGTTCACCACATATGAAAAAAATCTATAGAGAGCCCACATCCCCGCCAACACCTCTCCAATTCAGCTTTTGCCAGGCATAGATAAAACACAGGGGAATAGTAAGCCCAATGCAGCAACCGCATCATGAGCTCCACCCAACTACTGCATATGGACACCGGGTGAGCATTCACCCAGATCACATCCCAATCAGATTCCTCCAACTTGCAAATCTGCCTTCCAGCTATCATAAACCTGTTGCAGCTATGGAGGAGGAGAGTCTGAATCAGTAATCACACGATTCAACACAGATATGCATTTGTGACCTACATCACATGCTCACAGAAAAGCTTCCTCAAATTCCCAGTGTACCTCACCAATCCCCAATTGCCATAGAAATCACAATCCTTGAACTTCCCAATGACTCATCTCCAAATAAAAAGTGCAATATGCCAATTTAGGATTCTTACTGAGCGGAGCAATGGGAGACATCTCCTCCTCCAGACAGACCCAATGCCAGATCCACATCGTATGAGCTAGGATAACATTCTGTCTGAGAACTCAACATACTACCAAACTAGTTCTACTCATTACCAACAAAAGAGGTAAAGAGAGATACTCTATCAGTGCCCTCTCCAACTGCAGCCTGATAGGTTCATAAGGTCGCCACGGAGACCACCAGCCTCAAGGTTGGCCTTCAAATTAGACAATCCCATATTTCCCTCCCCTTTAGGCCTATATAAAGCGGTAAAGGAGATATGGGGATTCTAGTTATGTGAAATAAAACTATAAAGCCTCCCAATCAGCTTATCACAAATAGCCACTGGAAGCATGTACTGGAGATGTTGAAAAAGATAACAAGCAGAGCAAGATATTCATCTTTACTAGGTTAATCCTCCTACACCATAACACAGGCAAATCCACCCACAAATGTAAATACTACTCTGTTTAAGTAAGCAAAGGTCCATAATTGGCTTTATAAAGATCATTCAACCTAGAGTTATCTTAAGCCCCATATATGTAAAATTAGAGACTCTTCAAAAAATGCCACAACACCGGAGGAAGGCTATTCTTGAGGCCCAAGACACACAACTCTGACTTCCTCTAATGAACGTGGAACCCAGCCACTGCACAAAAGTCTAGAAGTAACTGCCTCAATGCTGACCCCGAAGAATCAAGTTTTCCTAAGAACAACAACACATCGTCTGCATAAAGAGACATCTTATATTCTACCACCTCCATTCTCAACTCCACAATCTTACAGGAAGGACATACAATAGGCCAAGGGCTTCAGGTCAATGATCAGAAAGTGTAGGAGACAGAGGACAGCCCTGTCAAGTACCACTCTGGATTAAGAAAGGGGCAGACAGTAGCCCATTCACCAGAAACTGAGCACTTAGCTCTGAATAAAAAGCAGCCACCTACACCAAAAAAGGTTCAGAGAACCTATACCGATGCAGCACTGCAAACCAAAAGGCCATCTCATTTGATCAAAGGCCTTATTAGCGTCTAGGGACAACATTCCACCAGACACACCCTCGTTCTGCCATTTCTAACAAATGAAAGCCAGTGGGTATTATCTGTAGAGGAATGCCCCCCCCCCCCCACAAGCCCCATCTGATCAGATATACCAGAACCAGCAGCAACCCCTCTGTGGTGGTTTCTTTGGGTGGGGAAGTTTGTGACTGCTTTTGGATCCTGATGCCCCTCACTCTCTTGTTGACCACTTATATATATATCTTATGTTGTTCTTCTTGATTAGATAGTAAGCTCTGATGAGCAGGGACTGTCCCTTGTATCTATATGTACAGTGCTGTGTACTCCTTGTAATGCTATACAAATGATAAGTAGTAGTAATAGTAGTGGGAGGGTGGAACCATTGCAGGGGTAGTTTTTGGGCGTGGGGAGGTTTGTGGGGGTGGTAGGGCAGTTGTGAAGTTTTTTTGGGCATAGAGCAGTTTACAAGGTGGTAGGGCAGTTGTGGGAGATTGTTTATTGGGGTGGGGCAGTTTGATGTTTGATGGGGCAGATGTAAGGGTGTATGTTTTGTGGGTGGGGCAGTTTGCAGGGTAGTCAGGTAGTTGTGCAACATTGTATTTGGGATGGGGACAGTAGCAGTGTAGGATGGTTGTGGGGTGTAGGTTTTGAGGATGGGGCAGTTTGCAGGGTGGTGAGGCAGTTGTGGAGGGGGTTTTTATGGTAACAGCATTTGGTGGGTTGTTAGGGCAGTTCCAAGGGTGTATTTTCTGGGGATAGAGGTAATGTGCTGAGTATTTATTTATATTCTCTTATATACTGCACTATTCTGCATCAGTGTGGTTTACATTGAACAAACTGAAATTACATTGAACAGGGCATTATAACTTGGAGATAACTATTTTACAGGGAATATGGGCTATGGAGGGTTAAGTGGCTTGCCCAAGACCACAAGGAGCACCTGTGGGACTAGAGACCCCAGTCCTTCCAGCCCAAGGTTGCTGTCCTCTAGTGGGATTTGAACCCCTGACCTTCTGGCCTGAAGTACCTTGCCCCAACCACTAGGCCACTCCTCTACTCCAACTAGGAGAGTAGGAGAGCAGAAACTGGAGCGGGCAGGTTTTGCTGGTGGGGGCTGTTTGGAGGTTTGGGAGAACATAGAAAAGGAAAGGAAGTTGGAAAGGAACAATATCCCTAACTGCTATATTTCATTGTATGTAAGTTCCTATGCTACAGAAGCTGGAACACACCTTCTCCGTTAGAAAGACATTTGGCTAGTTTTCGGGGGCTTATGTTTCTGAAACCCCCAGTCCAATTTGGCTCATTTTCAAACTCGGTGGGATGTGCAGCCCCGCAAGGCATCCGGGGCCGATTTCCCCACCAGCTATCCCCATACGTCCTGTGCATCAGGATAGGGAGAGCCGGCGGAGGGCGGGAGGGGGTAGGCCTGACCGGCAGCATGTACAGGGCCGATTCAGGTCACAGCCCTATACGTGCTCATGGGATGCACTGCTTATACCACCTCAAAAGTGGTTTAAGCAGTGGCTTCTGCACAATCGGGCCGGATGCGTGGGGTCCCCAGTGCCCGACCCAGGCCCCGGCTGGCCAGCCGTGGATCAGGCAGCAGGGAATAGGGGGGCTGGAAACGCTGGAGTTGGAGGCACCTATGGGAAGACGTCACCACAGGTGGCAGGGGCACGCTGGGCTGTCCTTGGGCCCGATTCTGGCTACTGCAGGAACGTTTTTTTTCCCAAGGTCCAAAATCGGGTCCAAACGGGCCCATCTTGCCTGGGGCTGTCCGGATGGCCTGGGCATGCCCATCTTGGAATCGGGCTCCATGTATGTTCTTATACGTTTTTCCACATGCCAAGTCCTATCCAATTCTATTAAATTTTTGGACAAGTAGTTTTGCCCCCAGACAGACAGGCGGACAGACATTCTCAACCCCTTTTATATAATTCTTTCCAACTTCCATGGGGCTAGAAAAAATAAAAATGAAAGTTGGCTTGTACTTCTATTTTGAAAATAATCCCAGGCTATTTAAGCTTATGTTTATGACTGTATTTTTGAAAGTTTTCATGTAAACGTTAACCTTGTCCTAGCCTCACCCTTAAGAATGCCTAGGGTCAGTTTGGATAAAATTTGACCCATACATGTGCAGCTTTAGAAACAATTTTTTAAGGGACTTGAGTGTGTAGAAAAGTGCTTTATGTTCTCAAATGAGCTTTTATAAATTGCCTAGAGGAATATGTATGTACCAAATAAGCACACACAGACACATACACATACCCTCTCACATAGGGCAGGGAATAAGTAGAGCCGAGGCAGGACCAGAACTTATGCATGTCCTTTATAAAAAAAAGTCCATGTGTGCCTTTTCTTCTCTCCAGCGTGTACATGCATAGAATTATTGCTGTGTGCAGCGAGTGTAAATATGTGAGTCTACTTTTGCTGAGGCAATTTTTTAAAGAACCATAGGTGTGCGTGTGTTGCTATGATAAGCAAAATATGTGTGTGTATGTTCCTTGTTAGCCTGGACACCCTTTTATGAAATTATCTTCTGTGTGGTTAATTTTATAAAGGATATGCACCAAGTACACATGTAAAAATGGAATATACACATGTATATAGAGGGGCATTCATTGAGTGCTACTTTATAATGGCAAGCAATAGGCAAGTATATAGGACAGGTTGTGTAAAGTATATGCCAGGAAAGGGGAATATTTTTGACAGGGAACAGTCATATATTGGATGCGATACCTAAGTAGGCACATACTCTGCGTTTTATAAAGTACATGCTTATGTCACAAGAAGACAGGCACCCACCTTTACATCTGCTTTCAGTGATGCCTAACAAACAACTTATCTTTTCTAGATGTGCACATTCGTTACCATCCATTCAGTTTGTTAGTGCACCTTAAAAAAATTAGTGCAAGCTAGATTGATTTAACATACACGAATCAACTTGGTGCATCTTTTTTTTTCTTTTTTTAAATATTTTATTTAAGTTTTTTCTTGAACAACAATACATATTATTAAGGAAACATTATCGCAATAAACATATCCAATAATATCCAAATAAAGAATAACTCATCAAAACCCACATCAAGAGAGAGCAATTTCAAAATTAAACTCATTACAATAAAGCAGGAAAACAGGAGCAAAAGCTCCACAATGTGGAACATTTATCATACCACCCTAACCCTCAGCAACTTCCTTTTCAGTCAAAAAAGACTGCAGTTGAGTAACATCAGTATAAACAAAAGTTTGTTCCTCAAAAATAAGTATACAACGACAGGGAAATTTTAAGAAAAAGGAGGCCCCCAATGCCACTACTCGATCTTTCAATGCCACAAAATGCTTACGCCTAATCTGGGTAACCCTGCCTACATCCGGAAAAACTTGAATTTTTTGGCCACAAAATAAGATTTCCCGGCATTTGAAATAAGCCCGCAAGACAACTGACTTAGTGGACTCAGAACCAAAGTCACCACAAGGGTACTACATTTGGAAATGACATCCGCAGAGTCTTCAAGAAAAGCAGTAAGATCCTGTCCAACCGAGAAATCAGATAAAGATGATAGATCCTTATCCTTTTCAGAAGGAGAGAATCTAGGAGAAAGGTAATACATATGGATAGTGTCTATATTCCCATTTAATTTTAACACTTCAGTAAAATACTTCTTTAGCAATATATCAGAAGATAGCAAATGTGTGACAGGAAATTCAAAAAACGTACGTTCTTAGCCCGAGACTGATTCTCAAGTACCTCCAGCCGATAGGAAAAGTCTAAGGAATCACGCATTAAAGCTATATCATTATCAGAACATGACTGGAGCTGAGAATCAGTACGGGCCAGGGCCTTAGCAAGGGAACTTAGTTGCTTATCTATAGATTGCATTTTACCTACGACATCATGAGTAAACTGACATAGGGAAGATACCGTAGAAGATAATCGCATATCAATATTATGAATAGCAGACCAAATATCCATAAGAGTTACTTCCCAACTTGAGGGGTAGAGGCCAAACCATCAGATATAACCAGAGAGACAGGTTTAGGGATTGGAGGGCAAACTTCAGGAGACAACTCCAACAAGATCAAAGAAAAAGGAGGCTGAGGGAAAGACAGTGGTGACCGAGAATGAGAGCTCAATGAAGCCCCTTCCAGTGACGATACGGCAGGCAAGAGGGAAGTCAAATGTTTGTCCATGGGGCCCACCACCTTACCTCCTTGCTCTTTGGCTCCAGATTTCACAGTCAACTTCGCTTTCCGCTTACCCATGGAAGACAAACACAGATCTCTCAGCTCCTCAGCGGCGTCAAAGGGGCGTATCCTGCCCATTGTGACACGCCCCTTAGGACATGCCACACAGGATGCAACACACGGCCGCGTACGGGTGCTGCCGGTTTATGTAGAGGCAGAGGGAGGGGTTCTCCACACCGGAACCGTCCTCCTTGTGCCTGCCCGATCTCAGCAGGACCTCCAGACACCTGTTGCACTGCTCCCACAGCTTCCAAAAACAGCCGTGTCTGCTTCTCCGATCAGAAACACTCTCCACACTCCTTCTGAAACAGTCGGGTTATGTAGAGGCAGAGGGAGGGCTCCTCCACACTGAAACCACCCTACGTGTGCCTGCCCGATCTCAGCAGGACCTCCAGACACCTGTTGCACTGCTCCCGCAGCTTTGAAAAACAGCCGCGTCTGCTCCCCCGATCAAAAACACTCTCCCAACTTGGTGCATCTTAATCGTCGGCTACTACATGTTAAATCAATTTAGAGGTCCTTTCGCTAGGCAGGGCAGTGTGCTAGGCAGTTAACGTGTTTTATTGTGGGGTAGTTGTGACTGTACAGGCATGACAGTTCTAGCATGCTGATTGACACAGTAACTGCAAATTGCGTGCTGGGAAGGGAATGAACAGGTTAGGGTGGAGAACACATTGCAGTTAGCATGAGGATACATATCATGCGTTGTCAATGTTGCAATTAGCACGGGTGCACATAATGACACCTCGGTGGGTGGTGCTAAGTGTACCCATGTTACTTGTGAGTGCTGCTGCTGCCACGAGTTAGGGCACATGTCCATGTGGTAACTGCTAGGAACATGCTGGACACGTCCCGACAGTTACCGTGGAGGCTTTTCACTTACCACGTATTAGTCTTAGCGCTAAACATATGGTAAATGCAAGCTCCTACCACACTTTAGTAAAAGGGCCTCTTAGTGTGCACTAATAATTCCCTATGAAAATGAATGTGTGAAACTAACCGAAAAAACACACAAAAAGCTGGAAAATTCTGTGAAAAAAATGAACTAACAGAAGTGTTCTTGCCTGTGTACATCCTTAGTCTTTTCTGAACATGATGCATGAATTACAATACTGCTTGATGCTGGAAATTAAATTGAGAATTAGTGGTCAGTCAATGTTCCTCTTTATATATATATTTTTTTGTCCTCTGCCTCCCCCTGCCTTCCTTTCCCCTCTACAAAATCTTTTTTACCCTCTCAGTTGCCCTCTGCCCCTCTCTTTCTTTTCTCTCTCTTTGTCTGTCTGCTTTTTTGCGTCTGCGTCTGTGCCCAAGCACATCTCCTGACCTCATTTACTCTACTGTAGTTCCCCCAAGTCCTCAGGTCAGACACACTCTTCGGTTGTAGGGCTCCAGCTTCAGGCTGCCAGAAGATGGCACAAAAGGGCACAGGTTGCCTGCCTGGTTTGAAGGACAAAGGGTAAGGAGTTGACATAGTGGTGGGGAGGGGGGTTGTGAATTTTCTCCCTCTCCCCTCAAATTAGTATCAATTAGCTTTCTATCCCCTCCTTTGATATTTATTCTCTTCCCATACACACTCACACACTATCAGTTTCTCACCCCACCCCCTCCTCCCAGGCTTGCCGACACCATCTCTGTCTTCTCACCTGCTCAGATGTATTTCTTGACTTAACCTATTCTTATTGTTTTACTTTCTGGGGGGTTTTTTATTCTTTTATTTGGATTTACTTTAATTTCTCTAGCCTTTCCTTATTAATTCATTTTATGTTTCCACGTTTCCTCTTCTTTCTGGTTTCTAAGGGAAGCATATTCAAAAGGATTAACGTGGTTATCAGACTTGCTAACCATGTTAATCCCAGCAAGAGGTATATTCAGCAGCACATAGCCATTTTTTTACATTATGGCGTTCCGGGCACGTTCCAGGGACAGCGCTAAAATTAACCAGCCAGCAGCAATATTCAATCGCTGGCCAATTAACTTAAACGACTTAACGTGTTTTCTTTATCCCACTTCCATTCTCCCTCCCTCCCCCCCCCCCCCCCACTCTCATACACACCCTCATTCCTCAACTTCCTTCATACTTTCTTCCTCGCCACTCTCACCTTTTCCCACTTCATCCTTCACCTCTTTCCCTTTTCTTTCTCTACTCCACCCCATCCTTCTCTCTCTTCTACCACCCTCTCCCTCCTTCCTTCTCTCTCCACTTCTGACCTTTCCCACTCATCTTCTCTTCTCACCCTTCTCTCCTTTCCTCACCCTCCCTCTCCCCTTGTATTTATCCATCTTTTATCCCTCTACCTTCTTTATCTCCCTCTACCCATCTCTTTCCTCCCCCCTTTTCACACTTTCCCCTCTTATTGCTATTTTTCCTCCTCCTTTCTTCCATTTCTCACCTTCCCCCTCTTGAGCACTGTCTCTTTCCCTCTTTCCCCTCCCCCACCCACTCTTTCCTTTCCCTTTCTCCTCCTGGCACACTATATCTCCCCCTCCATACCTCACATTACTCACTCGTTCTCTCTCATCCCCCCCCCAACCCAGCATACTCTCACTCCTCTTCACTTCTCCTCCATCCAGGCACTCTCTACTTCTTTGTTTTTTCCTTCCCATCCTAGCACTCTCTCACTCCCCTTTCCCTGACACACTCTCTCATCCCTTCCATCCTCCCCCTCCCCTTTGTATACTCTCTCACTTCTCTACACCTGTCCAGGTGCTGTGTCTCTCACCCTCTTCCCCGGCATTCTTTCTTTTCCTGACCTTCTCCCCCTGTCCATCATGTTTACCTCTCTCCTTCCTCCCCACCACAATCCCCCATCTCCCCTGTTTTCCCTCCCCCCATCCAGCACCTCACCTTTCTCCTCTCTTCCCTTCTACCTATGCAGCATCTCCACCTCTCCTTTTCACCCATTTAGCATCTCCACCTCTCTCCCCTCCCCATCCAGGGTTGGCCCTAGGCATGTTCGGATGTGGTTTCTGCACATGGCCCTGTTCCATCAGAAGCCCCCCCCCCCAACCGAGACAGAGCTTCAGATGCAGAGTTGTCATTGTGGCAAGCAAAAGGAGCAGCAAAAGCGGACCATCGCTCCTCTTCTCCACAGTCTGTCTCATTGCATTAAGGAGTAAACACTGAAATCAGGAGGTGTTTTCTTTTCAGGCAGCACTTCCTGACAACATGTCTTACTAACCCACCATTAACAAATGTGCTTAAAGCACAATGCCAGCACTGACTGAACATGATGATACAAACTGTGGAGAAGAGCTAGGGCGGGTAAGCTTTGGCTATTCCTCTTGCTGCGCTGACAGAGCTGCATCTGAAGCCCTGTCTTGACTTCTTTAGCTGACAGGGCTTTGGGATCCCTGCCAGCTAAGGTATATATGTGTGGAGATGGAAGATGCAGGGGAAGAGGTACAAGAAGCTGGGAGCAGATTATGGGGAATCAAGGAGGCCACTGAAAACAAATTGTCACTGTAACAAAAAATCCCCACAAACATGAGAGGTGGAGGGAATGGATGCTGGGAAAAGGGGAGAAAGGCAGCGGGGAAGATATTGGGGAAGGAAGAAAGGGAGTAGGAGAGCAGAAACTGAGGATATAGGGTTGGGGGCAGAGTAGGGACTCAGTGTTAGGTAGGGACTAAGGGAATGGGTAGGAAAGCAGAAGAGAGCAGACTCAAGAATTGATTGGGAATTGGGAGGAGAAAGGGTCTCAGGGCTTGGGTGGTGATTGAGATTGAGAATGAGGGAGAGGGGGGACTAAGCAATTGAGTGGGGTGTATTGAATGAGTTATAAGGTGCATGCCAAGGTGAGGAAAGGACCTCTCAGAATAGCTGCTATTTATAGACCCCCTGTCGTCCACCTCTACCTTCTTCACTGACTTTGACTCATGGCTTTCCTTATTTCTGGATTCTTCTTCCCCCTCCCTTGGTGACTTTAATATTCATGTTGATAACCTTTCTGACACCTATGCTTCTAAACTCCTTTCCCCTATCTCCTCATTCATCCTCCAGCGTTGCTATTCTGCCCCCACTCATCAGCACAGTCACTGCTTTGACTTTGTTTTCTTCTCTAATTTCCATATCTCATTTCTTCTCTTATCTGAACATCACCTGCTAAGCTTCACTCTCTACCTCAATATCACCCTGTCTCCTCCTACCTTTTTAGGAATCTTCAGTCTATCGAACCATTGGCTCTCTCCACTTGTCTCTTCACCTCTATCCTCCACCTTGTCTTCTGTTGATGAGGCTATTGTTTCCTATAATACTGCTCTCTCCTCTGCTCTGGATGCTCTTGTTCTGCCCATCCACATCTCATGAGGAACACTATACCTCAACCCTGGCTGTATTCAACTACCTGCTATCTATGTTCTTGTGCCCACTCAGCTTGAGCAGATTTGGTGAAAATCCCATTCCCTTTCTGATTTTCTTCACTTTAAATTCATGCTTGCCTCCTTCCAGTCGGCTATATCCCTTGCCAAGAAAAACTATTATCTTCATATGACTAACTCTTTTGCCTCTGACCCCCTCTGTTTCTTCTCAACTCTCTCCTCGAGGCGCCTCCACCTCTGACCCCTCCTTCTCTCTCTGACCAAACTCTTGCCAATTATTTTCATGACAAAGTCCACAAGATTACGCTCCAGTTCCCCTCTAAATCAGCTTCATCCCCTCTTTCCCCTTCAATATCAACTTTTCCCCTAAATCTCTATTTCTCTTTCATCCTTTTCTAAGATCTCCATTGAGGAAACTTCTCTTCTTCTTTCCTCCTCTCAACTTACTACCTATTCCTCTGATCCTATGCCCTCCAATCTCCTTAATTCCATCTCCTCCTCTGTCATCCCTTCCATCTCACATATTCTCAACCTATTGCTCTCCACTGCAACTGTTCCTGCTGCCTTCAAGCATGCTGCGGTCACACCTCTCCTCAAGAAACCTTCACTTGACCCTACTTGTCCTTCTAATTATCAACCCATCTCCCTTCTTCCCTTCATTTCCAAACTTCTTCAATGTGCTGCCCTTCTCCGTTGCCTTGAATTCCTCTCCTTTCAACTCCTGCTAAATCCTCTTCAATCTGGCTTTCGTCCCTTACACTCTACTGACACAGCTCTTGCCAAAGCTTTCAGGAATTTGTTCCTAGCTAAATCCAAAGGCCTGTACTCTATCATTCTTCTTGACCATCACCTTCTCCTCGACACATTGTCCTCACTTGGTTTTAGGGACTCTGTGCTGTCCTGGTTCTCTTCTTATCTCTCCCATTGCTCTTTCAGTGTTTGTTCTGGTGGTTCCTCCTCTACTGCTATCCCACTCTCAGTTGGTGTACTCCAGGGCTCTGTTCTGGGCCCTCTCCTTTTCTCTCTCTTTTTTCTATCCTCATCTTCATCTATTGTATTGTCAGTCTTGATTAGATTGAAAGCTCTGATGAGCAGGGACCATCTTTTATATTTCTGTACAGCACTGCGTACACCTTGTAGAGCTATATAAATGATTAGTAGTAGTAATAGTGAAGTTTAGTAAACAGGCATCTAACTGCCACTCACATATTGGGATGCTGAATGGGCGGGGTAGGGGCAAGGAATGGGCATGGTAAACACATTGCAGTGCAGGCAGACATATTGGGTGCTAATTGCCAATGTTTCCAATAGCCCCGATGCACTTAATGCCACTGCAATAGGTGGAGTTAGGTGCACCCAGAGTACTTGCACCATGCTTTTGAGTATGCATCTGCGAATTAATGTTCAGGAATTGGTCATCTCCTCCCCTCCACTCGACGGTAACCACGGAGGCTTTGCACTTAATGCATATTAGTCTTTGCGCTGAGCATGTGTTAGGTGCAAAAACCTAAAGCATTTTAGTAAAAGGTAACACTAAATGTAGCCCAAAGTGTGTGTTGTTCCTGAGATGATATCATAATTTGAATATTTAAATATTTTTGTATGGTGAGCTGGAAGGAGAAACATCCTACTTTCATTGTTGAGGAATGTGGAATGTGTGTTACAGAACAGGAGGTGCAGGATTTAATATATTTACATCTTCTCTAATCCTGTATATACTTCAAATTTCACTCCTACATAGAAAACTCTGTTGAACGCTATCAAATAATTACAGTGGTACTTTTACAGGGCAGCTGAAACTAGACTTGGTGATCACTAGAAACAGTGAGAGGCTCAAACAGCACAGGAAGGATTGCATTGCATTTTGGGGGCTAGGAGAATTGCCAGTTCGCAAAGGTTGACCAAACAGGCCTATCCAATTCTGGTTTTACCCTATTGCATGCATGGAGTTGTTCTTTGTCCAGTAGGTTTCTCTTAGATAATTAGAGGTACAAATTTATGAAATCAGTGTGACAAAATCAGAACTGGATCTATCTGTTTGACTGACCTGGGGAGAGCTGGCAGTCCTGTGGGGGAAGAGCCACTGTGTATAGTGCTTCCATGCACTCATTGTACACTGCAGAGTGTGTGTATTCCAGAAGTGCTGCATTTGCAGGATCATATGTATGGGGGGCAGGGGGGGACTGGGAGATGGATTAAGTGTATGTGGAGGTCTGGAGTTCTGTTAAGCTGGGGAAGAGAGGTGGGACAATTTAATGGAATAAAGGTTTAAATGTAGAAGGAAAAGAAAAAGGCAAGTTGCTACAATGACAGTGGCAGCAGTAGGATAGAGGTACCCCTTCTGATGCCTATGCTCTGCAGCATCTGGGTGAGCATTGCTCCCCCTCACCCCCAAATTATGCTCATGACTGGCACCCTGGAGGGGCAGTTGCACCTTGGCAGCTCTGATACATAGACCTTCACACAGAGAGGGCAAGAAATGTGACAGCACAGGATGCTAGGCTTGATAGCAAACAAGGCTAGGCAGGAGGACCCATCTAGCAGAGTAAGACATGGACCTAGTGGTATACCAAGGGCAGGGCTGTGGGTGCCAAAATTCCAGGTGCCAGCCAGGAGAGGGTGCCAAAATTCTGAGCCCACATGTGCAGCAAACTTACTAAACTCCTTCACTGGCTTGCTGTGCTGCCTCTGCACCGAGCCTGGTGGCTGTTCCCTCCCAGGATGAAGTCTCACGGTATCGTGAGACTTTGTTCCAAGAGGAAGGACTACAAAAAGAGACTGCTACTTCTGGAGAGAGATCTGCAATTGTATTTACTTCTGGGAATTTCTCTAAATCTTGGGGGAAAAGAACTTCTTTAGATTAAAGCTGATTAATCTGTGTAAATTAGAATCCAGTGTATTTGTTAAATTAGTCAGGGCCTAGTATCAGCAAAGAGCTTTTAGTTAAACTGAAATCTACCTGTTGAGTTTTTAATTTAAGTTTAAAACCCAGTAGAGGGCTTTCATTTTAAATTTAAAACCCAGCAGAGGGCTTTCAGTTAAATTTATTTTTATTTATTTATTTTTAACAAACACTTATATACTGCACCTTCCAATAGATCAGGTGCGGTTTACAAAGAACAATTTGAATAAACAGAAACAAATATAGAGTCTGTTCTTCTTACATGGAACATCAATAAACTATGTGCAGTAGGCTTGTGACTTAATACATATAACAAGAACAAAAAGGTCGAACTACTATATACAAGATACTTTTAGTAGAGTACATTGAGACTATGTACATGACATCAGAAACATTGTGTTTGGATTATGTACATTGTAGTGCAGTAGCAGAAAAGCCATCATGTAGACTTATCGTTACCGTGTGGGGGAGAAAATAATTAACTTTTCATTTGTTGTTGCTTGGTTTGATATCTATAATTCCTTCTGTTATCCATTGTCATTAAGGGAGATGGAAGTAGCTTGAAAGCCATAGTGTGACATAAATAGATGGGTTTTTATTTACTTACGAAATTCTTTGATATCAGTTAGGGTTCTAATTTCTTCAGGTAGTGTATTCCATATGATGGGAGCAGAATGTGAAAAAGCCTTGTTGTTGGTTGACTTTTTGGCTTTTATAAAGTCATTCGGATACTTAATTTTATTTGTTTTGCCTCTCCTATGAGCAGTTTTTGGTATTTCCATATTAATGAGCTTACCCAGTGTTGGAGGTGCCATATTGTTTAATGCTTTGAATGTGGTTATTAGTATTTTGTAATTTATCCTACAGTAGATGGGGAGCCAGTGCAAGTTGGCTAGAATGGGTGTTATGTGTTCGAATGTATGAGTCTTCATGATGGTTCTGGCAGCTACATTTTGTGCTAACTGGAGTTTTTTAGGTTCTGTTTTGTTATGCCTAGAAGAACTATATTTGCAAAGTCGAAGTGTGGTATGATGATTGCTTGTATTATGCTCATAAAGTCATGTAGATGTACTAGTGGGCGTAGTTGTTTGAGTATTTTGAGCTTGTAGTGGATTTTTTTTGTTATGTTTTTAATGTGGGAATCCATACTGAGATTTTTATCTAGAATCACACCTAGATACTTCACCTCGTTTTTAGTTTTGATCTCATGATTCTGTAGGGCAGCGATGGCGAACCTATGGCACGCGTGCCAGCTGTGGCACGCGAAGGCCTTGCAGCTGGCACGCGGGAAGGTCCGCAATCAAAATATGCGGCATTAAAAAAATAAAAAATAAAAAGCTTCCGCTGCCGGGGCCGTGGCCGCCGCGGCAGAATCGAGTGTGCCGCGGGGCCCCCCCGCCCAGCAGAGCCTGCCCTCCGTCCCCGGTATCACCTTCTCTCAGCTGCCTCTAGTCAAACGCGCCTGCTTTCAGAGCGCGAGTGGAGTTTCTTCCTCGCTGCTCTGTTATGCCCGCAGGGGCTGATGGGAAGTTCCCATCAGCCACCGCGGGCTTAACAGAGCAGCGAGGGAGAAACTTCCCTCGCGCTCTGAAAGCCGGCGCGTGTGACTGGAGGCAGCTGAGAGAGGTGATACCGGGGACGGAGGGCAGGCTCTGCTGGGTGGGGGGGCCCCGCGGCACACTCGATTCTGCCGCGGCGGCCCCGGCCCCGGCAGCGACAGCTTTCTTTGTAAAAAAAAATTTCGCTGGGGGGGGGGGGTTAGGAGTGGTAATGGCTGGGGGGGGGTAGGACTGGTGATGGGCTGGGGGGGGGTAGGAGTGGTAATGGCTGTGGGCTGTTGGGGGGTTAGGACTGGTGATGGGCTGGGGGGGGGCTAGGACAGGAAATGGGCTGATGGGGGGGTTAGGAGTGGTGATGGGCTGGGGGAGGTTAGGAGTGGTGATGGGCTATGGGGGGGCTATGGGCTATGGGGGAGCTAAGTCTATATGGGCTGATGGGATTAGGACTGGAAGTGGGTTGATGGGGGCTTAGGACTGGTAATGGGCTATGGGGGGCTAGGACAGGAAATGGGCTGATGGGGAGGGGTTAGGACTTGAGGTGGGCTGTTGGGTGGGGTTAGGACTGGTAATGGGCTGAGGGGGGCTAGGACAGGAAATGGGCTGATGGGGAGGGGTTAGGACTTGAGGTGGGCTGTTGGGTGGGGTTAGGACTGGTAATGGGCTATGGGGGCTAGGACAGGAAATGGGCTGATGGGGAGGGGTTAGGACTTGAGGTGGGCTTTTGGGTGGGGTTAGGACTGGAAATGGGCTGATGGGGGCTTAACACTGGAGGTGGTCTGATGGGGTTAGGACTGGTAATGGGCTATGGGGGGGTTTAGGACTGATAATGGACTATGGGGGGGCTAGGACAAGAAATGGGCTGATGGGGAGGGGTTAGGACTGGAGGTGGGCTGATGGGGTTAGGACGGATAATGTACTGTGGGCTGATGGGGGGGTTAGGACTGGCAATGGGCTATGGGGGGGTTAAGACTGGTAATGGGCTGTTGGCTGATGGGGGCTGTCTGGTAATGGGCTATGGGGGGTTAGGACTGATAATGGACTATGGGGGGGCTAGGACAGGAAATGGGCTGATGGGGAGGGGTTAGGACTTGAGGTGGGCTGATGGGGTTAGGACTGGTAATGGACTGTGGGCTGATGGGGGGTTAGGACTGGCAATGGGCTATGGGGGGCTGACTGGAAATGGGTTGATGGGGGTTAGGACTGGAAGTGGGCTGATGGGGGGGTTAGGACTGGAAGTGGGCTGATGGGGGTTAGGACTGGTAATGGGTTATAGGGGGGGCTTAAACTGAAAATGGGGTGATGGGGGGTTAGGACTGGAAGTGGGTTGATGAGGGGGGCTAGGACTGGTATTGGGTTGGGGGGTTTCTAGGACTGGAAATGGGTTGGGGGGCTGCTAGGACTGGAAATGGGCTGATGCAGGGACTAGAAGGGAATGGATGCTGGGTGAGGCTGGAACTAGAAGGGAGCTGGTGTTGGGGGAGGATTAGAATGGGATGGGGCTGGGAGAGTAAAATGGAGAGGGGAAAAATATTTTGTGTGGGAGGGATAAAAAATCTACAATTGGCCGGGTATTGGGAGAATAAGTGGGGATTGAGGATGGAGGGGTAAATTTTGAGTAGATGAAATAGGAATGAGGAAAGAGCAAAAGGAGAAAGATTAGTATGTTAAAGCAGATGTAGAGAGAGAATGGAAAAAAAAAACCAAGAAGACAGAAGAAAGGACAAATGGACAGCAGATGGAGAGTTAGCAGAAGACACGAAGAAACCAGAAGAAAGTGGCTGGAACAATTGCAACTGAAAAAAAATGCACAAAAGGTAGAAAAATATCTCTTTATTTTGAATTTATTAACTGGAATATGTCAGCTCTGGGAAATGTGCATCATTAATTTTTGCGCTTTGTTTAGTACAAGAGGAAATTAATTTATAGTTTTATTTCTACAGTGTTGTTGTATATTCCAAGTTTGGCTTTTGGGGTTCCCAGTTTAATTATTGTCTTCCTGTTTCTAAATTGTGATTCCTTGTTTGGTGATGGTCTGTTCTGCATGTGTAACTGAGCTGAGGTATTCTGTTTATATAATTCCTATTTGACATTGCCACTTGTTCTTTCCCCAGTAGGTCATGTATTGTTGTTCTCTGAAATGTATTGGTTTAATATTTGCAGTGTTGCCTTTTGATAGTTAGGGTATGGTGCTTTGTGAGTCCTGGTAGTGCTGTTAGGATACGGCGGGTTTGCTATGGGTTCTAAATGGGCAGCGTTTGTAGTAGTTCCTAATGTGCCTGGCGGTTGGTACTGGATTATAGTAATGTAGAAACCTTTTAGTCTTTCTTTATCCATATACTCATTAAGAGGCATGTTTACTAAAAGTTAGTGTATGGTAACATTATGCAAATATTTATACAAATGAGGCACCTTATGCAAATGAGGCTTTAATTGACGTGCTGGCACTTTGAGGAAATTCTTTGGTTTTGTGCGGCAGTTTGGGCACTCGGGCTCAAAAAGGTTAGCCATCACTGCTGTAGGGTAATAGATGTTGGGGGTGTATATGATTGGTTTTTTGTTACAAATAAAATGTCTGTTTTTGAGTAGTTGATGTGAAGATTGTGTTCTTTTAGCCATATCGTGAGTTCATTGAAGCACTCAGATAGTAATTGTATTGGAGGGTTAGGGATCATAAATGGGATGTATAACATTATATCATCCGCATATATGTGGTAGTGGACATTGAACTGTTTAAAGATGTTGCAAGGGGACTTCCGGTGGCATGGTGAGCTGAGAGGACGTGTGTGTCTCGGCTCCGGAGCCTGCTCTCCCCCCTGCCGACCTTTTTCATCAAAATTCTGCATTTGAATTAATATTAAAGGAGGGCGACCGCGAGGCTATCCGCTGATCCTCCCACGGATCTTTACCCCTGGGCAGAAGGGTGTATGGCCACGAGAAACACCCGCCGAGACCGAGCACGCGGCGGAGAGACGAAAATGGCTGATAGCGTGCAGGAGACCCCCGGCTCATTGGAAGCCTCGGCGCTAGTAGTGGAGGTGTCTAAAGCCGTGGTATCGGTGTTGGAGGATCGGCTCGGGGGACTGTCTACTCAAATGCAAGAGGTGGCTCAAGCAGTCTCCGATTTCAATCGGCGGGTGGAACAGGCGGAAAGCCGCATCAGCTCCCTAGAAGATCAGCGAGTGAGTGATGTTGCCCGGCTTGAGAGCCTGGAGGCTGCCCTCCGTAAACATCATGACAAATTAGAAGACCTCGAAAATCGCAGCAGGAGGAATAATCTGCGATTTATTGGTATAGAGGAATCCGTGCCAGAAAAGGATCTGAGGCGGCATCTGGAGCAGTGGTTACCGGCCCATTTACCCCTGTCGGCAGAGATGGGAGAGGTGGTTATCGAAAGGGCACATCGGTTGGGGCCTTACCGGTCGGGAGAACAGCGACCCCGGGCTGTCATCGCCCGTTTCCTCAATGCTGCCCAGAAAGATGGAGTGCTGCGGGCGTCGCAGCAGCTGAAACGCTCTGGAGCGACGGCGTGTAAGGTCCTCATCTTCCAGGACTACTCTGCCGAAGTGTCCCTGCAACGTAAGGCCTTCCAGGACACGTGCAGAAAGCTGATTGACCGGGGCGTTCGATTCACTCTGGCCTACCCAGCAACTCTTCGTGTATTCAGCGAGGGGGGGAACCGAGTGTTCTCTTCCCCTGAAGAGGCGCGGGACTTTTGCAATGGACTCGGTTGACAAGCTATCTTGCAAAAGTAGACTGATGGGCTGAATACCCCGGAGCTCTGAGGACATGCTGGATAAATACGGATCACGTTCTCCGGCTTGCATCCTCTGGGGTGGAGTAATGGGCCGGGTCTTGGGAGCTGCGACCAGGGCCTGCCGATCGATGGGGGCCTCCTGCAGGTATAATTTGTTGAGCAAGCTGGGCTGGAGCTCCGGGGGTCCTGGCCCTTCTTCCCAGCGAACAGAGGGCCGCTGCTTCCTTGCCCAATGGACTCAGCGAAGATTGTTTTCTTGTTAGTTAACTGCCTGTTGGCATGTTATATTTGCTTTAGCAATGTATTAAATGGTGATGATATGTACCTCGGGTACCCTCCTGGTGGGCGGTTGCTAGGAGGGTAGTACCTGAACCGTATGTCTCTCCTTTCTGTCCCTCTCCTCCACCTCCTTTTCCTTTCCGGGCCATGCGGGTTCCGAATGTGTGGGGCTCTCTGGCGGGAAGGGAGGGGGAACCTATTACCTGTTACCGCTTCGTGGCCGGGCCCTGGGGAGCGACTCTCTCATTTCTTACTTCTGGGTCTCCTATTTTCTCATTTCTCATTACTGAGTCTCATATGGTCTCCTTGCTTATTGTTTGCATATTTCATATTCCCTTGGATTCTGGGTCTCTCGTCTCACAATCTCTGCTATTTCTGGATTCCCCTCTCCCAACCCAGTCCATATTGAATCTCTGTCTGATCGACTTCTCTCTGGGTCTTTTTCATTCTTATTCTCTGATATATATCTGTTTTCTGAGTGTCTAATAATTTCCATGCGTCCTTGGGGTGCTCTCTATAATCAGTAGCATGTGTGGTGGGCACTGCTGGGATGGATGGCGGGGGGACATCGGGGTGAGCCAACTCAGGGGCGGGGAGCGCCATTTGTCTCCCGGAGTTCATGTTCCCGGTCTATTCCTGGGGACATGGAGGCTGGGAGTGCTGGTGCGATTTATTCCTGCCCTTTACGGCTTGGGGCGGCTGCTCTGAGAGCTGAGCCACCCTTCTACCGTTAGTGCATATTGTACTGGGGTTGCTTTGCCTCAGTGGCAAAAGGATGGGCAGGTATGCTTTGGGTCATATGCCTACTGGACTGTCGGAGCTCACACAAATAACTTTTGAGGTTTTTGCTTTTCATGTGAGCCAAGCACCTGATTATAGGACTAATCCATAACCCTCCCCTTCTGAAGGGCGTTACAATTACAATTGCACTAGCAATACATAGGCAACTACCATATTATTTTGATCTGTAGATACTGACTTGCCATAATCCCCTAGCATAAAGAAAATGGTGAATGGTAAATAATTTATTAACTTGAGAGTAAATGGGCATTAGGCCCCAGGGTAGACATGAGATCCTTGGAAAGGGATGACCACTGTAAAGAGTCCTGTTGTAGCCATTTGGGGGAAACGGTGGACCTTACTCTAGAAGATCTCTTTGCTTTTTGCTCCTTTGTTATGGCGGGCAAGGGGACACGGTTTGGGGAACCTTTGGAGGGGAACCTTGCTAAGGTTTGTAAGGTTGGTTGGCCGGGGAGGGGTCCTACTTCCCCCCACCACTGGTTTCTGTTATTCATATGGGTTTTCCCTCAAGCCAGGCTTGGTGAGTGGGGGAGAGGACGGGAGAGACGCGTTGAGGGGGAGAGTAGGGGGGGCTGCATGCTCAGGAAGACATGGAGGGGCCAGGGAGGGCTGGCTATGAGTTGGTGGATGTAAGACATGGGGGGGGTAGACGGGAGGGTGGGGGGAAGGGTAGGGGATGGGTGGGAGGGTGGTTCTCATAGTTTAGGGGTGAAGGGGGAGGGGAGGTTTCACGTTAGTGGATGTGTAGGATGGGATGAATGTGTGGTTGATCGTATGAGAGGGACTGCTCCGCGAACGCTGGGTGGTTGTAGCAGTGGGTATGATCGGACTCGGAGAATATGGAGGGGGGCCCTTGGCTGGGGGGGCTACCGCTCTGGTGCATACCGGAATTTCAGTCTATGGTGGCTCGGCTTCATCTTTTGTGGTGGATAAGAATTTGCGAATAGTGTCTTGGAATGTTTGCGGGTTAGGCTCCCCGGTGAAGCGGTATAAAATCATGCAACACCTAAAACGTCAGCGGGCAGATGTGATAATGTTGCAGGAGACTCATCAAACGGGGGCGGAACATCTAAAGTTAGGCACCGGCCGTATAGCGCATGTGTATGGAGCCCCCGCGGTGGGGAAAAAGCGCGGAGTGGCTATCCTAGTGGCTAAATCGGTTAGTTGGATCGAAGAGAAGGTGGTCTCGGACGTTGAAGGTAGATATGTGGGTGTCTGGGGGAAACTTGCGGGGAGGAAAGTGCTGTTGTGCTCGGCTTATGGGCCGAATGTTTACGAGGCCCGTTTTTTTCAGAAAATCTCTCAACTGCTGGCGGATGCTAGTGGGTATCAAGTTATCCTCGGAGGTGATTTCAACGAAGTTTTGGATGTCGGCCTGGATAGGTCAGGGCCAGCGGGTCGTGGAAACCGCAGGGCGCGACAGCGCTTGTGGGGGATAAGAGAGGCTTATGGATTGTTGGACATCTGGCGGGCGCTGCACCCCGGAGACCGGGACTACACACACTTGTCTCGAGCACACGGGACCTGGTCTCGCATAGACTACTTTCTAGTTACGGAATCGCTATTTGGCTGGGTCTCGAGGGCGGACATTGGGACCCTTGTTATCTCCGACCATGCGTTGGTACTCTTGGAACTGCGAGGGAGTGGCTCGCCCGGGGGAACCATGTGGAGATACCCTTTGGAATTATGCGGCGATGCTTCTTTCGAGGCATTTTTGCGGGCGAGATGGAAGGAATATGAGACCTTGAATGCGACGCCGGAGATCTCTCCGGCCTTATTCTGGGAGGCTGGAAAGGCTGTCCTCCGTGGAGACATTATTAGCTATCAGAGTCAGCGGCGTAAGAGGCTGAACCACCAAATACTTCAGCTGGAACGGGAACTAGTTAAACTGCGAAAGCTGGTGGCTGGTACTAAGACGGCGGCGAATCAGCGGAGGCTCCGTGAGGTGCAAGCTGAGCTGGAGATGTTGCTTCACAGGAGGGCCCAGAAATCGCTGTTGTATTACCGATATAGGCTCTATCGGTTCGGGAACAAAGCAGGCAAGTTGATGTCCTCGCTGTTGAGACCGCCTGGGGGGTCTCGATTGATTGGGGCCATTCGGCAGGCGGATGGGGCCATCACCCGGGATTCGGCGGCAATTGAAAAGGTCTTTGCAGAATTCTTTAAGGATCTTTATGCAAGTGATGGTGACAAGGAACAGGCTGGGCGCCTCTTTCTAGACCGTTGCCGGCTACCACGGCTGGCGGCAGAGCAATTGGAGTCTCTCAAGCAACCTCTTACTGGACAGGAAGTCCAATCCGCCATAAGGAATCTGAAGAATGGGAAGGCTACCGGGGTGGATGGGTACCGCAGCGAGTTTTATAAAGCCCTGGGGGGCGTGGTGGTGTCCCCTTTGGTGGGGTATTTTGAGGATTTGATAGGACGAGGCGGTTTCCCTTTTGAAGCAAACAAGGCTTTGATCACTATTTTACCCAAACCCGGGAGGGACCCGTTGCTGCCGAGTTCCTATCGCCCCATCTCCCTACTTAATGTAGACATCAAACTTCTCGCGAAAATCATGGCGGACCGGCTAGCCCAATGTCTTCCCTCGTTGATTCATAGGGACCAAGTAGGGTTTGTGCGTGGCCGGCAAGTGGCGTATAGTCTGCAGCGCATCTTGCTTTCGCTTGGAGTAGGGAGATTGATCGGAGACCCCACTCTATTGATCAGTTTTGATGCCGAAAAGGCTTTTGATAGGGTTAATTGGGGCTTCATGTACCAGGTGCTGGAAGCGATGGGATTTGCAGGGTTTTTTGTAGATGTGATCCATTTGCTCTACGCACACCCGAGAGGGGCGGTGCTGGTAAACGGGACAATGTCGGCAGATTTTGACATCCAGAAGGGCACCCGGCAGGGTTGTCCGTTATCGCCCCTTTTATTCGTAATATCATTGGAGCCTCTTCTGTCACTTATTCGAGCTTCTTCCCAATTTCGGGGGATTGTGATGGGGCGGGAGGAATTTTGCCTGGCTGCTTTTGCGGACGACCTATTGGTACATTTGGGGGACCCTGTGGTGGGCTTGCCCCGTTTATTGCAGCTTATTACTGAATACGGGAACCCCTCCGGTCTTCGTCTTAACTTAGACAAGTCGGAAGCGCTGTTCTTGGCCCCAGACGGGCATCCGGGGTGGCCGGGCCCCTTTCCCTTGAAATGGGCTAATGGGTATTTCAAATACTTGGGGATTTATCTGCCAGCACATCTGGGTGATCTGTATCGTCTCAACGTAGCCAAGATATTGAAGGATATCTCGACGTGTGTGGATAGATGGCGGGACTTACCGTTGTCATTGGGGGGCAGAGTAGCTCTTAGCAAGATGGCGCTCTTTCCTAAAATATTATATCCGCTCCAGATTCTCCCGCTGCTTTTAAGGCGTGTAGACCTTCAGCAACTGGACCGTGTATTTAATCGATTCCTCTGGCGCGGGAAGCGACCCAGGGTGCGCTTAGGGATATTGCGGCAACCTTGGACCCTGGGAGGTATGGGATTCCCAGACATTAAGCGATACAATGTGGCCTGCCTGTTGCGGTATGTTCGGGATTGGCTGTGGGATCTCACTGACTGCACCCCGCTGGCGATGTGGGAGGCGCTGTTGGCGCCTCTTCGCATGCGGTACTTACTACATGCTGCGACGGTCCAAGCGGTGCCTGAGGGAATTCGACAATTTCTTTTTCTCCCCATCCGACAGGCGTGGCGAGCCTTCTGCACGGGCCGCCAGATCTCAGCGTCCTGTACGCCATACCTCCCTATCAGAGGGAATGCAGATTTTTTACCGGGGCTGGGGCGCTCCCATTTTCAACGATGGGAAACCCTTGGGGTGGTGAACCTGGAACACGTGATGACCCCGGAAGGGGCGATACTGTCATTTTCTGAGCTGCGATGTCAGTATTCTTTAGGGGATTGGGAGAGTTTTCAGTACGCCCAATTACGGAGTTATTTTTCTTCGCTATCCTCGGGCGCGATGAGGGGAGAGGTATGCACACAGATTGAGATGGCTCTGCTGGGGGGAGATACCGGTGTTCGGGCGGCTGGGCTACACAAAATGCTATGGGAACAGGTGTCACCTTTGGGAATCGCGCCTTTGGCACAAGTATGGTCGGATGAGTTGGGGGTGGAGATTGGAGTTGAGCAATTTTTGGAAGGCGTGGCAGCAATCCCGACCATGAGTGTTCAAGTCATCCATCGTGACACCCAGTATCGGATCATGCGTAGGCTGTACTTTGCCCCGGTACGGGCCTGGAGGGCGGGGATTAGCTCGAGTCATTGTTGTCCTCGCTGCGGTGTGGCTCGGGCAACACAGGGGCATATGTTTTGGAGCTGTCCCCGGGCTCAGGCCTTTTGGGACCGGGTGTCTGGTCACCTTCGGAGCTGCTTTTCACACTTGGAGCCGCTTAGGGCACAGAATGTGGTGTTGGATGTCTGGGAAGAGGAATGGCGGGAAGCGCTGGGGGCCTTGGGATTGCAATGGTTACGCTTGGTGCTGATGACTGCGCGTATGACAGTGTTACACCAGTGGCTGGACGAGCGGGGGCCCAGCTATGGGCTTTGGAGACTTCGACTACATAAAGTCCTGCTGATGGACCGATTACATGCGGCAGGGGTGGAACGGCGTTGGACGGCCTTCTTACAGATGTGGGGACCTCACGTGCGCTTATTACCGGCGGGAGCATGCCGTCGCCTTGGGGGGCCGCCTTGAATTTTCTTTTCTTGGGGATATAGACCTTTGTTGAGGAGCAGAGGATTTGTCTTGGTGGATTTGTCCACACCTGGAGGGGTGGTCGGCCTCTCTCTAGTGATTCATCCTTGGTTTGTTATGTGAGGCTTGTAGGAGGTGGGGGGTAAGAGGGGGGGGAGGGGGGAGGGAAGGGGATGGGCTAGCAGCTCCAAGAGAGCTCCCTGGCTCAGCAACTTGAAATGGATGGGGTGGGCCTGGGAGAAGAACCAAACCTCGGGCTTGCTGGAGTTTGTTCACGTAGGTAGTCTGGATCGGGGAGTGCTGGAGAAGGTGACTAGCACGCCCTGGGGGGGAGGGGGGGAGGGGAGGGATGGGAAGTACATGGGAGGGGGACTTGGCTGTTGGTGGGGAGGTAGCTGGGGGGGGGGGTTAGTCATAGGCGCTAGGGGCCTGTTGGGAGAAGTCCCTTGGCTTGGTAGAGCCCAGTACCTGTCTAGAGTGGGCGCACAAATCATTGATAAGTACTCTTTGCTATTGCATCTACATATTAGTCTCCACTTTCTTTTGAGGGAGTCTTGTACAAGGTTGTTATTGTTCCTAGGAGGGGCGTTGTTAATCTGGGTACGGGTCATTCCCCTCTGGGCTGTCCCGTACTGCCCATGGGTGGAGGCTCTTTCTGCCACCCCCACGCTAGCAGATATCCGCTAAGGACACCTAGCTTTTGGCCTTACGCGGGGCAATTTCGCCAGCAGCGATGCTGGTCACTGCTGGCTGGTTTTCTCAATACTAGGAGCTGGTGCTTAGTAGCAGGTTAGATCCCTATGTATCAGGTTTGTAGCACATTACAATGTGACAAGGGGAAAGTCTATTACATTGTTGCCTATTACATTGTTGCCACATGTTCCTTCCCTTGCCATATTCTCATCGCTCTGCTGCTTTCCAACTTCATTCATGGACGGTGTCCCACGGGTCTAAGCATTGTTATTTTTTTGCCTTTCTTTAGTGGTCACTGTGTTCTGACAGGCCTGCTGTTGTTTTACTGTTTCCATATGTTTGCAGTAGTTTGTTCCACTCGTTTGAAGTGTATTTACATGTGTATGATTACTATGTTGACCTTTGTAAAATAATAAAAAAAAGATTTAACCATAAAGATGTTGCAAACTGGTTGGAGATAAATATTAAATAGAAGTGCCGATAGTGCCGATCCTTGTGGGAGGCCAATTTCCTGATTGTATGTATTAGATGTTTGCGTATTGATTCTTACCGTTTGTGTACTGTTGCTTAAATATGATGAGAACCATTTATGTACTGTTGAATTTATTCCAATATGTTTAAGTCTATTAAGCATTATTGAGTGATTTACACTATCAAATGCAGCTGAGATATCCAGGAATAGTAGGATAAATGCTTGTTTAGTGTTATCAATTCCTTTTACAAGAGTGTCTAACATTACTGTAAGTAGTGTTTCTATACCGTGATATGGACGGAAACTGTATTGTTGTTCATTAAGAGGTGCTGAGGTATCAATGTATTCTTGGGTTTGGATTTAAAATTTAAAACCCAGCAGAGAGCCTCTAGTTTAAATTTAATACTCAGTCAGGGCCTAGTATCAACAAAGAGCTTTCAGTTTAAATGTAAAACACAGCAGAGTTTTCTGGTTAAATTTGAAACCCAGCAGAGAGCTTCTAGTTTAACGTTAATACTCAGTCAGGGCCTAGTATCAGCAAAGAGCTTTAATTTAAATCAAACCAGACTATAACTTAGCATAAAAGGAAAAAGGGGGGCAGTATTCTTTGAGCAATAAATTGCTTCTAGAGACCTTTACAAAGAAGCCTTCTAGATAGGGGGCAAGAGACCTATGAAATTGTTTTAATAGGTGATAAAGCCAAGTGACAGATCAAAGGGGCATTTTGAAGATTCCCTCTATCCAAGCAAGGGCTGTGTGAATCACCCAGGAAATTGGTCACAGATTATCTAAGAAGCACAGGACAGGGTACTATGTAGCAGCCAGCTTTTAATAAGTCTTATTTTCCACCCTTCCTCCCTGACTACAACACACCGCTGGGATAATTATAGCTTTATAGGTCCTTAAACCTCTTAAAGAGACGGAGTTGCCATATTCACTCTTAGGTACAGCTGTTTATCCTCATTGGGCATTTATTAAGGACCTGAGATTAATTATGCTTGAGGTAAACAAAGTCCAATAAACATATTAGGTATAGTTTTATTAGTATAAGAATCCCAAGCAAACCTTAGTAAGTAAACAACTTAAATACCTAAACACAACCTTAAAACTAAGATGCAGAAAGCAGTCCAGTAGCGAGATGGGGGCCTTCAAGTCTTTTGCATTGAGTATCACATGTATGATTTTCTCCCACTTGATGAGGGGTCTTACATGTGCACTAGGTGCAAGGAGCTCTTTGCTATCAGAGAACGAATCCAATCTCTGGAGGCTAGGGTAGCAGACTTGGAGAACATAAGGAAGACAGAGAGGTACATAGACGAGACCTACAGGGATGTAGTACTAAAGTCCCACCTCCAGTCTGGCAGCATCCCTGTTGCAATGGAGGAGAGAGGTCACGTGACAGGACAGCATCACCCTGGTGTGGCAGGAAGTGATACTGTAGCTAGGACCTGTCCTCCTGGTGATGTAAAACCCTCTCGCACCTAGGTGGTTACTCCAGGGTCATGTGCCCACGAGGGAAGGGTTAGGACAGCCATTACAGTTGGTGATTCGATCATTAGGCATGTAAATAGCTGGGTGACTGGTGGATGTGAGGATCACCTGGTAACATGCCTACCTGGTGCGAAAGTAACGGACCTCACGTGCCACCTAGACAAGGTCTTAGATAGTGCTGGGGAGGAGTCTGCTGTCTTGGTACATGTCGGTACCAATGGCATAGGAAAGTGTGTAGGGAGGTTCTGGAGGCTAAATTTAGGCTTTTAGGTAGGAAGTTGAAATCCAGAACTTCCAGGGTAGCATTCTCCGAAATGTTTCCCGTTCCATGCGCAGGACCCAAAAAGCAGGCAGAGCTCCAGAGTCTCAGTACATGGATCAGACTATGGTGCAAGGAAGAGGGTTCTGGATTTGTTAGGAACTGGGGAACATTCTGGGGAAAGGAGGGGCTTTTCCAAAGGGATGGGCTCCATCTTAACCGGGATGGAACCAGGCTGCTGGCATTAACCTTTAAAAAGGAGACAGAACAGCTTTTAAACTAGATAATAGGGGAAAGCTGACAGTCGCCCATGAGCACATAGTTCGGAAGAATGTATCCTTGAAGAATAGGAGCAAAAGACTGAAGTTAGGGCATATCAACAAAGAGATTCCAATAAAGACAAAAGTAACCCAAATGCCCTTGAGTACAGAGCAGAGCTTAAAGATTGCAATTGACCCCTGCCTACCGATAGCCAGATTAATATAAATAAAATACAGCCTCTAAAATGCTTGTATGAAAATGCTAGAAGTCTAAAAAATAAAATGGGAGAGTTAAAATATGTAGCACTAAATGAGAGGTTAGATATGATTGGTATTTCAGACATAGTGGAAGGAGGACAACCAGTGGGACACTGTGATACCTGGGTACAAACTACATTCAACCAATATGCAACATCATGATGGAACACAAAATACAATACACAATCTATGCCGACGATATCATGATATACACACCAGTCACCCTCGACAACCCAGACTACACCAAAATAACAGACTGTCTCACACACATGACCAACTGGTTTCAAGACAACAACTTGACCAGAAACTACAGCATGACCGAGGCACTAATCATCACCTGAAACACCGACTTCGTCCCTCCACTCAACATCAAAGTAAACAACACAACAATACCCATAAAACCAGAAGTGAAATACCTCAGAGTGACCCTCGACAAAGAACTGAACTTACAATCACACATCAGAAGAACCATCAAAAATGCATACCACAAGATGAGTCTAATCCGACACCTCAAGCCCCTCCTCTCTCAGGAGCACTTCTGAACCGCCTGTCAAGCACTAATAACCCCAATCCTAGACTTCTGCAACCCAATCTATCTCGGCCTAACAAAGCAGACACTCGGACCACTACAATTGGCGCAAAACACAGCAGCACACATAATGTCCGTCACAGCAAGACAAGGTCACATCACACCCATTCTAAAAGATCTCCACTAGCTACCAATCAGCTCCCGCATAAGATATAAGACAGTAATAAACATATTCAAAATCAAACAACAGACATCAGCTCTCAGCCTATAACCACTCATACAATCCGATAACAGCACATGACCGAGGAGGAGAGGCACCTCCAACTGCATCAACACACCAAAAGAATTCAACAAGGTACACAAAGACACTGCAAAACGAGCACTATCACTGGCTGCCCCAGCAATTTGGAACGCTCTGCCAGAGGACCTACGATCAACAACAGACATCAAGGACTTTTGAAAACAGCTCAAGACGACCTTATTCATCGAACACTACGGCAACATCACATAAGCCGCCCGCCAGACAATACTACAGCATAACCCACCTCCCTGGACTCTTACGTACATAGTACTGTATAATAGTGCATAATATAAATAGCCCACAAAGAATCAATGACACCCGACACATACACGCATTCACAGTCTCACTGCATGCACACACAAGACAGTATTTGATTGTTTGCTGTGTAGACTGCCTTGATTAAAGGATAAGGTGGTATAGAAATCCATTTAAATAAATAAATAAAAATATCATAATGATAGAGCAAATTAAATTGGTGGAAAGGCTTGCACTCTATGTTAGAGAGGGCATTGAGTCACAAAGGATTAAAGTTTTGCAGGAAACAAAATTCACTATAGAATCCCTATGGATTGAAATTCCATGTAAAAAGGGGATGAGGAAGGCAATGGCAGTGGGGGTGTACTATTGACTCCCTGGCCAGAATGAACAAATGGAAGATGAAATGCTCAAAAGAAATCAGGGAAGCTAACAAAAGTCACAGCACAGTAATAATAATGGGTGATTTCAATTACCCCGATATCGACTGGGTCAGTGTCACGGCAGGACATGCTAGGGAGATAAAGTTTCTAGACAAAATAAATGACTGCTTCTTGGAGCAGCTGATTCATGAACCAACCAGAGGGGAAGCCATTTTGGACCTAGTATTTAGTGGTACACACGATCTGGTGCAAGAGATAAGGGTGTTGGGGCACTTGGTTTGATAGTGATCATAGCATGATTGCGTTTGATTTAATAAATGGATGAAGGTTGGTAAGGAAATCCACAGTACTACCTTTTAACTTTCAGAAGAGAGAATATGATAAAATGAGGAAAAACAGTTAAGAAAAATCTAAAAGGAACAGTTGCAAAGTTCAAAGATTTACATCAAACATGGGTGCTGTTTAAATATAGTATCTTGGAAGCCCAGATCAACTATATTTCACGCTTTAAGAAAAGTGGAAGGAAGTCCAAAAAACTGCCAGCATGGTTTAAAGGTGAGGCCAGAGAGGCTGGTGTTGCCAAAAAAACATCTTTCAGGAAATGGAGAAAGGAGTCAAATGACGAAAACTGGAAACAACATAAGCACTGGTAAGTTAGATGGCAAGGCATTGATAAGGCAGGCAAAGAGAGAATTTGAGAAGAAGCTTTCTGTGGAAGCAAAAATGCCTAAGAAAGACTTTTTCAAGTAAATTCATAGCAAACAATCTGTGACGGAGTCAGTTGGACCATTAGATGATAGAGGGGTAAAAGGGGCACTAAGAGGGGACAAGGCCATAGCAGAGAAACTGAATATAGGGATATTATCCATGCCTGAAATGGTATTTAAATGTGATGCAGCAAAAGAATTGAAAGAAATATCGATAAACCGGGACGATGTATTACAACTATTTGATAAACTAAAGAGTAGCAAATCACCTGGACCAGATGGTATACATCCAAGGGTGTTGAAAGAACTGAAATATGAGACTGCAGACATACTATTAGTAATCTGTGAACTATCATTAAAATCATCTGTAATTCCTGAAGATTGGAGGATGGCAAATGTAGCGCCAATTTTTAAAAAGGGTTCCAGAGGTGATCCTGGCGTCAGTGCTGGGAACAATGGTAGAAAACATTATAAAGAACCAAATTACTGAAAATGTCGATAGTCAAGGCTTAATGGGAAATAGCCAATATGGCTTTAGCCAAGGAAGGTCTTGTTTTACTAATCTGTTATGTTTTTTTGAAGGTGTGAATAAACAGGTAGACAAAGGTGAGTCGGTTGATATATTGTATCTGGATTTTCAGAAAGCCTTTGATAAGGTCCCTCAAGAGGGACTCTTGGGGAAATTAAAAAGTCATGGGATAGGAGGCAGTATACTATTGTGGATCAGGAACTGATTAAAATATAGAAAGCAGAGGGTAGGGTTAAATGGCCAATTTTCCCAATGGAGAAAGGTGAATAGTGGAGTACCCCAGGGATCTGTTCTGGGTCCGCTGCTTTTTAACATAGGAATAATGAGTAAGGTAATTAAATTTGCAAAATTATTCAAAGTTGTTAAAACACAGGAGGATTGTGAAAAATTGCAAGAAGACCTTGATAAACTGGAAGACTGGGCCTCCAAATGGCAGATGAAATTTAATGTGGACAAGTGCAAAGTTATGCACCTAGGAAAGAAAAACCCAAACTACGGTTACACAATGCAAGGTTCCACATTAGGAACCACCACCCAGGAAAAAGATTTAGGTGTCATCATGGATAGCATGTTAAAACCCTCCACCCAGTGTGCAGCGGCAACCAAGAGCGCAAATAGGAAAGGAATGGAGAATAAAACAAAGGATATTATAATGTCTCTGTATTGTTCCAATGGTGCGACTGCACCTTGAATATTGTGTGCAATTCTGGTCGCCGTATCTTAAAAAGGATATAATGTTATTAGAAAAGGTACAGAGAAGAGCCACCAAAATGGTAAAGAGGATGGAAAGATACCCCTATGAAGAGAAGCTAAAAAGGTTAGGGCTCTTCAACCTGGAAAAGAGACGGCTGAGGGGAGATATGATAGAGGTCTATAAATTAATGAATGAGGTGGAACAGGTAAATGTAGATTGATTGTTTACACCATCAAAATATAAAAAGACTAGGGGGCAGGCAATGAAGCTACAGGGTAACCAATTTCAACTAATAAGAGAAAATATTTTTTCATTCAACGTGTAATCAAACTGTGGAATTCGTTATCGGAGGATGTAGTAAAAGCTGTTAGTGTAGCCGGGTTTAAAAAAGGTTTGGACAAGTTCCTGGAGGAAAGGTCCATAAACTATTAATAAAGGGGCCGTGGATATCCATTGCTTGACCCAATACAAGCACTGAGGAACCTGTGTCTTTTGGGGAAACTGCTAGGTACTTATGACCTAGATTGGCCATTGTTGGAAACAGGATACTGGGCTTGATGGACCCTGGTCTAACCCAGTATGGCATTTCTTATGTTCTTATGTTCTTGCCTCACGTGCAGGCTCAGAATTTCTGCATTCCTCTTCTGGGGGAGGGCGTCCTTTGTGGGTGACAAATAGGCTCAGCACATCACTGCATGGATCAGTACTTATGTTGTCTTGCAGCAGAGCAGAAGGCATCCAAATGGCTGACCCCTGAGATAGTAGTGTAGTTGCCATGTTAATCCAATTTAATGGCTGATAAACATAAGGAAAAACAAAAATTAATGAAAAGCACCTCACAATAGAAGTCCAAAAATAAAAGAATGGCATAAATCCCTGCAATGTACCAAGCTGCAAATTCTACCAGCACATATGGAACCCCGACAGTTAACCACATGGGAAAAACATTCAACATAGGGGGCTCTTAATCATACTCTTCCTCGTGTAGTGTATATTATTCAGTGCATAAAATGTGAGAAAGGATGGAATGTTAGAGAGACAGGCGAAATGTTAAGGACAAGAATTAATTCACACAGACATAGCATAGAGCAGATCAATGTGACATCTCTGTCAGGGATCACTTCTCAGGACCAGAACACTGCATCAATTACTTTATGGTGAGAATCCTAAGGGAGACATTTCATAACAATTCAAGAATGTAAGACCTTTGAAATCAGAATGATAATATACTTCCAGAGTGACCAGAAAGGACTTATCAAAGATCTGGATTTCCTGTCACATTATAAACCATACATTTTTACTGCTTTGTCACCTTCTGATCACCCCTCCTAACCTTCTTTCACTGAGTCTCTCATTGAAATGTATTTGTGATTCTCTTACATATTCTGCTCATGCTATCCTGACCTGAGGAAGAAGGTTTTAACTTCTGAAGGTTAGTCCAAATATGTATTGTTAATCCAATAAGAAGGTATCAATCATCTTATTTTCTTTTTTTGTATTTCTTTTTAATCACCTGGAGCTAGTGTTATTATACAGAGTGGACAGGACCCAAGGCTCCATCAAGAACAGAGGGCTAGAAGTCTGGCTGCCTGTTTAACCTTGACTTTCTTTCTATGGTCTCTGTATTTCTTCCAGAGGTCCTTAAAGTCATGGTTTTTGTGCAAGATGGTACAGTATTCAGCAAATCCCCTGCCGCTCTGTGCATTATTCTGTGACTTTGGTAGAAATAGCCCCGTGAAGGACTTTAGAATGTTTAATCAATCGAAGAGTGTGTGGGGTGTGGGGTGTGGGGTGAAGGGCTGGGTCCCACAGAAATCATTAACTGTGGAGTTGATGAGAAGGACATGCACTCCTGCATTCCCCCTCCCCCCCCCCCCCCCCCCATCTGACAAACCATTTGGAGTTAGTGGAGACAGAGATTATGTTTCTCCATAAACCATTTGGAGTTCTAAAAATCATGTGACCTTGTTACATATCATTTGTATATGCAGCGATAATACAGTGATATTAGTGATATTTTTGTATGTATACTTTTATTTTTATGTGGATCCATATTGAGCAATGGCGATCAGCGTATGTTTTAATCGCTAGCTGCCGCAGCTAAAAATGCTCCAGATATTCAACATTGTTATCCAGATAGCCTCTCTGGATAGCCTTATTTACAGTCCTAAGTTATTTGGATAGCAGCATTGAATATCATCACTATACGGATAAGCTCAGGCTCCTCACCCATTCTGCTCATAGACTTCCCCGGCACTATCTGTATAGTGCTGAGCTGAGGAACCAGTCTGTGCGTGGTAGGAAAGATTACTTTATTAGGATTAGTACATCCAGCCGGTTGGAGTTTCTCCAGTGTACCCCTGATGTACTAATCCTAATAAAGTAATCTTTCCTACTACGCACAGACTGGTTCCTTGGGTGTTTACGTGATATTTGCTCCTTTGGTTGGACTTCAACAGATAGTGGTGCGCTGAGGCCATCTGTAGGGATATTCAGTAGAACTATCTATATAGTGCCATCGAGTATCCTGGTCGGTGACAGTTCCCTCTTGGGATAACACTGTGAGACTTTGGCCCAGGAGAGAACAGCCACCAGGCCTGGAGTGGAGGCAGCACAGCAAACCAAGAAAGTTATGGTATGTTTGCTGCATGTGCCTCCTCCATGTAGGGGGGGGCATCACATTGTGAGGGGCATCCGTTCCAGGTGTTAATTTGTCTTGGAATGCCACTGGGTTTAACATCTGTGAGATTTACTAAAGTGTGCTATTGCATTAATGTGCTCTAATGCCATTAACACGCACTATCAGTAAATAGTTGCCATTGCATGAAACACAACCTATGATAGACAACACACACTAATGCTTGTTAGTGGATAGTGATGCAATAACACTTTTTAGTAAATCTAGTTTGTAGCAACAATATTGCCCAAGGAAGTTGTGATCTCCTACAGTTAGTCACCTCAGTGTAGGGAGATTGGGAAGGTGAAAGCAAAGGCAGCACTAATCATTAGGCCAAGTGAGGCAGTCACCAGAGATGGCAAAAGTGCCCCCAGAATACCTCTGCAACAGCAACCTCACTTGGCTCCTAGTCAACCCTAACCTCCTGTTCAGCATCTCCTTCCCCCACTAGTGCCCATTCCACCACTGCTGCTTGCCCAGCCCTGTAGCAGTGGCAATATACAAAAACGTGTGGATCAAGCAAGTTGGTGCGCGCTGCTGATGGCTCTGCCTGTCTCAACCCTTCCGATGTAGACTTCCTGCTTCTGAGGTGTGGGACCGGCAGAACCATCAGTGACATGCACCAATTTGCAGGCTCTGCATCTTTGTGTTCTCTTGCCACTGTTGCAGTTCCAGGCAAGTGGCAGAGGTGGGCACTGGCAGGGGGAGGGAGATGCTGAATGTGGCTGAGGAGAAGAGGAGATGCTGGATGGGGATGGTGGATATGGAAGAGGGTGAGTAAAGTGATAGAGGGGATATTCCTTCTCAGGTTTGTGGGGAGGAAGAATTGGGACACAAAGGAGATGATGCTGGTCATGAGGGAGGGTGCTGGTCAAAGGGGAGATGTTGGACACTGGGGAAAAGTGACACAAAGGGGTATGCTGAACGGGGGGAGGGGAATAAAGTGGCAGAGAGATGCTGGGCACAGGAATGTAAAGGAATGGGGAGATAGAAGGGATATGCTGGACATAGGTGGCCTATAGAGCTACAGAGGGGGAATGCTAAATACGCTGGGAGTTGGGAGAAATAAGGTGACAGGGGAGATGCTGGATACAGGGGGGAGTAGGGACACAGAGGGGAGATGCTAGACATAGGATGAGGATAGGGACACACAAGGTGGATGTTGGACATGGGGGAAGTAGAGTAGGAAGAAAGAAGGGAGATTGCTGCACATATAAGGGGGGTAGAGACACAAAGGAGGGATGCTGGACATGGGAGAATAGAGATACAGGGAGATTCTGAACATGGGATGGGGATAAGAAAGACAGAGGGGGATGCTGGACATGGGGAGGGGGGAGTAGAAAGCCGGATGGGAGATGTTAGACAGAGGGTCTATGGAGGGAGAAAAGATGCTAGATTAGGAGTAGGAAAGAGAGAGAGGGGATGCTGAAGGAAGTGGGGGAGAAAGAGGAGATGCCGAATGAAGAGGGGAGAGAGTAAGAAGAGATGCTGGAAGGAGAGGAAAGAGATAGAGAGAGAGAGAGAGAGAGAGAGAGAGGAGATACTGGATGGTGGGGGAGAGATTGGGGAATAAGATGATGGGGAATGGGAGGACCAGGGTGAGAGAAAAAGATGGAAAGCTGTAGGTAGATGCAGTAAAAGGAGAGAGATTGAAGACTGGATAGTAAGAAGGAGTAACATCAAAGTGAATAGAGAGACAGAAAAATCAGTGGGGAAAAAAGCTGAAAGGAAGATCAATGTCAGAAATGGATGTAGGGAAGGAAGTGAAAAAGATAAGAGGAGAGAAAAGTGGACAAATGGACTGGAGATCCTGGAGAGAGAGAAGACAGAGGAAAACAGAAACCAGAGACTGGGACCAATACGATTAGAAAAATAAATGGAAATTACACTTACCTGGTAATTGTTGGTCCTTGAGGAACTCCAGTTCAGTCCTCCACCTCTGGGTTGTGTACCTCCTCCTGCAGCATGGAGACTGGACAAGTCAAACTCGTGACATCACTGGATATATACTTCTGGTGTTCTCCCATCATCCCCCAGTGAACTATTAACAAAGCAAACTCAAAGGAGCAACAAATAAGTAGCTAAAAAATTAATTACAACTCTAAACTTAACCTTTAAGTTTTAAAACTAAAATCCCCTAAAATAAAGGGGAAAGCAACCACCTCCTTCTTGCCCCTGTCCTGTTCCCCCCAGATCGGAGTAAGACAGCCAGAAAGAAGGAAGGAAGACCAAAAGGTCAGAGAAAGAAAAGATATCACCGCTATCTCGGGCATATCAGACCTATTACAATCTTAGCGATTGAAAACTCTCTCCAAACTGAAGAACCACGTCTGAATAGCTCATCCCCAGGTGGGATTGAGGACTGAACTGGAGTTCCTCAAGGAACAACAATTACCAAGTAAGTGTAATTTCCATTTCCTTATCGTTCCCCAAGTTCAGTCCTCCACCTCTGGGATGTAACAAAGCAGTAATCATTGGGAGGGACCTTTCCAGCCGAGTTGCAACATCTGACCCGAAAAAGGCATCACTCGCCATCAGAACATCCAGACGATAGTGCTTACTGAAGGTATAGAAGAACGACCATGTCGCTGCTCTGCAAATCTCTACCGTCAGAACCAAACTACGCTCCGTCCAGGGAGTCGCCTGCCCCCCGAGCGCCTGACGGCCCAGCAAGAGATATGCAGATGCTATTGCCTCACAGATCCAACTGGATATTGGAGCTTTGGCTGCAACTTCACCTCTACGCGGACCCCCGAAAGAACAAACAAACAAGCAATCAGATTTTCGGAAGGCCCCCGATACTTATAAGTATGGTCGTAGAGCCCTTTTTATGACCAACCGATGCAGACTGCGAACTGACGCATCCTCCTCCGAGGATCACAGAACTGGTAACGAAACAAATTGATTCATGAGAAAGGAGAACTACTTCGAGCAAAAAGAACAGAACTGTCCGCAAAACCCACCTTTTCCCTAGAAAAGGAGAAGAATGGTTCTAGACAAGACCAGGCCTGTAAACTCGACACTCGGCAAGCCGATCAAATAGCCACTAAGAGCACTGTCTCTAAAATCAAATCCTAGACCGAAACTTAATGCAAGGTCTCAAAAGGTTTTCTAGTCAACGCCCCCAGGGCAAAAATTGAACTCCTGCGAAGGGACTCCCATACTGCGAGAAGGCCGCAGCCTGCAACAAAAGAAAAACTGAGAATCGACCCACCTGAGACATACGAAGAGGACCCTGGGTCAACAGATTCGCCATTGTGGGCAATCACCAAGGCTTCCCGTCCAGCAACCTGACTAGGTCGGCACACCAAGGATGCCTCGGCCAATCTGGTGTCACCAACACCACTCTCCCCCGAAGGGCCTCGATGTGCTGGAGCACTTGCCCTATGAGCGGCACGGGGGAAGGACCTAGAGAAGACTGGTCGACAAGCATGGTTGCATCAGAGCATCGACGCCCTCCGACATCCTCTCTCGTCTTCTGTTGTGAAAACGATTCGCCTTGGCCGAATGAAAGGTCACCATGAGAACCACGATCGGATTACCCCCCCATCTGATGACTATTTGTGCAAACACTTCTGGATGAAGCTCCCACTCTCCGGCATCCACCCGGACCTCTCTGAGAAAATCCGCCATCACCTTGTCTGTTCCTGCAAAGTGCGCCGCCAAAACCGCCTGCAGTCGAGCCTCCACCAAGACGAACAGAGCCTCCGATTCCTCTTCCATGGCCGCCCTGCCTGTGTCCCCCTGCCAATTTAGGTAAGCCACTGTTGCAAAATTGCCGGATAGCACTCGCCCTGTCCGAACTTTCACTTCAGATTTAAACGCTTGAAGCGCCAGCGCTGCCACCCTCAGCTCCAACTGGTTGAACCACCAATGGAGCTCCTGTTCGCTGCAAAGATCATGTGCGAAACAATCCCCACAATGATCTCCCTAGCCTGCAAGACTTGCTTCTGTCAACATCGGGGGAACACTGCGGCTGTTCCAGCGGCATGCACACCGCAAGATCTCCTGAGACTAGCCCCCAATGAAGGGATTGCCTGATCTGTGCGGCACATGGGAGACGTTTGTTCAGAGAATAGTTCTGGTGCAACAATTGTCGTAATAAGGACCTTTGTGAGGAGCGCATGTGAGCTGGCCCACAGAACTACCTCCAGAGTCACCGCCACTGCCCCGAGTGGCAGAACATAGCTCCAAGCCGGCGGCACCGGATCCACCAGAAAACCTGCATACTAGCTGTTGAAGGGCCTGACCTCTCCACTCTGGCCGAAACACTGTTTCCTATTGGTAGTCGAGCCGCACCCCCAAGTACTCTAGTCCTTGAGATGGATTAAACGACTTATGACCGCATTGACTACCCAGCCGAGAGCCAGAACAAATTTTATTACTCTGTCCGTAACCCGGACACTCTCGGCCCTGGACTTTGGTCGAATCAGCTAATCGTCGAGACAAGGGAGAACTAAAATTTCTTCTTTCCGCGGAGCCACCGCAACCACCACCATAACCTTGGTGAAGGTACGCGGGGCCTTCGCCAAAACGAAGGGCAAGGCTTGAAACTGAAAATGCCCCTACGGGAAGGCAAACCATAGAATCTTCTGATGTGCTGCCCTTATTGAAATGTGTAAGTGTGTTTCCGTAAGACCTAGGGATGTTAGGAACCCTGCGGAACCGCCACCACTACCGATCACAACGGTTCCATTAGAAAGTGAAACGCTCGGAGACAGCAATTTATTTCCTTGAGATCTAGAAAGACCGGAAGACCCGTCTTCCTTTGCAACCATGAAATAAAAAGAGTAGTGCCTGATGCCGAAAAATTCCTACGGGCCCGGCACAACCGCTCCTAAGTGCAAAATCGTATCCCAAGCTTGCCGAATTGCGGAAGTTTTCCGCTGCCCTTTGCAGGGAGATAGGACAAACGAATCTAGCACCGGGCGAGCAAATTCTAGGGTATACCCTTTGCGTATTACCACTAACACCCATTGCCCTGCCATTATCCGGACCCTGGCAGGAAGAAACTCCCGAAGACTTCTTCCTATCAACTGAACTGCCACCTGGGCCCGCCTTGCTTCACTGCAGTTTTCGGGCAGTCGCAGAAGAGGTAGCCGAGGATCCCCTTCCTGCTCTTTGAAAGCCCCGAAACCCTTGAGCTCTGAAAGCCAATGTACCTTGTTGGGGCACTCCCAAACGAGCGGTTACTTCCTGACCATAGACAGATGGGAGGGTCTTTCTATCCACCATCTTTCTCACTAGATACATTTCCTGAACGCAGGCACCTCTTGTTTTCCACAGAACTGAAGCTGCTACAAAGCTATATGCAATTTTTTTTTTTATTAACCCCATCTTTATTCCTGTCTCTGACTGTCTATCAGATCCTTCTCAGGAGAAAGCAACAAAGTACCAACCATTTGGATCACCTGACCAGGCACACCGCACTCTGAAATTTGCATGGTAACAACTATGGCCTATCTGCTTAGGCCTTTCCCCAGCTGTCTGCATCAAGCCCTTGTGCACTGAATATGTTTTGAGCTGTATAACCCAAGGAATGCTTAAGGATTAGGTGGGAGTCACACCCCTTGATACCCTCGCATACCAGGCACTGTGGCTTGGCTGACATGGTGAGAAGGGCTGGGAACACTCCCCAGGAACTCCCTCTGAACCCGGGTATGTAATCGGATCCCCAGCACAGTGCACCTCCACAGGCTCAGGCACATAGCCTTTGAAGTAAATAAAATAAAATCTAATAAACTGAAACTAAAATGAAAACTGCAAATGGCCCCCTATGAAGAAACTGCTCCGTCCTGCTTCAATCTCTGGTGGCTGCCTCCCCCAGGCATGCAAAACACAGCCGGGGTTAAACACATGCGGGCCTGAATAAGAAGAAATCGCGCCTAAATGCAGCGGGGGAGATTCCCAGTCAAATGCTGCTATGTATCAATCCTATCGGAAACTTATGAATCCCGGGCCAAGGGAAAGACATGAAAACCCAAAAGATTTGACTATATTCCTGGACTAACAGCTATGAGGCGGAGCCTCACTAAGAGAAAGGGCCCCAAGGAGCACAGTGGATGTGTGTATTTCCCTGAGTTTGGACGTGAATATAAGTCTTTTTTTTTATATATATATTTGCACTTCTCTCCCAGAGAATGGATAAGCACCCTGCCGGAGCAAAAGAGCTCCATTCTAAATGCCCTAGCCATTTCTCAAATAACGGAACTGTTCCCCCACTGCCATGATCTAGCGCCCCTGCTAAGCAAAGGATACTAATCCAGACAAGAAGGGAACCACTACATAGTAACATAGTAAGTGACGGCAGATAAAGACCAGCATGGTCCATCTAGTCTGCCCAGCAAGATGGCAAGAGTAGGTGCACCTGTCGCTCTGTGCAGGCCACCCCTCCCCATGTTTTTGTTTCTGTTTAGGGGTGAACCCACCACTCCATGTAGGACACCCTTATTTGTTCAGACGCTAGATAGTTCAGAAGTTAGATGGTACCGTTTATTCTGCTTTTATCCTGTTGCTGTAAAGGGATCCACTGTGTTTGTCCCATGCCGTTTTGAATTCCATCACCGTGTTTGCCCTCACCACTTCCATCGGGAGGGCATTCCAAGCATCTACCACCCTTTCAGTGAAGAAATATTTCCTGACATTGCCTTTCAATTTACCACCTTGCAGCTTCATGTTATGCCCTCTAGTTTTACAGCTTTCCCGTCTTTGGAAGAGGTTTGTTTGTTCATCATTTCTCTTTAAGTATTTAAAGGTCTGAATCATATCTCCTGTCCCTCCTCTCCTCCAAAGTGTACATATTTAGGTCTTCAAGTCTCTTCTCATAAGGCTTCTGACGCAGGCTCCAAATCATTTGTCGCCTTTCTCTGAACAGTTTCCAGTCTTTTTACATCTTTTGCAAGATATGGCCTCCAAAACTGAACACAGTATTCCAAGTGAGGCCTTACCAGTGACTTGTACAGTGGCATAAGTACCTCTTCCTTTCTGCTGGTAATCCCTCTTTGTATGCAGCCCAACATCCTCCTGGCTTTTGCCACCGCCTTGTCGCACTGTTTTGCCACCTTGAGATCAGAGATAATCACACCAAGGTCTTTCTCCTGAACCGTGCATACCAACCTCTCACCCCCTATTGTGTACTTTTACCTAGGATTTCTGCTACCCAAGTGCATGACACTGCACTTTTTCACATTAAATCGTAGTTGCCAAGCATTAGACCAGTCTTCCAGCTTTTGTAGATCTTTCCTCATGTTATCCACTCCCTCGGGGGAGTCCACTCTGTTGCAAATTTTTGTGTCATCTGCAAAAAGACAGACTTTTCCATTCAGTCCTTCAGCAATATCACTCACAAATATATTGAACAGTGCCGGGCCCAGGACCGACCCCTGAGGCACCCCGCTAATCACCTTCCTCTCATCCGAGTGAGCTCCATGTACCATCACCCTCTGTTGTCTGTCAGTCAACCAATTTCTAATCCAGTTTACTATCTTGGGACTCATCCCCAAGCTACTGAGTTTATTGACAAGCCTCCTATGAGGAACAGTATCAAAGGCTTTGCTGAAATCCAGATAGATGACATCCATTGCATGCCCCAGATTGAGTTCTTTGATTGGGTGACCAAGGAACTAGATCAGATTTGTTTGGCAAGACCGTCCTTCGGTAAAACCATGTTGCCTTGGATCTTGCAACCTGTTGGTTTTGAGAAAGTTCACTATTCGCTCTTTCAGGAGTGCCTCCATTACTTTTCCTGCCACCGAGGTAAGGCTCACGGGCCTGTAATTTGACACTTCTTCCCTGTCACCACTTTTGTGTAGAGGTACAACATTAGCCATTCTCCAGTCCTGAGGAACCACTCCTGTTTCCAAGGATCTGTTGAAGACATCCTTTAATGGTCCTGCAAGAACCTCTCTAAGCTCTTTCAGTATCCTGAGATGTATCCCATCTGGTCCCATGGCTTTGTCCACTTTCAGTTTAGCAAGTTGTTCTAACACCTCATCTTCTGTGAATGGTGTGGTATCTACTTCAGTCCTATTTTTATATTGGGAGTCACAGCTGGTCCATCTCCAGGATCTTCTTTAGTAAAAACAGAGCAGAAGTATTTGTTTAGCAATTTCGCTTTTTCAGTGTCACTTTCCACGAGTCCTTTCCCAGCACTTCTGAGTCCTGCAATTCCAACTCTGATCTTCCTTTCCTGAATATACCTGAAGAAAGTTGTTGTCACCCTTAACATCTTTAGCCATCTTTTCTTCTGCCTTTGATTTTGCTATCCTTATTACTCTTTTAGACTCTTTGAGTTGGATCCTGTATTCATTTCTGTGTTCTTCTGTTTGCAAGCTTTTGAATTTTGCGAAAGCTGTGTTTTTTGCCTTTATTTGCGCAGCCACCTCTTTGGAAAACCAAATAGGTTTCCTTCTCCTCTTGTTTTTATTTATTTTTCTTACATATTTATCTGTTGCCCCTTTTATTGCCGCCTTTAGTTTGGTCCATTGCAATTCCACTTCCCTTATCTCCTTCCACCCCGTCATCTCCTCCTTTAAGTACTCGGCCATTTTATTGAAGTCAGTGTTTTTGAAGTTTAGGACTTTGAGCTTGTTATGATTGGCCTGTACCATGGCTTTTATCTCAAACCACACCGTGTGATGGTCGCTGTTGCTCACAGGGGCACTCACGCAGACATTTGACACGTTATCACTGTTGGTAAGCACTACATCCAGCGTTGAGCTTTCCCTGGTTGGTTCCATCACCAGTTGTCTAAGTAATGCATCTTGGAGAGCATCCACAATTTTTTTGCTTCTTTCCAGATGTGCAGAAGGAGTAATCCAATCCACATCAGGTAGATTAAAGTCACCTAATATGATTGCTTCCCCCTTTGTTGCTATCTTGTATCAGTGATCATGGGTTCATGCAGGTTCTCAGAAAGACCTGAGTTTTCCTGGCTACAAAATGTCTGTAAGTTACCTTGTAACATCTCCTCACAGAGCCTATCTGGCCAGCTCCCTCTAGGGCTGGAATAGCTGCTGCTGTACTTCTCTGTCTGGGAGAGAAGGAAGCCACCATTCAGGGTTTCTAGAATCCAACTTCTTATAGGTGTTTCTATCTTTGGGATATTTGTTGGCTCTAGCTTCAGGCTTTGGCACAGAGTAAAAGTATTCCTCTCTCTTATCAGCACAAGGTTTAGCTCTGCGTGGCTTTCTTTGAGGTTTAGGAACTTCTAACACCTCTTCCTCTGTCATGCAAATATCTTCAATGGCATACCTTTCTCTTTCAGGGACTTTTAACTGCTCTCTCTTCAGCTCTCCAGATAAATCCCTCGGCTGGGTGTTACAGCCCTGCCCCCACCTAGGATTTCTCACATGAGGCTTCTCAGTATTAACCCTATAGGTATTTCTACTGTCAGTATATTCTCTTAGCTCTCTGCCAGAATCACTCTCAAGGTTACAGCTTTCAGATACATACTGTTTGGGTTTCTTAGGCTTCCATTCACACCATCTAGAACGTTGCCTCTGAGTTTCAAATGGCTTTACTTCAGCAGAGCACTCACAGCTGCTCTCTGACCTCACTGCTCCTAGCTGCTTTCTCCTGAGGTATTCTGGGTAGCTTCTGGGTTGAACTCTTCCTGGTTCCTGAACTCTTCCTGTTTCTGAATCTGAATCACCTCCTGGGTCAGACTCTGAAGCTGAAACGGAAACTGACTCTATTTCCTGCGTGACTCTTATAGTGGCTAATAGCCCTCCCTCTATCCAGGTGCAAGCTATTAGGAACTGGGGAATGTTTTTCAGCTGGGCGTGTTTGCAAACCCCGTGGCTGGGTTTGTTTATGTTGCCCCTGACAACTACTACTCACATGGCTTGTCTTCCTGTCAGCTTCTAGGCTAGAATTCACTGAATCCTGTGTTCTTAGGGCAGAGAATGAATCTTCCTCATCACACTTGGCAATATCTATAATCAATTCGTTATCTCTCTTTTCAATTTGAGTCGGAGGTCTGTAGACTACAGCAATATGGATGACAGTGCCATCTCCTCTTTCCAACGCAATCCAGAGCGCTTCTTTTTTTCCCCATGTTCCCTGCATTTCAGTAGCTTTAATACTGCTTTTGACATACAAGGCTACTCCTCCTCCTTTTCCATTTTCTCTGTCTCTTCTGAATAGATTATAGCCAGCTATGGCTATATCCCAATCATGCGATTCATTAAACCATGTTTCCGTAACGGCCACGATGTCCAAATCCGTTTCCACCATTAGGGCTTCCAGGTCTGGAATTTTTTTGGCTAAGCTTCGAGCATTTGTGCTCATTGCTTTCCAGCATTTACCTGGCTTGTGTGTATTTTGCATTGATTTTATTCTGCCCACTTTTTCCCACTTGTTTTTGATGTGTGATTTAAGAGTGTGGCTGTTTCTGATGTTCTGCTTTTGCAGGGGGTGGCATGCACTAGGAAAGATTTGAAATTAATGTAAATTAAATTAAATTAAATCTCTAAGGTCCAAGGAGACCGCTTTGGGGGTAGGGTCCCGCAATAATCTGTACTGCAGCTGAGCTGAGAAGCCAAACAGTGTCCAACCTGGCCAGCATCTGGGACGGAAACACTCCACAGCACCGATGCTGAAGAGCGTAGTAATATTCTCCCCTCGACGCCACTTGCCAGGAAATCCAGGGGATGAACGTGGAACTTGACTAAAAAAACACATAAGGACCCGACTGCCTCCCATTAGTCCCCAACTACAATTAATTTCCCCCTGGAATGAAGGAGCAAACTCCTGAAATACAAACCCGCTCTTTTTTTTAAACCAAAATAAGATAAATTACATTAAATTAAAGCAAATAAATTAAGGAAATAATTTAAATCGCTAGGTTAGGCGGTTCAAAAAGGACTGAGAGTGTGGCCGTGGTAAAAATACTTAGGCTGCCTCGCATTCGCAAAAGTGCGGGAATCAATGGCAAGCACTTCAGCCGGCCTGTCCTCCCCCAGGCTGACAAAACGCCCCCGATTGAAGTGGAAAGGATTAAATTAGATTAACTGATAATATCCCCACCGTTGAATCAGTCTAATTTACACCGCCTGAGGCAATCTGAATATAAGTCTGCTTTGCGCCCTTAAATGCGCGGGAAGAATGGCCCACGATTCCTCAGGGCCTGCTTCACCGCCAAACACACACGATTAGGGTCAGAAGGTCTTCCCGACCTTTAGAAGCGCGTTGGCACACTTACCCCGCTTTGGGCTTGAATTTGCCACACCGAGCTTTCCGCCGCTCCAGACGGCAGCCCTGCGATCTGCGGTGCTGCTCTGAAGCACAGAGCAGCTACCGCCGAGAGGGCATTCCTGCACTGGCTGCTTCTGCAGAGCAAAAAATAACACGGGGCAACACCACTGCTGAAAGGCAGGGCTTCGTTCTGCTGTCCAACTCCCCTCCGTCCAAACCAAGAGGGGAGAGTATCACTGCTGATCGGAGAAGGTTGAGAGGAAAGGGAAAACGCCGGCAACCAAGATCGATCCCCCTGACCTCCAGCCTTCCTGTTTTGTTTTGGTTTTTTGTTTCTGTAACTACTTTACTGATCTCACCTAAGACCCACATTAAATTAAATTATATAGCAAAAAAAGAAATTTTAAACCTATGTCACTAAATGCTCCTTATCTTTCCTTCTAGTGAGCCCAGCACCTAGGCTCACTACGTCCTCCTGCTGCATGAAGACTGGACACACTGGGGAATGATGGGAGAACACCAGAAGTATATATCCAGTGATGTCACGAATTTGACTTGTCCAGTCTCCATGCTGCAGGAGGAGGTACACAACCCAGAAGTGGAGGACTGAACTGGAGGAACAATAAGGAAAATGGCCATACTATAAAGGTAAAAAAAATAATTTTATTTATAATTTAGTGATTGAAATATTGCAGTTTTTGGAATTTGTATATGCTGTCTTAATATTTGGCACAGTACAGGGGAAATGCATTGCGGTTTCTGTTTCTCTGGTGTTGCACTGCATGCAGAGTGTGGCTTCTTGGGATTTCAGTTTAATTCTAGTCTATATTTCTATAGTCAGCTTGTGGTAATTTGTTCTATACTTGGTGAGTGTTTATCTATGTTCAGCATGTGTGACCAAAGATATTTTGTTAGCACTGAATATCTGTGTAGGGATCTGTAGTAATCCAGCTTGTTTATTTTCTCAATAGGTGTATTGATGTTTTAGGGCACACTGCAATATTTATGGTGCTGCCCTTGCCTAGATAGAATCCTTGGAACATAATACTAACTCTTGGAAGTTAGTGTTGTTATGGAATGGTAGATTTGCTTTATATATCCTGAATAACGTTAGGGTTTATCTTTCTGATACTGAATTTATTTTTTGTATAGTGAGTTTTCTGGGCAAATGTCCTAGTTCTACTTTGCACCCATTGCTGGGGGAGGGGCCATGAGGATTTCTGTGGATACAAATATGTTTTCATTAGGAGCTTGACAGCTTAGTGTGCAGTGTCAGAATTCAGTATTTTTTCTATTAGAGTCCCAGGCTGCATAATTAAACTGCTTCTAATTTTGCCGAGTATAACCGGCGATTGCAATTTTTTTTTTAAATTATATAGCCTGGGAATATAAGTTGCTTTCTGTTTTTGTGAGGCAACTGCCTGGTCGGTGTTCTGAGTGAGGGGTTCACTGTGCTCCATGAAGTGACCCTCTTTTTGGGTGTCTTGGGGGGGGGAGACGCCATTTCATCCCTCACCTCAAGTGGCAGATTGCCTTCCGTTGCCCCTAAGTGATAGGATTCGTGCACGATCCACTTCATTGAGCAAGATAGTTTTAATAAATAACACTCCTTATCAATATCTTTGCTTTTTGTTTTATATACAGTACATTGGCTCCACTATAAATGTCTGCAAACAGAGGTATATGGAACTGATCAGTCAAATGAGCATTAACGAGAAAGTTCAGAGAGCTTTCTCTAGCCACTGCCAAGCTCTTATCAGAGCTTCTCATCAGTTTTCAGTTGAGGCAGAGCGGGTCATGAATCCAGAGCCTTCCCCAAAAGGCATAGAATACTGCTGATCTCTAGAGGTCTGGCAGAGCTCTGGAACACGTCAACACTTCAATTAGGAATTCTGCGTACTCTCACTATTTATCTCTCGTGTTGCTTGGTTCTGGAGAGGCAGGTTCACATTCGCAAAATCCCAGCATCAAGCTGCTGCATTACACAAATGCTTTGCTCAGTGCACCTTGCAGATCATTGAGGGCATTTATGTACGCAATATCTTATTTCCTGGAACACTTCAGATGTCATTCTACAATGCACTAGTAAGACTATTTTACAAGAAGGTGGCTACTTTGTGCTGGTAAATGGGGGAGACAAACTAATTGGAATTACTATTTCTGCACAAAAGCATTTGGAGAAAGAAGATCTGGAATTTTACCAGGGTTGTAGCAAGCAGGACATTGTGATCTCAGGCAACTTGTTTATAGCAGCAGTAATAAGAAGAGCAAGGGGGGAGGGATGGTCTACAAAATGAGCCTGGGCTTCACAAAGTATGTCTTCATGCCACTTTAGAGGAGTCCAAACAAAATTTGTCAGTAGTTTAAGTAAAAAAAATGGAGGGATATTGTTGTTGATAAGTGCAATTGAGTTGATATTGACTCATGGTGACCCTGTGGATAGATGTCCTAAACTGAGGAAGATAAAGAGACTAAGGGGCTTGTTTACAATGCCATGGTAGCGGTTTCCGATCGTTATCAATGGGGCCGTGGCTCCGATAAGGATCGGAAACCGCTACCGCAGCTTTGTAAACAAGCCCCTAAGAAAGTAAATAAGTACCTAGATAGGCAGCCTCATGATACTGGAAATATTTCTTAAGCTACTTATTCCTTTGGCATAAGACACCACATCCTGCTGTTCTTTGCCACTTTATCTCAACATGTCTGGATGTGATAAAAATTGAAAAATCATATGCATTTGTTGGGGAAGGGGTGATGAAACCATATGCTTACCATCCAAAAGGTGTTCTCTTTCATTTCAATGTACAGGACTAAAAGGTGCCTGAGCATAATGTCAATCTTGTTTTTTTGCACACATGCTCCTACTAATAAACTTGTTTACAGTATATCCCGTTGGCAGAAGCATCACGGATAAGATAGAAAAGCCTCACAGTAATATGATCCTTCACTGAAATTTCTGTAGTCTAGGACCAAAATAGTGTCTCCTCTCTCACAGATCTGCTGCAAACTGCACTTAGACTGGCTGAATAGAGAACAGAAAATTTAACAAAGACTAAGACAGATTGCCTTTTTACATGATTTCTTGTTTCAATCTCTGTTTGATATTTCTTTTACTCTGCACTAACCTGATGAAGGGAGCGTAGCCCAGGACAGCTAGTCTTAAGTACACTCGGTTGGTCCAATAGAAATGTCTCGCCTACACCTTGTTCACTGATCTTTATTTTTAGGCACCAGAGAGGACTAGTACAGCAATCCTACTTCTTCATTTGAAAGGAGAAAGGAGTCCCTCTTGTGGCAATGACATGCCTTGGTCAGGCTGGGAAAACCACAGATACAAAGGTTAATAAATCAAGACAAAAGCAAAAAAACTACTTTAACCAAATAAAAACAAAACAGAAAATCAACTACTTTATCCAAAATTGGGAAAAATCAAATTTCCTCTTTAACTAGAGATTTTATCTTATTAAAACAGTCAAAGCATATAGTCTGATTATTTTAATGTTATTCACAGTGTGCCTGATACTGAAAGGCATTTACACACGGGTTGCAGACCTGTAACCCATGTAAACGCCACTCAGCTGGATATTCAGCAAACTTCACGAGTGCCACTGTACACGCTCTGATGCTGTGGTTGGCATTGGGGCATGCCGGGCAGCACTGTCGCTAACCAGGCAGCAGCAATATTGAGCTGCTGCCCAAATAACGACATACAGCCAAAGTAAGGCATAATAAATTCTGGCCTTACTTTCACCACAGAAGCTAACAGGGCAGCAGCTTAATATCGCCACTGCTCAGTTAGCTTCTGGGTTCTGCAGCCAACCCGGATATTCAATGCATTCTGGCACTGAATATCCGGGTCTAAGATTCAGCACTAGCCGCTGGTGCTGAATGTTGGGCCTGGTATCTTTTTTTTATATGAAGAATGACCATTGATTAACAAACGTCAGGAAGGAAGTGCAAAAGTGGTATTGTCAGACTCAAGGGTGCAGGGGAGGAATATGTAGAAGCTGATGAGGATCAAGCGGAATTGCTTAACAAATATTTCTATTCTGAGTTCACAGATGAAGGGCCCGGAGCAGGACCTCAGTAAACACCCACAAAAAGGAACAGAAGTGAAGGGGATCTTGAATGATTTTCAGAAGACTGTGTTCGTGAAGAATTAGCTCAACTAAAAGTAGACAAAGCGATGGAACTGGATGGGATATAGCCAAGAATATTGAAGGAACTTGGGACGTTCTAGCGACTCCAATGATTGACTTTTTCAATGCTTCTTTAGAGTCGAGAGTGGTCTCAGAGGACTGGAGATAGGCACATGTGGTCCCTTTACACAAAAGCGGAAATAAGGATGAGGTTGAGAACTACAGGCCAGTTAGTCTGACCTCTTTGGTGAGTAAATTAATGGAGATGCTGCTAAAACAGAGGATAGTGAGGTTTCTGCAGTCCAGTGGATTGCAGGATCCGAGGCAGCATGTGTTTACCAGAGGCAGATCTTGACAGAGAAATATGAATGATTTCTTTGACTGTGTGATCAGAGAATTGGACTGAGGGAGAGCCCTAGATGTAGTGTACTTAGATTTCTGGAAAGCCTTTGACACTGTTCCACACAGGAGACTTAAAAATAAATTGAGCACCCTAGGGATGAGCCCTAATGTGACTGACTAGGTTAGAAACTGGTTGAGTGGGAGCCAACAAAGTGTACAGGTAAATGTACAGTCAAACCTCGGTTTTCATGATTAATCCGTTCGAAAAAGTCTGAATAAAACCGAAACGTATGAAAACTGAAGCAATATTTACCATAAGGAATAATGTAAATCCAATTAATCCGTTCCAGACAACCAAAAATATTCACAAAAAATACATTTTATAGAGAATAACTATATTTTTACATACAGAAAACAATGAGAAATAAATATAAATGACTAATGAAATGGATAAATGAACATTTAACATCACTGAAAGCAAGCTAAGTACAGTACTGTACAGTACAGTATGTTAGCATCTGGCCTTAGCCACCCCTGACAAGCTGCTGTGCCCAGCTCTCTTCGGAATCACATTGGATTCAGCCCATTAAAATACCTTTACATTATCTGCTCAATGCTTCAGAATGGCAGAAAATCTTAATGATATAGCTTCAGACGTACCCTGCAAGAGAAAGAACTGCCTCCCACATTCATGCAACATCTTCTGCTTACGTTGACAGCTTTTCTTCCCTGCTACCTCAAAGCCTGAGGGGGCGCTCCAGAGAACGGGCAGGCGGTGGACGAGATCGGGGCCTTCCTCTCCGCGCAATCCTTGCCTCTCTAACTCTGACCAGGCTCGAGGATGTGTTTCATTTACGTGCTCAGCTGGCTTTCGCTTCTCATCACACTGGCGATCGGTGAGTCCGGGGGGCAGTGCTGCCGGGACCGGGCGGGCGTTCTGGCAGTGTATACAGACCGGTGTGCAGCGCAAGGGTGTATGTATTTACAGTACTGTACTTTACGAAAACCGAGGCGATGTACGAGAACCGGGACAAAATCTCAGTCAAAAAAGACATTGAAAACCGAAGCGATGTATGAGAACCGGGACAAAATCTCAGTCAAAAAAGATGTTGAAAACCGAAGCGTATGAAAACCGGGGCAAATGAAAACCAAGGTTTGACTGTAGCTCACTCTGAGGAGAAAGATGTTACCAGTGGTGTGCTGTAGGGATCTGCCCTTGGTTCGATTCTTTTTAACATCTTTGTTAGTGATATTGTGGAAGGGCTGTCGGATAAGCTTTGCCTCTTTGCGGATGATACCAAAATCTGCAATAGACACTCAGGAAGGAGTAAAGAACATGAGGAGGGATCTAGCTAAGCTTGAAGATTAGTCAAGAATTTGGCAACTGAGATTTAATGCTAAAAAATGCAGGATCGTGCATTTGGGCTGCAAAAATCCAAGGGATGAAGCATGTGTGTCCACGAAAGAGCAGGACCTGGGTGTGATTGTTTCTGATGACCTTAAAGTGGCCAAACAGGTAGAAAAGGTGAAGGCAAAAGCCAGAAGGATGCTTGGGTGCATAGGAAGAGAAATGGACGGCAGAAAAAAAGGAGGTGATAGTGCCTCTGTATAAGTCTCTGATGCGACCTCATTTTGAGTATGCAATTCTGGAGACCACACCTTCAAAAGGATATAAACAGGATGGAGTTGGTGCAGAGGGTGGCTACTAAAATGGTTAGTGGTCTTTGTTATAAAGCATATGGGGACAGACTTAAAGATCTTAATAAGTACACCTTAGAGGAAAGGTGGGATAGGGGATATATGATAGAGATGATAGAAATACCTTCATGGCATAAATGAACGAGAGGCTCTTTTGATTGAAAACAAGCTCTATAACAAGGGGGCATATGATGAGGGTGAAAGGAGATAGACTCAGGAGTAATATGCAGAAATATTTCTTTGCAGAAAGAGTAGTAGATGCATGGAATAGTAGTAGAGAAAGCATGGGACAATCACAGAAGGTCTCTAAAGGAAAAAAGGGATTATAGTAGTGGATATCGAAGGGCAGACTAAATAGGTCTTATGGTCTTTTTCTGCCATAATGTTTCTATTTTTCTAAGTATGGATCACAGTTTGCACCTTCTCCCCTCCATGACTAATGGAGGGTAATTTTATAACTGGGTGCCATGAGTAAGCACCTACTTTTTTTTTATAAATTTCTAGCATAAGTGGCAATATAGGTGTGCTCACTTATATCTTTTCTCAAGTAAGAGTTAATAAATGTTCACACCTAATTTATGCACATATGCACATCGATTAAAGCATTTTATAATCTATGTACGTATGTGCAAACTCCACCTATGCACTGCCATGCCAACCAGCAAAGTACAAACCATCAAGCCAAATCATGTACTTTTATGCCGATTGGTAGTTTATAAGGTGACGTTTTACTTACCAGTTAATGTCCTTTCCATTAAGTCCTGCTAGACCGGTCCAGATAAGTGGGCTGTGTTCCCCTACCATCAGATTGGTGGAGACAAAGAAGCAATGAAAAGCCCAGGTTTCAATGACATCACTCCCATGCCTCTATTCACCTCAGCCACCAGAGGTCACTTCAATATTTGTCCAAAAGCATAAAAGAGAAACTTGGCAAGCCTCACACAACCTCAACTGTGGGCAACAATGAATGATCAACAGCAGAGAACTATGTAGAGGAAAGCATAAAGATAAGGCTGTCAGTAGAGGTTGAATCTGCAGAACCAAGTATAGAAATCAGAGCAGACCCAAGGATACTGCAGCAGTACAACAAAGCAATACAGTTCCAGGGATGGGCCCTGGACTGCTCCAGCAGACTCAAGAAAAGGAAATTAACTGCTAAATAAAATG
>CM066032.1:1125368545-1125572311 GCA_033557465.1 Ichthyophis bannanicus | reverse complement strand
AAACTGATGATTTTGTTACCACCTTGAGTCCTGAATTTTAAATTGGGCTTTTACGCCTGTGGCGATAGTTTTTAGATCCTTTTTTTCCATAGGTAGAAGACTTCTGGAAATTGAAGATTTTTAAGTTGAAAAGAAAAGTGATCTCAGCGCTGGCCTGGTGTAAATCCTATTTGTGTAACAGATGGCAACAAGTCAGAGCAGGTCCCAAGACCTCTGAACCATTCTCACTGAAGCAAGGTGTACCTCAGGGATCTTCCCTCTCTGCATTAATGTTTAACATCTACATGCAGCCCATTTGCGCTTTAATCCGTTCCTTCAATGTCCAATGCCTTGCATATGCAGACGACATCCTAATGTACACACAGTTTAAAATCGATCAGCCTGACTTTTCTCCAATTACAAGATGCTTTGAAGAAGCGGTAGCAGATTGGCTCCTCTCCCAAAACCCCCTCTACGTATTAACACACAGCAAACAGATGTATTATTCATCTCGCTAAACCAGAAGTTCACGCCACCTTTCCCTCACTTCTAGTCCAATAACAGTGAACATGAAGTCCAAATCTACAATTCGCTACCTGGGCATCACCCTCGACCAGCGTCTTGACATGTCAGCACATGTCATAAACACAACTAAAGCAATATATCATAAGATCCTATCACTACGCCATCTCCGCCCACTTCTTGACTTCCCTGACTACCGTTCAATATTCCAAGCCTTAGGCATCCCACATCTCGACTTTGCCAACAGTTATCCTACTCGGACTCCCACAGTCGACTCTTAACCCGCTAAGTCTTGCCATGAACTCAGCTGCAAGGGTACTGACAGGGCTCTCAAGATCAGACCACATAACGCCAGTTCTAAAGAACCTACACTGGCTTCTGCTGCGGGCCAGAATCCATTTCAAGGCTCTGGTCATGACATTCAAGGCCCTTAAGAAACATCCCCCACGCCCATCAGTGATCTTCTCCACAGCACACCAGATAACAGAACCAGGAGATCTACATCGATGAATACACTTGAAGTCCCGAAAATTGTTGATAAAATGTAGGAAGGCAACAGCAATTAGAGCCTTCACCATTTTTGGGCACCTATGGCATGGAATGCCCTCCCTGCTGAAATCCGGGCCATCTCAAACCTGGCGCTATTCCGAAAAGCCCTCAAATACCACCTATTCTTACAACATTACCCTGACACCAATCCCGACACTCACACTGCCATCACCTTACCTCCCTTCCTAGCCTGTCCCTTAGATCATCCTCCTGTAGATAACGGCTAACCATTTTTTCCCCTATCTGCTTCCTTGACCCACGAACCCAGGCCTCTAGGTAAAGTTTTTTAGATTTTATTCGTAAGAGTATCCATAATTTGTATATAATTTGTACATAGTTTTCCCTCGGTTTTTCCTCCATGTTACTTTCCCTGTTCAATGTAAAAACTCGATGTAACTTGTTTACATTCTTGTATGTTCTGTTCAAATGTAAACCACACTGATTATAATAGGCGCGGTATATAAGAAATAAAAATAAATAAATAAAATAAAAATAAATAACTAACTCTTTGCTGTGTTGGCTCACACTAAATCCTACTCTTGATTGATAGTTTTAGTGGTTGCTATTTAGTCATAGATTGGAATTGTTTGTTGTAAGCTCCTGCAAATGACTGTTGAATTTTTCTTGTATTTCAGGACAGAAGTTGTCATATATGTTGTTGAACGCTCTCCAAATGGCACATCAAGGAGAGTTCCATCCACCAACCTGTACAATTATTTTGAACAAGTCAACATAAAACCTTCACTGCAGCAGCTAGGAGTTTGCCCTGTCTATGGCCAGGACTGAACTCTCCCTGGCACAGATCAAGCAGCTTCTACAGAACCCACCTGCTGGTATGGTTATCCCAGAACTCCCCTGTTGGATGAATAACAGCTGAGCAGGATTCCATGTATGAAAGTAGAAGTTGTAGCAAATACTTGAAAAACTGTCTCTAATGCAGTGGTTCCCAAACTTGGGGTCACATCATCAGTGCATAGTGGGTCACAGAAACCATGGCCATTTCCATTTCTCTCTGGACTTTCACTGTGAACTGTGCGAAATAATGAGTGGAGGAGTGGCCTAGTGTTGGGGCAAGGTACTTCAGGCTGGAGGGTCGGGGGTTCAAATCCCACTAGAGGACAGCAACCTTGGGCCGGAAGGACTGGGGTTTCTAGTCCCACAGGTGCTCCTTGTGGTCTTGGGCAAGTCATGTAACCCTCCATAGCCCATGTTCCCTGTAAAATAGTTATCTCCAAGTTATAATGCCCTGTTCAATGTAATTTCAGTTTGTTCAATGTAAACCACCTTGATATCATGAAAGGCGGTATATAAGAAATGTTAAATAAAATAAATAAATAAATAAAAATCATGACAGTCCGTATATGGCCTGTAGGTCAGTGAACATTCATTGGTTCTTACCCTCTCCTGGGTAAGCTTCCTGTTAGACTGGAAACCCATGCTGTGTATTGAGGTCTGTAAGCACACACTACACACTGACACAAGGGACCCTGTGCTGACTGCTGCTGGAGTTTCCATTACTGTCGCTGCTACCTTCCTGCTTGAGATAAATGGAGGGGAGCGGAAGGAGGCTGGTTACCTGCTGTTCTGATTTCAATCATCATCTGGGGTCATGTGAATTTTCTCAGTTATTAAAACAGGATCAGGTGGGATTAAAGTTTGAAAAACACTGCTCTAATGTGAAAAAAAAAAACTACTACTTGGCTGCTAAAAAGAATCCTCCAGTGCTCCTTCAGACGTCCTATCATATAATAAAGAAGTTATATTTAAAAAATATTTCCAGTTCATACTGCTAGACCAGTCGCAGACAAGCGGGTTATGTTTTCCCTGCTAGCAGGAGTGGAGACAGAGAATAAACACTCCAGAGCTGTGATTGGTTGGGCTCTGGGTGACATAGGAGTGCCCCTAGAGGACCTACGTCAGTGTTTCTCTGTCTATAGCAGATGAAGATCTTTGACAAGTTTGTCTACTTATTTTCTTTTCTTCATTTTTATTTCTCTGGATGCATCCCAGAGCACACAGAAAGAGGTGTTTCTCTGGGTTTCCCCTCTTCCCTCCTTAATAGCTGTATTTTCTCTAATCAGCAATACAGCAGGGTTTGCGCTCCTGATTTCACTGTCAGTGCAGCTCCCCTTCTTCCCATCCCTCCTCAGAAACACCTTCCAGCCGCCTACCATGAGGGTCTAAGTGGCTGCAGAGGGATCAAACTCTAATTTCCCTACCTTTCAGTCACTGTAATTACTGTGGCGCCGCCCCTACTAGGCGGTTGCCTAGTGAAGGCAGCGGGCCATCACATATCTTATATTTTTACTTGAACTCCAGGGTTCAGGCCTCTGGAGGTGTAGTTGTGTGTAAAAACATTCCAAGTAGGTTTCAGGCCAACACAGGAAAAATTTATTCAATTTTATCGTTTTACAGTCAGGCTTTTGGCAAAACTAGCAGGCCTTTTAGACAGAGAAATCTTGAACCCACCATAACAGGAAAGAAGGATATTTTTCGTCGGCAAATCAAAACTTTGTCCACGCAAACTGTATTTAAGCATGCTATAAACAAACTGTTCCTCTTGTGTCAGCACGCTTAACAGAAGAAATTGTCTTTCTTTTCCAAAAACAAACACAGTTGAAAGTAATGGCAATTAGCAGACGCCCATGCAAACCCATAGGCTTCCTGTCGATAACAACTTAAAGTGTCAGGGCTACGGACCATCGTTCTCGCTTGTCAGCACAAAATACTAGAAAATTGGCTGGCATTAAAACATTCACTTCAGCACGAGATATTTTTGGGTGCGCTTTAAAACCTTGAGAGTTCTTTCTCTTCTATTGCTAAGCTTTCTGGATACAAAAATCAGGGATAAACGGGTTTTTTCTGGATTTCCCTCTCAGTTAAACCGTTAGGCTTTCCTTAATGCGAAGGCATGCAGAAAGAGCATTCGGCAATCAAAAGTCGAGGGGGAATCACTGTTTCCTCTCCACGAGGAGGAAACAAGGGGTTCTATTTCCATGTCTTCCCTCCTCTGCATTACATGTCACAGGGTTAAAAAACAGGGCTCGGGAAGGTTTCAAGTTTGACCTCGTCTTTTTAAAAGTCTGAACAGTCTTTCCCCACTGGGCTTGTGTTCTTCCCCCTTCTGGTTTTGTAGTAGAGCTATGAGACTTCTTCCCTTTTCCTAAACCCTTTAAAGGCTAGTTGGCTACTCTCAGCTTATCTTTAGGAACATTCTTCCGGGCAGGCTTTCTAACAAAGATAACAATTTCTTCCTCAGAATCTTGTTAAGCTTATCTCTGAGTCTGAGCGGTTATATTCCTTAACCCCCACAGACGTGTCACTTATACCTCTGAGCTTTGGCTGTGAACCTCCTACAGCATGGGCTCTTCCCAGGAGAGGAGAGATCGTCGGATTCAGAGCTGCCTTGGGGAATCACTGCAGTGTCTGTTTCCAGGACCGCCTAGGCTTTCCAGCACTGAAGATTGGTTCCGCTTTCAGCCTGGTCTGAGACTTCTGTGCGCTGGATTACTTACAGGCCAGCCTTCCAACTTTCTCTCTCATGGAAAAGGAGTGGTGAATATAGGGCCCTGGTTCTGAGCTCCCTTCAGCAACTGCTGTCTCGGAAGCTGTTTCCCCCGTGTACTCAACTGGATCTGTTGCCTGAAAAACTGCACCTGCGGCATTGTGTTCCTTTTCCGTTTCTGTTTCTTAGCTTTAACTCTCTCTGAAGTCTTCACCTCGAGTTCTGCTTTCACTTCCTCCCTTGCTCTGTGTTCGTGTGAGCTTAAATGTTTGGAAAGTGACGGTTGGTTCTCCTGGCCCCAACCACAGGGGGTGTTTCGCCTATTCTCTAATAATGGAGTGCGGGTGTGTGTTCTGGAGCCTGGCTTTTGAAGGGATGGTTTTTTTTCCACTACCCTCCTTCGGGAAAACGTGTGTTTTGGTTGAGGCCCTTACCCCACACAGAAGAAAAAGTTTCATGTTGTTTTCTGTTTTAAACCCAGGCTGGCATGTGCGATAGGCAAGCAACTCTCATTACCAGGCGCATTAACCTTCCACTGGACTTTAGGAAAGTTTCTCTTTCTCCTCCCTTGGGAAGGACTTCAGACTTCCTCTGGTACCAGCACCAAGATTGAGTAACTGAACCAGTTTGCCCTTCTTCAACTTCAGTTTTTGGTGATGCAGGAGTATCGTCAGGGATTATATGAATGTTTGTTAAGTGCGTAGCAGCAACTCCTTGCCTTCTTCCTCCACCAGCAATTTCGCTGCATTTTTAAGGTTTTTGAGAGGTTAGGAAAACTTCTTATTTTGGGGCAGGTTGTTCGTGTGCACAGCGACCAGATTCTTGGGAAAAACGCGTCGGGTAGAAGCATATATCTCAATTCAGGTTGTTTTTTCTTTTTGGAGGGAAGCAGCTATACTCGGGCAGCGCCATACTCTTTCAAAGCATTTAAACATGTTTTGTGAAGGCACAGGGAGTTTCAAAATCTCCTTTTCTTTGAAGAGTCTTCTGTTTCCCTAAGCCTAATACGTGAGTTTTGTGAAAAAAAAAGGTTTAAGCCTCTTGGCAATGCATGTTCCTGCTGCACGGTTGTATTATATGTAATTAATAAGAAGAAGGAGTTAATCTAGATCACTTGGGTTCCACATGTATGGCTGCATCCAAGAGAATCTCATTCATCCGGATCCACTGCGCTGCCAGCTGAGGACATCAGCACACTTAACTCCTCCCGCATTAGGAGCCCCTGGCAGCTGGGTCTAAGCAAATATACCCCCCAGAAAGCTAATCTCCACATAGAGGATTAATGAAGAAAGAACTCAGTCAGCTACCATTTGCTTTCCACAGTCGCTGGAAGCCCCAGCAGATTCAGCTGACAGTGAGTTCCTGATGCTCTGACGCCAGGCATGGCACCTGGGGTGAAGCGAGATTCCGGAAAAGGTGTTCTAAATGGTATACCTCCAGCACCCGCACTGGTAGCAAGACAAGGATATGGGCAACGGGTCTCGCAAGCGGTCCTCCAAACAAAGGATTCCTCAAAGAGTGAGTTTCGAGACCGGCATAAATCACCAACAGGTGATAGAAGTCGCCTACGCCTACAGCTGTGATGCATGCAGCTAATATCATCAGAGTTTCGGCTCAAACCCTTAATATTTGCAGACGGATCCCATTTAATAAATTACAGGGCATTCGAAATAAGCCTTCCAAAGGGCTTGGGAAAAAAAGTTCTCGCCTGTTCCAGGCCGACAGGTTTAAAGGCAAAGTGGTATCTCGAGAAGTGGGACTCTCCAGAGTAAAACCTCTCTACGTATGCAGGCACAACGGCGTATTGGTCAGTTTTATACCTTTGGGGAAAGAAGAAAAAAAGGGGGAAAGGAAGGGGAAAAAAAAAAATGGAGGAGAAAAGAGAGGAAAAAAAAGAAAAAAAAAAAAAAGGGGGGAGAAAGGGGGGGGGGAAGAGGGGAAAAAAAAGGAAGATCTCCCAATCTGACATGGGGACCTTCTCCCTCTGTGGTGTGTTCTGGGCTTCGTTTTTGCGTTTTTTTTTGACTGGACATACCCAGCAAAAAAGTTGATTGCGTTAAAAACAAAAAGAAATGACCGGGGTCACCCAAGGATGCAGACCCACAAGTTTCCAGATTGACGGGCAAGAGAGCGTGCACTCCGCGACCCAAGCCAAAGAACGAAACAAGTCGAGAGTCTGCTAAAGGCATGGAAGTTATATTGCGTGTGTCTGCTGAACTACTTCCCTTGCGAAAGCCAGAGGTGGTGTGGAGAAGAGTCAGGTGAGTGAACAAAGGGCACGGGCCTCCCTTCGATGCGATTCAGCACGCTTCCAGAGGATCCCGAAGTGGTGGCTCATTTAGGAATCCGGGTTCGCTGCATTTACCTGGCAGATGCCTTCTATGATGCTCTTGCGGCTGTCAGCTCGCTTCCGTAGCAGTGGTGACAAAGGTGGCTTGGAGATGGCTTCTTGGCTGCGTCAATGGGCAGTCAGGGATGTTGCTCTTCTAAGACGTGGCTGGTCAAAAACTTCCTTTTAAAGGGAGACGCGTCCTCTTTGGCGATGATCTCGATAAACTGGTAAAAAGATCTGGGGGAGATGAATCCGCAAAACACTTAGCTGGAGGATCAAGCCAAAGGCATTCTCCAGTCGCGGGTCTCGGTCCACAAGGAGTTCAAAGATTTTCGATAGAACGTCGAGTGACTCTCGGATGGGATACAGATCCTTTCAAGCTTAATACTTCAGCCACTCCTACCAAATCACTATTAAACGGACAAAGATCACAGTCCTGTTTGGGGAGCCCGCAAAAGGAACTGACTCCTATTCAAGGTCCAGCAAAGTTTACGGGAGCCTCCCATCCTTCCCGCTGCCGGGACAAGACACCCACTCGAGATGCCTCCGCCTGTCGGGGGGGGCGGTTTGGGGCTCTTTTTTCTCAGCAGTGGGCACACATAACTTCAGATCAGTGGGTCCTCGACATAATTTCTCATGGCTAGTCTCTCGAATGTGGCTGACCAATTCACGATGCGGAAAAACGAGTTGCCATTCAAACTACCATTCAGAAGCTCCTCTCCTTAAAAGCCATTTGTCCAGTTCCTCTGTTAGAAAGAGGGCTAGGCTGTTATTCCATCTATTTCGTGGTGCCCAAGAAAGATGGCTCTTTTCGTCCACTTTTGGACCTCAAAGGTGTAAATCGCAGCCTTCGAGTCCCACACTTCCGGATGGAGACCCTACGGTCAGTCCTTCACTCAGTACGCCAGGGAGAGTTTCTAGCATCCTTGGATCTAGCAGAAGCATATTTTCATATTATTTATTTATATTTCTTATAATACCGCACTATTTGCAATCAGCGCGGTTCACATGGAACAGAAACATCCGACAACTTAAATATGTCTGGTCATTACATTAAACAGGAAATGCAACTGGAAAAAGGGTACACTATATACATATGAGGTGTACTGAGAAAGGATAATGTTTGGTGTTTACATTGTAGGGGACGCCTGTTGCGAGGGGTGCCTAGTTGACTACTATGATTGTTGAGGTGCTCGTTATTCGAGTGGGACTGAGGATCGGAGATGTCAATGAGATATTTGGTGAAGAGGAAATGTTTAAGGGCCTTTCTAAATTGGCTCAAGTTGGGGATTGCTCTGATATGTGCTGGTAAGGTATGCCATAGACTTGGAGCACAGAGTTGGAAGGCTCTGTTAGCTGTTGTTTTGGTGCATTTAGTTGCTTCTTTTGGAATTACTAGCATGTTGGACTCTGTAGATCTTCTTGGTCTGTTAGGTGCAAGGGTTGGATGAGGTCAGATAGAGAGGAGAGAGGAGAGCTCATTGCCAGCTTTGAAAGTCATCAGCAAGGTCTTAAAAACAAATCCTGGCTTGAATGCGGAGCCAGTGTAACTGCTTCAGGAGTGGTGTCACATGGTCTCTCCTGGATGCGCCAAAGAGTAATCGCGCTGCACTGTTCATAGCAAGTTGAAGGGGATTCAAGGTGGACCGGGGGAGCCCTTGTAGTATGTATATTCCCATTCGAGAAGACTACCAGAGCTTCCTGCGTTTTTCAGTCCTCCGACAGCCTTCCGCAGTTTCGGGCAATGCTCTTTGGCCTAGCATGGCCACCTCAAACCTTCTCAAAGGTGATGGTGGTTGTGGCGGCAGCCTTACGCAAGCAGGGAATCAGAGTAGACCTGTACTTGGCCGATTGGCTCATTCATGCGGACTCCCTTCCAGAGCTCGCACAAATGTTTCCACAGTAGTGGTCTTCCTACAGCAGCTTGGTTGGGTGATCAACCGCACCAATACTTGCCTCCATCCATCTCAAGAGATGGAATTTATCACAGCACGCTTCGAGTACCTCTCAAGGGCGTGTATTCCTGACTCAAGCCCATTTCCTAAAGCTGACTTCTCAGTTCCAAAGTATTGGCCCAAAGAGCACCCCGGATATGGGATTACCTCCAGGCCTTGGATCCATGACCGCCCACCATCGAGCTCGTGCCTTGGGCAAAGGCTCACATGCGCGGTCTACAGGCCGCTCTGCTTTCCAGATGGTTCCCAGTGACAGAAGACTACCAGACCCGTCTCCCATTACAGCTGCAGGTCTGGCACAGTCTGCAGTGTGGCTTGCATCTCACAATCTCCTCGGGAGTACCATTGGAAAACCCACGCTGGATCTTGTTGACAACCGATAGCCAGTCTGTCCGGATGGGGAGCGCACTGTCACACTCACTCAGCGCAAGGAACTTGGACCCACGCGAGGTGCAATGGACGATCAACAGGCTCGAGGCGAGAGCAGCATCGATTCGCCTTACTGAAGTTCACTGGTTCCTACAGGGACAAGCGCTTCGGATCCTATGCGACAGTGCCACTCGTGCAGTGTCCTACCTCAAACGCCAGGGTGGCACCAAGTGCACAGGGGGTATCGAAGGAGATGTCCCTTCTCTTCCCTTGGGCGGAAAAGGAACCTTCAAGGCTCTCTCAGCATAGCATATAGCGGGGACCAGCAACGTGAAGGCGGATTTTCTAAGCCGAGACACTCTTGATCTCGGCGAATGGGAACTGGCCCCACAAGCGTTCCTGACTATAGTTCAGAAGTGGGGGCAGCCGAAAGTAGATCTCAAGGCATCAGCCATGAATGCGAAGGTTCCGATCTTCTTCACTCGCTGGAGGGAACACAGATCTCAAGGCATAAATGCCTTGGGCAGCCATGGCCGAAACACCAGTTGCTTATATATTCCCACCTTGGCCAATGATCGAAAGAGTCCTGCAACGGATAAGGGAACACCACCGACCCATTAATCATAGTGAGCCCGGACTGACCTAGAAGACCATGGTATGCCAATTTCATAAAACTATCTCGAGTCCCTCCTCTGCGAATACAAGCTCCCTTCAGACTTCTCAGGCACGGACCTATCTCAATGGAAGATTCAACTCCCTAGATGTCTACGGCTTGGCTCTTGAGCGCCTTTGATTAGCCCCTAAGGGTTAATCTTCAAGGTAGTGTCGACTCTCCTCAACGCTCGCCGTTTGTCTATGTCGTTAGCATATGCTAGGGTTTGGCGAGTGTTTGAGTCCTGGTGTACTCAACATCTTCTTTGTCCTTGAAGTACAGAAATTCCAGACATTCTTACCTTTCTTCAAGAGGGCCTCGACAAAGGCTTAGCTCTTGGCACTCTACGGGTGCACATTTCAGCGCTGATGTGTTATAGGGGGACCAATTTACGGTCGTTATTTTTGCATCCCACTCTGTCGCGTTTTCTTAAAGGAGTCAAGCTTTGTGATAAGGAAGCTTATCATAGCTCAGGTAGGAGCTATAGAAAAGATGATGTGACTCTGAACAAGCAACCTGTCAGTTCTGGTTAGAAGCAAGAAAACAGAGTTTTCACATAAAAGACTACCAGTCCCAGAATGCACCAGGTTTCCAGCAGCCATGAGGGAGGCTGAAGTGAGAAAATGTGTGTGCAATCAAGAGAGCTATGAGGTAATCCTTAAGCACTCATCTCAAAGGGCAGGGCCTGATTCAACACAGCTGCGCTGTGTTAGGGAGGAGCACACATTAGGACAGAATAAGAATAGAGCTTATTCTTCAGATAATAGCTTCAAGAACAGATACAGAAAACAGCTTCAGGAAAAAGATACAGCAATGGCTACAAGCACCAACATCAATTGGAGAAACAAAAGCCAAGCAAGCGGATAGAGAGAGAAGGAAACTCTCTGGAAGGAAGAGAAGGAAGGCCATTGGAAGGTCTGGGCGAATCCAAGGCATACCCATACTGGGAGGTATTCCAAGTGCCAGCAGAGTCCATTGGACTGGAGTCAGCCAGAGGAATGGATAGGGCAGAGATAGGAATCACCAGTGGCTACCTAGAAGAGAGCAGACTGCACGTGGAAAGGACTTTCAGACCTATGCCAAAAGGTATGTGAGGGAAGATCCAGTGTCCAGGGATCAAGATTGGAAGGCTGGACATCAGAACTGGATTACATACTGGCCAGGATATACAGAGAGGAATTATGATAGCAGGAGAAGGCTCAGATAACTGAACACTGATCCAATGACCCTATCTATAATAGTGAATGGCAGCAAGGGGAATAAAGCAATTCTCATGATAGGGTTGCCGGTTATGGAAAAGACTCGTACTGTGCCAATGATAATGATATGGTGACCCTATGCTGATTGATGAAGGGGAGAGAAACAGCAGATGAAGGAACTATTCATATACATGGACGCTGTTCTCTATCTAAATGCTATTGCTAGCTTTCTGTGAGCAAACACCTCAGCCATCACAAAGAAACCTAACTTTGTCTTTATTTCCACTGCACACAGCTCTTAAAGCAGGATTTGGGTTCACACAGTAGCAGCCAGCCAGCTAAAGGGTTTCAGCTGGTCAATTGATAGTAATTAAAGCTGCACCTGATTGTGTGTGTGAGCAAGGGAGAATCACTGCTGAGATCTGCGTGGAAAATAAGCAGAAGTTAACCTAACAAGCAAAGTTTATTCATTTCTTTGTGCCTTTTTATTTGGTAATTATTTGCTAAGAAAACATTAGCTAATTGCCTGACAAGCTGAAGGTTGTTTTCTGATTGCTTTGTGACTTTATGTTATCCATTTAAACACTGCAAGCAAGTAACCTCATTTATATTGCTACCAAGCATATTTGTGCTGGGTGAATTAAACCCCATCAATAAAAGAAAGTATTTTATTGGCCTTACCACTGGTATCACAACTCAATTATTGTCTTCAGCTGTGTTTGGGGAGTGAAAGAACTACATTACCCACAATACCTTGCAAGAATCATATGAATATATGCATCGTCAAGATTGTGTAAGTTCTCACCCTAGGCAGCCGTCTGACAGCTTCTACGCCCTCCGGTCCGTCCAGTTGTCCCTGCTTGGGAATCTTGTCTTGGTACTACGGGCCTTGATGTCTCCACCCTTCGAGCCTTCGACCCTCTAAAGAAGTGGAGTGGAGGGAGTGGCCTAGTGGTTGGGGCAAGGTACTTCAGGCCGGAAGGTCGGGGGTTCAAATCCCACTAGAGGACAGCAACCTTGGGCCGGAAGGACTGGGGTTTCTAGTCCCACAGGTGCTCCTTGTGGTCTTGGGCAAGCCACTTAACCCTCCATAGCCCATGTTCCCTGTAAAATAGTTATCTCCAAGTTATAATGCCCTGTTCAATGTAATTTCAGTTTGCATCAGTGCGGTTTACATTGTTCTCCAGGACCAAGCAGGAAGTCAGTCTTCACATATGGGTGACGTCGGTGCCGACGGAGCCCCTGTGCGGAGCATTTTCCCAGCTTTCACAGAAAGCCTTTGGGAATGCCGCGTGCATGCGTGGTCCCCTTCCCACCCAAGGGTGCCATCTTGCTCAGTCTTCTTTTTCCGCGGAGCCCAACGGACGTGTTTCATTTTCACCCGAGGAAAAAGTTGATTTTGTTCTGCATGGACCTGTTTCTTTGGTTTGACGCCGGTTTCCCTTTCCTGCCTGGGCCCGATACATCGGTATCGAGCCCGGACTTCTTTTTTCGGTTTTTGTCCTTAGTGACTAGTGTACGCACCATTTTTCTGTTCTCACTGGCAGCCCTAGTCTTTTGACCTCGCAGGGGCCCTTTTTCCCCCAATGGCTGCCAGCGGGTTTAAAAAGTGTGATCGGTGTAAGAAACTTATGTCTCTCACCGACACACATGACTGCTACCTCCGGTGCCTCGGACCTGATCATACCCGATGATCTGTGGCCTGTGTGGGAAAATGTCCTCGAAAGCGTTGAGGAGTCGGCAGCACCAAAAGGAAAGAATCTTCTCTGACTCCACGTCCGGACGGGCCCGGCCGAGGCTCCTCTGAGAGGGGGGTCTCCCTCACGGGAGCATTGCAAGAAGAAAAACCCGCAAGGGCGGCGTCTGTGGACGCACTTGGCTCCTCGAGGGCCAAGTCGCATAGCCCCGAGCGCCGTCCCGGGTCTTCGGAGTCAGAGAGGCCTGCGAAGCAACCTCGTGTGGAGATGGAGTCCCCGGGTCACGTGAGTACTGTAGTCCTTATGGACTCTCCTCCAGGGGAGCTGACGTCGGGGCCCGAGTCAGGGGCTGCTGAGTCTCCTGAGCTCGGACTCAGGTTGACGGCCTTGGAGTGCAGCTTGGCTGCCTTCATGGAACAGCAGCGGGCACTGATCGCCGGTCTCATCGGTGCATCTGCCCCGACCACTGGGACATCGACGTCCAAGTCGACCCCGGAGGCTGAGCCGATCCTCGAGTCCATGCGCGCTCGAGTCGATCCTCGGCCAAGGTCTCCCTTGGCCTCCCGCTCGGGACCGTGGTCGTCGATGCCGGTACCCTCGGCGTCGGGGCAGATGGCACCGGAGCCGCTTGATTCCTCCGAGGGGTCCGGCTGGGAAACGGAGGATGAGGAGTCACCCGACACCTTTCGGACTCGGTGTGTCCTCGCCGGAGTCCGAGCCTCGGAGACGTTCCCCACCGGAGGATACCCGGTTCTCGGAATTTGTGCGGGATATGGCCAAGGCCTTGGCCTTCCCCGCAGATCCCGAGGAGGAGCCTCAAGCCGAGAAGCTCGAGGCCCTACAGTATGACTCTCCCCCCAAGGAGGCCTGTACTGTACCGGTTCCTCCGATGCTGGAACGGTTGCTCTTCCCGCATGTGGGAGGCGCCGGCCTCGACGCCGGTTTTGAGCAAGCGGGTCGATCCATCTATCGAGTCTGCAAGAGCCCCGGGTTTCCAAAAGGCACAATTACTGCACCACTCCATGGTTGTGGAAATCGGCCATGCATCATCTAAAGACTCAGAAGATGCACTCCTTGGTGCCTCCCAGCCGGGAGGCCCAGAATCTGGATGCCCTAGGTAAGAAGTGCTTCCAGGGCTCTATGTTTGCTTGCCGTGTCCAGACCTACCAGCTGTACATGGGCATGTACCTTCGAGACCTGGCAAGGAGATGGCCGGGTTCTCTGCTGGTCTCTCCGAGGAACCTTTGCAGAGGTTCAATGCTCTGTCATTGGGTATTCGTGAGTGCTCGAAGTTTATCTCTCGAGCAGCCTATGATGGCTTCGAGGCTGCGGCCCGAGTAGCCGTGTCTGGCATCGGTGCACGCCGTCAGTCCTGGCTACAGTCATCGGACCTCTAGCCATGGGTGCAGGACAAGTTGGTCGATGTCCCCTGCCGAGGTGAAAATCTCTTTGGCAAGCCCATGGCTGAAAAGACTGCAGAACCCGAGACTGAGACTCTTACCCTGACAAGGCTGTCCAAGAAAACCTCTGCCCCTTCTCAGAAGAAGGGCTCGGGGAAAAAGACCTTTTACCCAAGGAAGTCATCTGTCTATAAACAGTACCCTCATTTTCAGGCCTCTGTAGCTCCCCAACAGGGTCAGCAGGCCAAGGGACAGGGACATGGGCCCCGTAGGCAGAAAACCCCCAAGCCACCAGCTCTGGCTCCTGCACAGCAGGGAGCGGGGTTTTGACTCCAGTGCATAGCCTCTCCTCCTCAGCTGGCCCCTATCAGCACAGGAGGCCGGCTGGCCCTGTACGCCCACAGGTGGACAGCCTTAACAAGGGATACCTGGGTACTAAGTATAGTCCAGAAGGGCTATCTCCTCCACTTCCACCAGGTACCCCACTCCTACTTTCCAGGGGAGCCTCCAAGACTTCCTCTGCACAGGGACTTACTCCTGCAGGAGTTAGCAAGTCTTGTAAAGGAACAGGCAGTGGAACCGGTGCCCTACCACCTGAGAGGTCAAGGCTTCTATTCCAGGTACTTTCTGGTACCAAAAAGAACAGGAGGCCTCAGGCCCATCCTAGACTTGCGGAATTTGAATAAGTTCCTGGAGAGGGAAATGTTCAAGATGCTTACCCTTGGAATCCTGCTGCCCTACCTCCAGCAGGGAGATTGGCTATGCTCCTTAGATTTAAAGGATGCTTATATTCACATCCTCATTCATCCAGACCACAGACAATATCTCAGATTTGTAGTGGGAGGAAACCACTATCAGTATAGAGTACTGCCTTTTGACCTAACATCCGCCCCCAGGGTCTTCACCAAGTGCCTGGCGGTGGTGGCAGCCTACCTCAGGGTTCAAGGCCTCTTTTTGTCTTTCCATACCTGGACGACTGGCTCATCAGGGGTCAATCCCCACAGGAGGCCAATCAAGCCACCCTTCGCACTGTCGCTCTGCTTCAGCATCTGGGGTTTGTTATAAACTTCGCAAAGTCCACTTTGCACCCCTCACAAAACATGGGATTCATCGGTGCAAGGCTGGATACTCTTCAGGCAAAGGCCCTTTTTACCCGTGGACCGAGCCCACAGGTTGATGGATCTAGCCAGGCAGTTCCACAGCAATTCTCTGGTCTCCGCCAGACAATTCCTGAGGCTCTTAGGCCACATGGCTTCCACAGTCCATGTAACTCCAAATGCCCATCTACACATGAGGCCAGCTCAGTGGGGCCTCAGAACTCAGTGGCACCAAGCCACAGGAAGCCTCACGGACAGAGTGAGGGTGTCCAAACTACTAGAGTCTTCTCTACAGTGATGGCTTCATCTTCCGAATCTAGTGCAAGGGGTGTTTTTTCAAACACCTCCACACTCTCAAGTGCTGACAACTGATGCTTCTCTTCAAGGTTGGGGTGCACATTGCCAAGGAGCATGCACTCAAGGCCTGTGGTCTCCTTGGGAGGCCGCACAGCAGATCAATCTCTTAGAACTGCGAGCTATCCGCTTGGCCCTGAGAACTTTCTCTCATCTCCTTTCTTACCAGTCCATCCTAGTTCAGACGGACAACCAAGTTGCTATGTTCTGTGTGAACAAACAAGGGGGCACAGTGTCCCGCCTTCTATGTCAGGAAGCGCAGAACCTGTGCTCCTGGGCAGTCAATCACGGAATTCTTCTCAAAGCGGATCCTGCAACCGCACGAATGGCAGTTGAATCATTTAGTGGTAAAACAGATCTTCCTGAGATGGGGTCTTCCCACCATGGATCTCTTTACCAGTCCTCTGAACCGTCAACTACCTAGTTCTGCTCCAGACAACCGCATCCTCTCAGAGTTGCAGAGGATGCGTTTCTCATTCCATGGTCTTCAGGCCTCCTATATGCGTTGCCTCCCACTCCTCTAGTGTCCAAGACACTGTTCAAAGTGATCCGGGACAAGGCCTCAGTGATTCTGGTAGCCCTCAGGTGGCCAAGGCAACCCTGGTTTCCACTTCTTTTGCAACTATCGGTGGACACTCCACTCCCCTGGGGATGCAACCCGATCTCCTGTCTCAGGAGCAGGGGTCTCTTTTACACCCCAATCTCCAGTCCCTCAATCTGATGGCCTGGCTGCTGAAAGGGTAGTTCTAGCACCCTTACTACTGCCTAGGGAGGTGGAGGACATACATGGTCTTAGCCTCTAGGAGGCAGTCCACCCGAAAGTCTTATCCCCTTAAGTGGCGTAGATTCTCTACCTGGTGTACTCAACACAACGAGAATCCTTTCTCATGCCTGCTACTAGTGGTGCTGCAATATTTGCTTCTCCTGTCCAACCTAGGCCTTAAGTCCAATTCTGTTAGAGTTCATCTTAGTGCTCTTTCAGTGCACCACTCCCCAGTGGAGGGTCAGACTCTCTCAAGCCATCCTTTGGTGGCTCGCTTCCTCAGAGGCCTGCTTTTGCTTAAGCCTCCAGTGCGTCCACCTGCCCCTGAGTGGGATTTAAATGTGGTCTTGCAACGGCTTACTTGCCCACCATTTGAGCCTATGGCTACTTGCCCTCTGCGTTTTCTCTCCTGGAAAGCGTTGTTTCTGGTAGCCCTTACCTCAGCAAGGCGAGTAAGTGAGCTTCAGGCCCTAGTATCAGAGGCGCCTTATACTAGGTTCTATAGGAACAGAGTGGTCTTACGGACTCACCATAAGTTCCTTCCAAAGGTTGTCTCCTCCTTCCACCTCAATCAGGAGGTGTTTCTTCCAACTTTCTTTCCCAGGCCTCATGCCAGCCTAGCTGAGATGGTCTTGCATACCCTGGACTGTAGGAGGGTGTTATCCTTCTACCTTGACCGTACGCGGGAGCACCGGAGGGCTGTTCAGCTCTTCATCTCTTTTGACCCCAATAAGTTGGGGTTGGCTGTCTCCAAGCGTACTTTGTCCATATGGGTAGCCGACTGTATCGCCTGGGCTTACAGGGCAGCTGGCCTCTCCTTGCAGGGTCGAGTTATGGCTCACCGTGTCAAGGCGAAGGCTGCGTCAGTGGCTCATCTCCTCCCTGTTCCGTTGACAGACATCTGCCGGGCCGCTACTTGGTCTTCAAGCCAGACTTTTGCGGCCTACTACTGCCTTGAGAGGGAGTCCCGCAGGGACAGTGCTTTTGGGCAGTTGGTACTCCATAATCTCTTTAGGGTTTAGGCAACTCCTACCCTCCGGCCCTGGTGTTGGGCTACCGTTCGGGGGCGTTATCAGAGAAGATTCTTTTCTTGCCTGCTGGGGCTCTAGAGGGAGCTCATTTTCAGCTTGGGTCTCCGGTAGCCTTAAGTTGGGGAGTCCCATATGTGAGGACTGACTTCCTGCTTGGTCCTGGAGAAAAGAGTAGTTACTCACCTGTAACAGGTGTTCTCCAGGAGCAGCAGGAATCAGTCCTCACAACCCTCCCTCCTCCCCTTGGAGTTGCGGTCATATGATTTATTTTGTGTTTTTTTGCTGTCTCTTAGCTATGTCATCAGACTGAGCAAGATGGCACCCTTGGGCGGGAAGGGGACCGCGCATGCGTGCTGCATTCCCGGGGGCTTTCTTTGAAAGCTGGGGAAATGTTCCGCACGGGGGGCTCCATCGCGCGCTGACGTCACCCATATGTGAGGACTGATTCCTGCTGCTCTCCTGGAGAACACCTGTTACAGGTGAGTAACTATTCTTTTCCGTTCGTTCCAAGAATCTCTGGGTGGTTGATCTCAAAAGGATTCTCCTTTGCTATCTCAAAGTCACCAATTCTTTTCGCAAGACCGACCGTCTTTTTGTGCTTTTTGCGGGACTACGCCGAGGTATGGCAATTTCAAAATCTACTATCGCCAGATGGTTGCGCCATACCATTGAATCAGTCTATATTCTGCAAGGCAAGCCAGTGCCTGCCGGTCTTCACGCACACTCGACTCAAGCTCAAGCTGCGTCGTGGGCCGAGCGATCACACGTAGTCCCTCTTGATATTTGTCGAGCGGCAACCTAGTCTTCCTTGTCTACTTTTGTCCAGCATTATCGCCTGGACTTTCAGGCACCTGAGGACAGTTGTTTTGGGGCTAGTGTGCTGTCAGCAGCTCTCTCTGCCCACCCTGGGGTTCATTAGCTTGGGTACTTCACGCTTGTCTGGACTGGTCTAGCAGTATGAACTGGAAGGAGAAATTTCACTTATCGTTAATTTCCTTTCCTGGAATACTGCTAGACCAGTCCAGAACCCACCCATTGTCAGTGTCACGACTGCTGGTGCAGAGGAGCCGACGTTCTTCTTACTTAAGATGCAAGCAATTACATATTCCGGAGAAACATAGAAACATGATGACAGAAAAAGACCACAAGGCCCATCTAGTCTGTCCTTCCATAACAACAACTACAACAGTCCACTTTTTACCTTTAGAGATCCTCTGTGTTGGTCCCATGCTTTTTTGAATTCAGTTACTGTCCTCATCTCTACCACCTCCACTGGGAGACTATTCCACGGATCCACTACTCTTTCCGTAAAGAAATATTTCCGCATATCACTCCTGAATCTATCTCCCTTCACCCTCATCCCATGTCCCCTCGTCGCAGAACTTGCTTTCAATTGAAAGAGGCTCTCTCCCTGAACATTTATGCCACGGAGGTATTTAAAACATCTCAATCATATCACCTCTATCCCGCCTTTCCTCTAAGGTGTACATATTAAGATCCTTAAGTCTGTCCTCATATGCTTTATAATGAAGACCACTAATCATCTTAGTAGCAACCCTCTGCACCGACTCCATCCTGTTCACATCCTTTTGAAGGTGCGGTCTCCAGAAATTGCACACCATACTCCAAATGAGGTCGCACCAAAGACTTATACAGAGGCATTATCACCTCCTTTTTTCTGCTAGCCATTCCTCTCCGTATGCACCCAAGCATCCTTCTAGCTTTTGCCGTCGCCTTTTCTACCTGTTTAGCTACTTTAAGATCATCGGACACAACTACGCCTAGGTCCCGCTCTTCTTTAGTGGACAAAAGTACTTCACCTCCTATACTGTATTGCTCCCTTGGATTGCTGCAGCCCAAATGCATGACCTTACATTTTTTAACATTAAATCCCAGCTGCCAAATTCTAGACCATTCTTCAAGCTTAGCTAGATCCCTCCTCATGTTATCTACACCTTCCTGGGTGTCTACTCTATTGCAGATTTTGGTATCATCCGCAAAGAGGCAAACCTTACCCGACAGCCCTTCCGCTATATCACTAACAAAGATGTTAAAAAGAATCGGACCAAGGACAGATCCCTGGGGCACACCACTGGTAACATCCTTCTCCTCAGAGTGAGCTCCATTTACTTGTACTCTTTGTCGCCTCCCACCCAACCAATTTCTAACCCAAGCAGTAACTTTAGGGTCCATCTCTAGGGTGCTCAGTTTGTTTATAAGTCGCCTGTGAGGAACAGTGTCAAAGGCTTTACTGAAATCTAAATACACCACATCTAGAGCTCTCCCGCGGTCCAACTCCCTGGTCACCCAGTCAAAGAAATCAATCAGATTTGTCTGAGAAGACCTGCCTCTGGTGAATCCATGCTGCCTCGGATCCTGTAATCCACTGGACTCCAGAAACATCACTATTTTCTCTTTCAACAGCGTTTCCATTAATTTACTCACCACTGAAGTTAAACTAACCGGCCTGTAGTTTTCAACCACATCCTTACTACCGCTTTTGTGTAAAGGCACCACATGAGCCTCTCTCCAGTCCTTTGGCACCACTCCCAACTCCAACGAGGCATTGAAAAGGTCAGTCAGTGGAGTTGCTAGAACGTCCCCAAGTTCCCTAAGTATTCTAGGGTGTATCCCATCCGGTCCCATCGCTTTGTCTATTTTAAGTTGAGCTAGTTTCTCACGAACACAGTCTTCTGAAAATTGTTCAAGATGTCCCTCGCTTCTGTTCTTATTTGTGGATGTTTTCTGAGGTCCTGCTCCTGGTTCTTCATCTGTAAACACAGAACAAAAATATTTGTTAAGCAATTCCGCTTTATCCTTATCAGCTTCTACATATTCTCCCCCTGCACCCTTGAGTCTGACAATACCACTTTTGCCCTTCCTCTTCTCACTAATATATCTGAAAAATGTCTTATCCCCCATTTTATTGCATTGGCTATTTCCTCCTCCTTTTGAATCTTTGCCTTCTTGACTACTTTGCTAGCTTCTCTAAGTTTTTCCAAATACAGATGCCTGTCTTCCTCTCTCTGTGATCTCTTGTATTTCATGAAGGCCTCCCTCTTTTTTCTTCACTTTTTCAGCTACTTCCTTCGAAAACCATAGCGGTCTCCTGTTCCTTTTGCCTTTATTTATTTACCTTTTTAACAAAAAAGGTTGGTTGCCTTTAAAATACCCCCTTTCAGTTTTGCCCACTGTTTTTCTACATCCCCCAGCTGTTCCCATCCCACTAACGACTCCCTGAGATATTGGCCCATCTTTGCAAAGTTAGTCTTCCTAAAGTCTAAGATCTTCACCTTGGAATGGATTCTAACAGCCCTAGTCCTAATACTGAACCACACCATCTGGTGGTCACTGGATGCAAAATGATCTCCCACTACAACATCAGAAACACTTTCTCCATTGGTAAGCACCAAGTCCAGTATGGCCCCTTCACGTGTGGGGTCTGTTACCAATTGCCTGAATAGTTCTCCCTGTAGAGAATCCAGGATCTCCTTACTCCTAGATGATACTGCAGCAGGAATGTGCCAATCAACATCTGGCATATTGAAATCTCCTAGAAGTAGCACTTCCCCTTTCCTAGCAATGCTGCGTATGTCTTCAATTAACTCTCTGTCCACCTCTTCCTCTTGTGAGGGAGGTCTGTATAGCACACCAATGCAAATAGATTTCTCTTTCCCTCTCTCTAGTTTAACCCACAATGCCTCCTCTCTCCCTTTTAAGCTCTGTAATTCCAAAGCTTTAATAGTAGTTTTTACATATAGTGCCACTCCTCCTCCCCTTCTTCCTACCCTGTCCTTTCTGAATAAAGTATAGCCAGGTATAGTTACATCCCAGTCATGGTTTTCTGTGAACCATGTTTCTGTAACTGCCACTAAATCCAAGTCAGCCACTCCCACCAAAGCTTCAACTTCAGAGATCTTATTTCCCATGCTACGGGCATTAATACACAACAGTGTATTCAGAGTTTTTCTCCAAGGAATGATATTTGATCCTTCTCCACCCTTCCTGTTTCGAGTTAAGGTTTTTAATTGAATTAGTTGTTACCTGTACATAGTTGATTTGGTTAGTCAAGTTTTCTCCTAATGTTGGTGCTTGTCAAAAGAATACTGACTAGGTCCTCTGGGGGTACTCCTATGTCACCCAGAGCCCAACCAATCACAGCTCTGGAGTGTTTATTCTCCAGAACCAAGCAGGAAGTCAGTCCTCACATATGGGTGACGTCGGCGCCGACGGAGCCCTCGCGGAGCAATTTCCCCAGCTTTCAAAGAAAGCCTTCGGGAATTGCAGCGCGCATGCGCGGTCCCCTTCCCGCCCAAGGGTGCCATCTTGCTCAGTCTTCTTTTTTCCGCGGAGCCCTACAGACGCTGTTTGTGATCGCCGCAGAAAAAGTTGATTTTATTTCTTATTCTTTTCTCGGTTCTACGCCAGATCCTTTTCCCGCCTGGACCCGCTACACCGGTATCGGGTCCGTTCTTTATTTTTCGTTTTTTTGTCCTTCGTGACAAGCGTTCGCGCCATTTTTTCTTTTTCACTGGCAGCCCTGTCTTTTGACCTCGCAGGGGCCCTTTTTCCCCCGATGGCTGCCAGCGGGTTTAAAAAGTGTGATCGGTGTAAGAAACTTATGTCTCTTACCGACACACACGACTGCTGCCTCCGCTGCCTCGGACCCGATCATGACCCGATGATCTGTGGTCCGTGTGGCAAGATGTCCTCAAAAGCATTGAGCAGTCGGCAGCATCAAAGAGAACGAATCTTCTTTGACTCCGCGTCCGGCAGGGCCCGGACCTCGTCAGAGGCTTCGACGTCCCGGGACTCCGGTCCTGAGCATCGTCGGAGTTCCTCTGAGCGGGGGTCTCCTGCCCGGGAACATCATAGGAAGAAGAAACCCGCAAGGGCGGCGTCAGTGGACGCTCCTGGTTCCTCGAGGGACAGGTCGCATAGCCCCGATAGCTGTCCCGGGTCCTCGGAGTCGGAGAGGCCTTCGAAACATCCTCGTCTCGAGATGGAGTCTCCTGGACACGTGAGTACTGTAGTCCTCGTGGACTCACCTCCGAAGGAACCGACATCGGGCCTGACGCCGTCGGGGCCCGAGTCGGGGGCTGCTGGGTCTCCTGAGCTCGGACTCAGGTTGACGGCCTTGGAGAGCAGTTTGGCTGCCTTCATGGACCAGCAGCGGGCATTGATCGCTGGCCTCGCCGGTGCATCTGCCCCGGCCACCGGGACGTCGACGTCCAAGTCGACCCCGGAGACCGAGCCGATCCTCGAGTCCATGCGAGCTCGAGTCGATCCTCGGTCGCGGTCTCCCTCGGCCTCCCTTTCGGGACCGAGGTTGTCGACGCCGACACCCTCGGCGTCGGGGCAGAGGGCATCGGTGCCCGCCCGACCGGAGCCGCTCGATTCCTCCTCAGAGGAGTCAGCCTGTGAAATGGAGGACGAAGAGTCACCTGGTACTTTTCGGACTCGGTGCGTCCCATCGGACTCACCCGAGTCCGAACCTCGGAGACAGTCCCCCCTGGAGGACACCCGGTTCTCGGACTTCATGCGGGATATGGCCAAGGCCTTGGCATTCCCCGCGGATCCCGAGGAGGAGCCTCGAGCCGAAGAGCTCGATGCCCTCCAGTATGACTCTCCCCCGAAGGAGGCCTTTACTGTACCGGTTCCTCCGATGCTGGAGCGACTTCTCTTCCACATGTGGGAGAGCCCGGCGCCGGTGTTAAGCAAGCGGGTCGATTCCATTTATCGAGTCCGCAAGAGCCCCGGGTTCCAAAAGGCACAACTACCGCACCATTCCATGGTGGTGGAATCGGCCATGCATCGACTCAAGAGTCAGAAGATGCACTCCTCGGTGCCTCCCGACTGGGAGGCCCGGAACCTGGATGCCCTCGGTAGGAAGTGCTTCCAGGGCTCTATGCTTGCTTGTTGAGTCCAGACCTACCAGCTCTATATGGGCATGTATCTCCGAGACCTGGCAAAAGAAATTGCCGGGTTCTCTACTGGTCTCTCCGAGGAACCTTTGCAGAGGTTCCAAGCCTTGTCCACTGGTATTCGTGAGTGCTCGAAGTTTATCTCTCGAGCAGTCTACGATGGCTTCAAAGCATCAGCTTGAGTAGCCGGAGCCGGCATCGGTGCCCGCCAACAGGCTTGGCTTCAGTCATCCGACCTCGAGCCATGGGTACAGGACAAGTTGGTCGATGTCCCCTGCAGAGGTGAAAACCTCTTTGGCAAGCCCATGGCTGAAAAGGCTGCACAGATTGAGACCGAGACTCTGACCAGGACTAGGCTGTCCAGAAAAAACTCTGCCCCTTCTCAGAAGAAGAAGGGCTCGGGGAAAAAGCCCTTTTACCCGAGGAAGGCGGCTGCCTATAAACGCTACCCTCATTATTTATTTATTTTATTTTATTTATTTAACATTTCTTCTATACCGCGCTATTACAATCAGCGCGGTGTACATCGAACAAAGCATACTACAATGCATACAAGCAACATTGAGTTTTACATAGAACAGGGAAAAAAAACATAGGATAACCGGGGTAACTATTTACAGGGTAACTATTTACAGGTTAAATTAGTAATGTCACCAATATTCTAAGCCAATTTGGTATCATCTTCATTTCGTGAGGGAGGGACAGGCGTAAAAGTGGTGGGTGGGCAGTAGTATAGTCTAACCATTTTCTGGTTGTAATAAGGTGCTATGGTAGCTGAGACATGAGGGAAGTTTACCCGATGTGTGGGTGTCAGGGTAGTATATTGTGAATAGGTGGTGTTTCAGAGCTTTACGGAATAGGATTAAGCTTTTGATGCCACGGATTTCATGTGGAAGGGCATTCCCATTTAGGGGAGCGAATATAGAGAAAGCCCTGTTGGAAGTGGTCTTAGTACATGACGTCATCATCTTGGGGACTATTAAGGTGTTCATTGAAGTGGGTCTCCTGTCTCTGTTTTCCAGGGTGCTGTGGATTAGTTTGCTAATTGGTGTAGGTGGGTAGTTATTCAGGGCTTTGAAAGTAAGGACTAGTGACTTATATTGGAGTCTGGCGTGTAACGGCAGCCAATGCAGATTTTTCATGATTGGTGTTATGTGGTCAGTTCTTGATGATCCAGAGAGAACTCTTGCGGCGGCATTCATAGCTAGGCGGAGCGGATTTAAAGTTGATTGAGGCAGGCCGTGCAGGACGATATTCGCAAAGTCCAGGTGTGGGAGGACTAATGCCTGAAAGGTTGTCCGGTAGTCACTAGATTCCAGTAGGGGGCGGAGGTGACGTAACGTTTTGATCTTGTGATATATAGACTTTGTAACGTTCTTCACATGTGTGGTCATATCTAGGTGCTGGTCCAATGTGATGCCAAGATATCTGATTGTAGGTTTGGACTTCAATTCTATATTGTTGACAAGTAGCGATGGGGGGGGTGTGAATTTATGGTTCTTCGTAACAAAAAGGACATCAGTTTTACTATGATTGATCCGAAGGTTTTGTGTCAGCAGCCAATCAGCTACAGCTCCGAAACAATTGATTATTGGGGAGAACATCGGTTCGTCAATTTTGAACGGCATGTAGAGGAGGATGTCGTCTGCGTAAGCCAGGCATCGTACGTTGAAAGATCGGATCAAATCACATATCGGCTGCATATATATATTGAACATTAATGCCGATAAGGACGATCAGCAGCTCCCCAACAGGGTCAGCAGGCCAAAGGACGGGGTAATGGGTCCCGTAGGTAGCAGGCCCCCAAGCCCACAACACCGGCCCCTGCTCAACAGGGTGGGGGTTTTTGACTCCATCAGCATAGCCTCTTCCCCTCCGCTGGTTTCTCTCAGCACAGGAGGCCGGCTGGTCCACTTTGCCCACAGGTGGTCAGCCATCACATCAGATACCTGGGTGCTTCATATAGATCAAAAAGGCTATCTTCTACACTTTCACTAGGTACCTCCCTCCTACTTTCCAGGGGAGCCTCCAAGATTCCCTCTGCACAGGGACTTACTCCTTCAGGAGTTAGCAAGTCTTCTTCAGGAACAGGCTGTGGAACCGGTGCCCCACCACCTAAGGCATCAAGGCTTTTATTCCAGGTACTTTCTGATACCAAAACGAACAGGAGGCCTCAGACCCATCCTGGACTTGCGAAACCTCAACAAGTTCCTGGCAAGGGAAAAGTTCAAGATGCTTACCCTTGGAATCCTGCTGCCCTACCTCCAGCAGGGAGACTGGCTATGCTCCTCAGATCTGAATGATGCCTATACTCACATCCTTATTCATCCAGACCACAGACAATATCTCAGGTTTGTTGTGGGAGGAAATCATTACCAGTACAGAGTACTGCCCTTTGGCCTATCCTCCGCCCCCAGGGTGTTCACCTAATGCCTAGCAGTGGTGGCGGCCTATCTAAGACTTCAAGGCCTTTTTGTGTTCCCATACCTGGACGACTGGCTCATCAGGGCCCAGTCTTCCCAAGAGGCCACTCAGGCCACTCATCGCACTGTGACTCTGCTCCAGCACTTGGGCTTTGTCATAAACTTCGCAAAGTCCACTTTGCTCCCCTCTCAAAATCTAGAATTCATCGGCGCAAGGTTGAGCACACTTCAGGCGCGAGCCTTCCTGTCTCTAGACAGAGCACACAGGCTCATGGATCTCGCCAGCCACTTTCACAGCAATTCCCTGGTTTCTGCCAGGCAATTTCTGAGACTGCTCGGCCATATGGCTTCCACGGTCCATGTGACCCCCAATGCACGCCTGAACATGCGATCTGCTCAGTGGTGCCTTCGCACTCAATGGCATCAGGCCACGGGGAGCCTGGCGGACTCAGTATAGGTATCTGACCTGCTGGTCTCTTTTCTGCGGTGGTGGCGTCATCTGCCAAACCTGCTGCTGGGAGTGGATTTTCAATCTCCTCAGCCTTCTCAGGTGCTAACAACCGATGCTTCTCTCCTGGGTTGGGGAGCACATTGCCAAGGGACATGTACTCAAGGCCTCTGGACTCCTTGGGAGTCTGCTCAGCAGATAAACTTCCTGGAGCTCAGAGCCATCCGCCTAGCTCTGAGAGCCTTCTCCCACCTCACTTCTCACCAGTCTGTGCTGGTCCAGACGGACAATCAAGTTGCAATGTTCTACGTGAACAAACAAGGTGGAACAGGCTCCTTCCTTCTCTGTCAGGAGGCACAAAAACTGTGCTCTTGGGCCGTTCACCACGGCATCCTCCTCAAAGCTGTCTATCTCCCAGGTCAGGAAAATTACCTGGCAGACAAGCTAAGCAGGATCCTCCTACCACACGAGTGGAGATTGGATCCATTGGTGGTTCAGCGGATCTTTCTCAAGTGGGGCCACCCCACCATGGATCTGTTTGCCAGTCCTCTGAACCGGCAACTTCCCAGATTCTGCTCTCGACAACCGCATCCTCTCAGAGTAGCAGCGGATGCTTTTCTGATTCCATGGTCCACAGGCCTCTTGTATGCCTTTCCTCCCACGCCACTGGTGTCTCGCACGCTCTTCAAGGTTCTCAGAGACAGAGCCTCAATGATCCTAGAGGCTCCCCGGTGGCCAAGACAGCCCTGGTTCCCGCTTCTGATGCAGCTGGCGGTGGACACTCCTCTTCCTCTGGGGTTTAAACCCGATCTCCTGTCACAGGATCAGGGGACTCTCCTACACCCCAACCTCCAGTCCCTTCATCTGATGGCCTGGCTGCTGAAAGGGTAGTCCTTGCTCCCGTTCTACTGCCTCGGGAGGTGGAAGAGGTCGTCTTGGCCTCCAGGCGGCCCTCCACCCGGACGTCCTACGCTCTTAAGTGGCGTCGGTTCTCCGTGTGGTGTGCTCAGCAGTCTGAGAATCCCTTCTCCTACTTGGTGGCAGTGGTCTTGCAGTATTTGCTTTACCTCTCCAATCTGGGCCTTAAGTCCAACTCTGTCAGGGTCCACCTCAGTGCTCTCTCTGCGCATCACGCACCGGTGGATGGCAGGCCTCTTTCCAACCACCCTTTGGTGGCTCGTTTTCTCCGAGGCCTCCTTCTCCTTAAGCCTCCTTTGCGCCCACCAGCCCCTGAATGGGATCTGAATGTGGTCTTGCAGTGGATTACCTGTCCGCCCTTTGAACCTATGGCTACCTGCCCTCTTCGTTTTCTTTCCTCGAAAACCTTGTTCTTGGTAGCCCTTACCTCTGCTAGGCGCGTTAATGAACTGCAGGCCCTAGTGTCTGATCCTCCTTACGCTAGGTTCTACAGGAATAGGGTAGTCTTACGGACTCACCCTAAGTTTCTTCCAAAAGTGGTATCTCCTTTTCATCTCAACCAGGAGGTGGTTCTTCCGACCTTCTTTCCCAGGCCACACACCAGCCGGGCTGAAATGGTCCTGCATACCCTGGCCTGTACGCGGGAGCATAGAAGGGCTGTTCAGCTCTTCGTTTCTTTTGACCCCAATAAGTTGGGGCTCCCTGTCTCCAAGCGTACTTTGTCCATATGGATTGCTGACTGTATCGCTTGGGCTTATGGGGCGGCCGGCCTCTCGTTGGAGGGTCGAGTCACGGCTCATCGTGTTAGGGCGAAGGCTGCGTCAGTGGCTCATCTCCGCTCTGTTCTGTTGTCAGACATCTGCCGGGCCGCTACTTGGTCTTCAAGCCAGACTTTTGCGGCCCATTACTGCCTGGAGAGGGAGTCCCGCAGGGACAGTGCTTTCGGTCAGGCAGTCCTCCATAATCTCTTTGAGGTTTAGGCAACTCCTACCCTCCGGCCCTGGTGTTGGGCTACCGGTCGGGGGCGTTTTCAGAGAAGATTCCTTCCTTCTGTGCTACTGTGCTAGAGGGAGCTCATTTTTCCACTTGAGGTCTCCGGTAGCCTTAAGCTAGGGAGTCCCATATGTGAGGACTGACTTCCTGCTTGGTCCTGGAGAAAGAGTAGTTACTCACCTGTAACAGGTGTTCTCCAGGAGCAGCAGGAATCAGTCCTCACAACCCTCCCTCCTCCCCTTGGAGTTGCAGTCCTATCATTTCGTTTTTGCTAATTTTTTTGCTGTCTTTTAGCTATGTCATCAGACTGAGCAAGATGGTCATCAGACTGAGCAAGATGGCACCCTTGGGCGGGAAGGGGACCGCGCATGCTTGCTGCAGTTCCCAAAGGCTTCCTTTGAAAGCTGGGGAAATTGCTCCGCGAGGGCTCCGTTGGCGCCGACGTCACCCATATGTGAGGACTGATTCCTGCTGCTCCTGGAGAACACCTGTTACAGGTGAGTAACTACTCTTTCTCTGTCTCCATCTGCTAGCAGGGGAACATAACCCACTTGTCTGGACTGGTCTAGCAGTATTCCAGGAAAGGAAATTAACGGTAAGTGAAATTTTTCCTTTCATCAGAGTAAGTTGTTCTTTCTTCCTAATTAGCTGCATTTTGAGCTTTTTTTGACCAAATATATGCTGCTTTATCTTGGCGTTTCAGAAGCAATCAGTGGTAGTAGCTGATTTATCTATAATACAGTGGCGTTATTCAAGAGAAAAAATGGTCTGCATTTGAAGTAGCAAACACAAAGATATTTGAGTTCTGTGATACCTGGGTACAAATTATATTGCAATGATAGAGTAGATCAAATTGGTGGAGGGGTTGCACTCTATGTTGGAGAGGGCATTGAGTCACATAGGATTAATGTTTTGCAGGAAACAAAATACACTGTAGAATCTCTGTGGATTGGAAGTCCATGTAAAAAGGGGAAGGTAATGGCAATGGGGGTGTACTATCGTCCGCCTGGATAGAATTAATAAATGGATGATGAAATGCTTAAAGAAATCAGGGCAGCTATCAAAAGTTACAACACAGTAATGATGGGTGATTTCATTTACCCCGGTATCAACTGGGTCAGTGTCACAGCAGGACATGCTAGGGAGATAAAAGTTTCTAGATGAAATAAATGACTGTTTCTTGGAGCAGCTGGTTCATGAACTGACAAGAGGGGGAAGCCATTTTGGACCTAGTCCTTAGTGGAACACAGGTTCTCCAGGAACACAGAAAGTCAGTCCTCACATATGAAGAAAGACTTAGGGAATGCTACCATGCATGCGTGGTCCCCTTCCCGCCCAAGGATGCCATCTTGCTCAGTCTCCTTTTTTCCGTGGAGCTCAACGGACGCATGTCCTATGTCCTTGGAAAAACTCCTTAAAAAATTTACCTTCTAGTTGAGTTTCTCCCGGTTTGCGTACCGATTCCTCATCCTCCCTCGAGCCGGTGCCTCCCCGTTCTGTTCTCGACTCCTATCTCTCTCTTTTTTACCGAGGCTTGCCTCGACCGGTGTTCGTGCCCTTTTTTGCCCAGGGGTCGTTCACCCCACCCGGGTGTAAGCCACCATGTCGCCTGGTGGCTTCAAAAAATATGATTGCTGCGGTCAAACCATGTCTGTCACAGACACCCATGACTGCCGTTTGCACTGCCTCGGCCCATACCATGACAGCACCTCCTGTGGCCTGTGCCAGGCCATGAATCAACAAGGTCGGAATTGCAGGAGATGTTCTCATGGTCCGGCTCTGCTCCAGTATCCACCGACACTGAGCCTGAGGCCGAGCAACTCCCATGAAGTCCGGGCATCTTTGGAGTCCCGCAGCAGCCGCTCCTCTGGGAAGACGCCAGACCCTGGCAAGAAAAATAAAAAAATCCTCGAAGCCAGACGAAGTTCCACCAGGGAAATCTGGTAAGGTCACAGAGTGGGACATGGGCGACTCCGAGCAGTGCCCTCCTAAGGTCTCTAAGAAGGAGTCCTTGGCCGGCAGCAACCATGTGAGACTCCCCGAGGCCGCCGTCCTTGTTGAGGACACACTCGCAAGAATGCTGGCTCCGGGTCCGAGACCTTTGGTGTCCACGCCGAAAGCTGTGGAGCTTTCTGGTATCTAGGCCAGAATTGCAGCCATGGAACAGAGTATCTCTGCTATCCTGGCCGTGCAGCAGGTAATGATGTCAAATTCATTCACATCATCTGCCTGACAACCAGGCCCCCGACTGCGGTGGCGTCCCTGGGTGTCGAGCCGGGCCGTGAGCACTATCAGCCTCGGGTGAGCCCTCAGCACTAATTGAGGTCCCAGTCCTGATCCTCGGGTGTCTGGTCCTCCCTGGCCAGTTTCCGGGAGTCTGACCCGAGACCCCTCGGGGGATCCCGATTCCCCAATGCAGACCTCATGGCATGGGAGCTCCGAGCCTCGGACTCCTCGACGGCTTCGGAGTCAGACTGGGAGACTGACATCGAGGCCTCTTCCGAGACCTCTCAACACCGAGACATCCCATCGGAGCCGTCTCCCCCAGAACCTTGGCGCCATTCCCCACCCAAGGATGTGGCATTCCACGACTTTGTTCAGGACATGGCCCAAGCACTCTCGGTCCCCATCAAATCTGAGGAGGACCTGCGCACCGAGGAACTGGAAATCCTGCAGTATGAGTCCCCACCAAAGGATGTGCTCTCGGTGCCGGTGCAACCCATCCTCGAGCAGCTTCTCCTCGGGATATGGGAAACCCCAGCCTCGGTGCTGGTGGTTAGCCGATGCCTCGATGCCATCTACCGCATCAAGAGGAGTCCAGGCTTCCAGAAGTCCCAACTGCCCCACAACTCCATGGTGGTGGAATCCTCGATGCAGAAGCTCAAGAGCAGAAGACTTACTCTTCTGTACCTCTGAATAGAGAAGCCAGAGCCCTTGATGCCATAGGGTGCAGGTGCTTCCAAGGGGCCATGCTGAGCTGCCGGATGCAAACCTATGAGCTCTACATAGGTATGTATCTCAAGAGTCTCATCCAGGAGCTCGCGGGCTTCTCAGTGGGACTCACCGTGGAACCCCTGCAATGCTTTCAGACCTTGGTGGTGACCATCCAGACTGCTCTAAGTTCCTGTTCTGGGGCACCTATGATTGTTTCAAGGCTGCAGCCTGGGCAGCAGCTGCAGGCATTGGAGCTTGGCACCAGGCCTGGATGCAGACCTCAGACCTCGAGCAATGGATCCAGAAAAAGCTGCTGGATATCCCCTGCACTGGGGAGAATCTATTTGGTAAGCCTATGGCTGATAATGCGGTCGAGGTGGTGACCAGGAAGAGGCTGTCAAAGAAGACCTCTACCCTTCCCCGTAAGGAAGCCTTGGGGAAAAGGCAAGTTTTCTCGAGGAAAAAGGGCTTCACCAGAGTCACCACTACGAAACCTCTTCCAGTCCCAGCAACAGCAGGGATGCCAGCCCAAACGTCAGGGACATGCTCCCAGGAAACCAAAGACCTCCAAGCCTCAGGCACCAGCCCCAGCCCCAGCCCAACCTGGTGGGAGCTATTGATTCCCAGGGCGGGGCCGGCCTCCCTCCCTCCCTCCCCTGGGAGACCACCTCCAGCCCATAGGGGGCCATTTAGCACTTTTCACCCACAAGTGGCCCAAGGTCACCTCAGACCAGTGGGCGCTCCAAGTGATGGAGGGTTACCACCCCCGCTTCCAGCTGCTATCCCTGGGGCATTTTCCAGGAGAGCTGGTAGGACCTCTCCTTCACCAGGCCCTCTTACTCTCAGAGTTAGCAGGACTACTAAGGGACAGTGCAGTAGAGCCTGTCCCCCAGCACCTCTGGGTACTTTCTCGTCACCAAAAGAAGCGGGGGTCTCAGGCTCATCCTGGACCTGCGAGATCTGAACAGGTTCCTGGTGAGAGAGAAGTTCAAGATGCTCTTCCTTGGGACACTGCTACCCTACCTCCACCAGGAAGATTGGCTTTGCTCCTTGGACCTAAAGGATGCCTACACTCACATCCTGGTCCACTCTTCTCACCGACAATATTTGAGATTCATGGTAGGGGAGGCCACTACCAATATAGGGTACTCTCCTTCGGCCAGGCCTCCTTGCCAAGGGTCTTCACAAAGTGCCTAGCAGTTGTAGCCACCCATCTGCAGCTACAAGGGGTGTTTGTCTTCTCCTACTTGGGCGACTGGCTCATCAGAGGTGGCAGAGCTGCAGAGACCACCCAGGGCACAGAGCGCACCATCCTCCTGCAGCATCTAGGGTTCATCATCAGCTACCCCAAATCACATCTCTCTCTGGTGCAAGACCTAGAGTTCATCGGTGCTCAGCTGGACACGGTGTGGACCAGAGCCCTCCTACCTTGGGACAAGGCAGAATGCCTCAAACAGCTGGCAGGGGAGGTCCAACACCGCAGAACGGTGCTGCCTCTCTGCCTCCTTCGCCTGCTGGGACACATGACCTCCACGGTGCATGTCACGTTCCTAGCCCACCTACATATGCGGGCAGCCCAGTGATGCCTGTGTACTTGGTAGATCCAGGCCACTGGCCGGCTCCAGGACAGGGTCAGGGTCTCCGGACAGCTGGCGAGATCTCTCGACTGGTGGCAAAACCTAGGCCTCCTCTAGGCAGGAATGCCCTTCCAAGTGATCTGCCACAGAGGACCTTGACCACAGATGCCTCTCTCCAGGGCTGGGGAGCTCACTGCGGAAGTCACCGCACTCAGGGCTGTTGGTCCAAGGAGGAGTATCTACTTCAGATCAACCTCCTGGAGCTCCAGCTGGTATTTCTCGCCCTACGTGCATTCCGTACCCTCTTGCGGAACAGACCTGTTTTGATCCAGACAGACAACCAGGTCTCAATGTTCTACATAAACAATTGGGGGGGGGACGGGCTTATACTACATCTGCCAGGAGGCGGTAGCCCTCCTCTCCTTCGTAGTATGCAACAGCATGCTCCTGCGAGCGGTCTACCTCCTGGGCCAGGACAACTACCTGGTGGACAGACTCAGCAGAGTCCTGCGCCCTCACGAGTGGCATCTTGACCCTCAGTGGCTCTTGCACCTTTGGGGCTGGCCCAAAATGGACCTGTTTGCCTCTCCAGACAACATGCAACTGGATCGCTTCTGCTCCAGACAGCCGAACTGACAGAGGGTAGCAGCAAACGTGTTTCTGATCTCATGGTCCGAGGGACTGCTGTATGCATTCCCACCGACTCCTCCGCCAAAACTCTGTTCAAGATTCAGAACGAGAGGGCAACAGTGATACTGATCGCCCTCAGGTGGCCTAGGCAACCCTGGTTCACACTACTGCTCTCGCTGACGGCGAGCTTATAGCTTTGTGACAGACAAGCTTATAGTTTTGTATGCTGCAGACACCTGGTTGAATCTGGGCTCCACAACTTCTCATACAAACAGATAAGCTTATAGCTTTGTATCTTTTAATAAGCTTGCAACTTGGTATCTCTTACCTATTTTCTTACCTATCCTGTATTTAATTGGGTTTGCCTATCCTGGTGGTTTGTGTAGCTAAAGTTAACTGCTGGTTTTACATTCACTTCTGGGAATAATCTGCTTGCATTCCTTGGGTAGCCCTCCAATCAGAAATCTAAGGGTGCCAAATACAACAAGGACCTTTTCACAAAAGATAGATAAACATTAAGAATTCAGTTGGCTAATTCAGTTTCCATTGTTTGAATTTGTCTGCAAACTTGCTGCCAGGGAGGGGCTCTTGAATAGTGGACTTCCTGCAGACACCTGGTTGAATCTGGGCTTCACAGCTTCCCATACAAACAGATAAGCTTATAGCTTTGTATCTTTTAATAAGCTTGCAGCTTGTTATCTCTTAAACCTATTTTCTTACCTATCCTGTTGATTGTGTAGCTGATATATAATATTTAATTGGGTTACCTATCCTGGTGGTTTGTGTAGCTAAGTTAACTGCTGGTTTTACATTCAACTGGGAATAATCTGCTTGCATTCCTTGGATAGCCCTCCAATCAGAAATCTAAAGGTGCCCTCGGTTCAGATAAGGCCTGCTGGCCAAGGACACTTAGGTTCCCACCCCTCACCCCACCCACCCCTGGGCTGCATTGCTTATATAGCGGTCATATACGTTGACATCTATCCTCTTAATTCGACCACATGTGTCTTGTATTCAGTGCAATAATTGTGGTGCTTTCATTCTGAGACGAATCATCTGGAACCTAAGAGCTTGCCCTATATGCCTCAAGTTGGCAGCTATACAAAATGAATTGACTCTATTAAGGGAAGAAGTAGCTGCAATGAAACGCACCTCTTCTAGGATACAAACCAAACAAAGTCCCCCGCCACTCCCACAGAGACTCAAACATCCCAGGAAGAAATGGATCACAGTGGGCTCTGGTAGACTACGTCCGGTAATGCAGAAACACCCTGTACATCAAGAAATATCACTGCATAGTGCCTTCTCTGCTTTGGTTAATGAGGATGCCCAAGCCAGGGAAGCTCAAGGGCCCTTAAATAAGATAGTCAATGCCCAAACAATACAAACCAAATTGTTGATGTACTTAGCGCTGAAAGTGAGCACTCCAAAATTGATGTTATCATCCACTTGGGTACAAATGACCTGGCTAGAAACAGTGCCACTACAGTTCAAAGGGGCTTTCAAATTCTGGGGGAGAAACTAAAGCCCATTGTTAACACTGTAGCATTCTCAGAAGTTCTACCTGTTCTTGGCAAGGGGGCAGAAAGGCTAAATCGCATAAACAGCTTTAACGCATGGCTCCAAACCTGGTGCAGACAGGAAGGATTCAGATTTATAGGCGACTGTGGAAACAGATGGACAAACAAGAGACTATACTGTGCTGATGGACTACATCTCTCTGTCTCAGGGAGAAGAATCCTAAGTGAAAAATTCAGCCAGTATGTGGATACGCATTTAAACTAGAAAAAGGGGGTGATGGATGGGGACGGTCAAGTTCTGGACGTCACTCCCTGCAAAAGCAGAACAATATCAGAAACAGACACACTTTTAAACCACACATCAAAAACAAGTGGGAAGAAGTAGACAGAACAAAATCAATGCAAAACACACGCAAGCCAGTTAAATGCTGGAAAGCAATGAGCACAAATGCGCTCGAAGCGTATCCAATAAAGTTCCAGACCTGGAAGCCCTATTGGTGGAAATGGACTTGGACATTGTGGCCATTACAGAAACACGGTTTAATGAATTGCATGATTGGGATATAGCCATAGCTGGCTATAATCTATTCAGAAGAGACAGAGAAAATGGAAGAGGAGGAGGGAGTAGCCTTGTATGTCAAAAGCAATATTAACTATATCAAACAACGAAATTGCCCAAATATGAAGAAAACCTCAAAATTATTAGGAATAAGGTCTCAGAATGAATGAGGAAAGGTCAAACAGGTTGCTGTTAGCTATAAACCTGAAGACACATAATCCCCTTCGTTACATCAAGGACCCGTGTATTCCATGCACTTAAATGAATTACAAACTTTAACAACAATATTAAAGCTACCGAAATGCAGGGGGCATGGGGAAAAGAAGAAGCGCTCTGGGTTGTGTTGAAAAGAGGAGATGGCACTGTCATCCATACTGCTGTAGTCTACAGACCTCCGACTCAAATGGAAGAGCTAGATAACGAATTGATTATAGACATTGTCAAAATAGCCACAAAGGGGGAAGCGATCATATTGGGTGACTTTAATCTACTCTATGTGGATTGGATTACTCCTTCTGCAAATCTGGAAAGAAGCAAAAAAAATTGTGGATGCTCTCCAAGATGCGTTACTTAGACAAATGGTGATGGAACCAACAAGGGAAAGCTCAACGCTGGATTTAGTCCTCACCAACAGTGATAGCGTGTTGAATGTCTGGATGGGTGAACCTGTGAGCAGCAGCGATCATCACACGGTGTGGTTTGAGATAAAAACCAAGGTGCAGTCCAACTATAGCAAGCTCAAAGTCCTAAACTTCAAAAACACTGACTTCAATAAAATGACCATGTATCTAAAGGAGGAGTTGATAGGGTGGAAGGAGATAAGGGAAGTGGAATTGCAATGGGCTAAACTAAAGGTGGCAATAAAAGGGGCAACAGATAAATATGTAAGAAAAGTAAATAAAAACAAAAGGGGAAGGAAACCTATTTGGTTTTCCAAAGAAGTGGCTGCTCAGATAAAGGCAAAAAACACAGTTTTTGAAAAATTCAAAAGCTTGCAAACAGAGGAACACAGAAATGAATACAGGATCAAACTCAAAGAGACAAAAAGAGAAATAAGGATAGCAAAATCAAAGGCGAGGAAAAGATGGCTAAAGATGTGAAGTGTGGCGACAAAACTTTCTTCAGGTATATTCGGGAAAGGAAGAAGATCAGAGGTGGAATCGCAGGACTCAAAAGTGCTGGGAATGGACTCGTGGAAAGGGACATTGAAAAAGCGGAATTGCTAAACAAATACTTCTCCCCTGTTTTTACTAAAGAAAATCCTGGAGAAGGACCAACTGTGTTTCCCAAATATAAAGATGGGAATGAAGTAGATACCACACCATTCACAGAAGATGATGTGTTAGAACAACTTGCGAAACTGAAAGCGGACAAGGCCATGGGACCGGATGGGATACATCCCAGGATAATGAAAGAGCTCAGAGAGGTTCTTGCAGGGCCGTTAAAGGATGTTTTCAACAGTTCCTTGGAAACAGGGGTAGTTCCTCAGGACTGGAGAATGGCTGATGTCGTACCTCTACACAAAAGTGGTGACAGGGAAGAAGTGTCAAACTACAGGTCTGTGAGCCTTACCTCGGTGGCGGGAAAAGTAATGGAAGCGCTTCTGAAGGAGCGAATAGTGAACTTTCTTAAAACCAACAGATTGCAAGATCCAAGGCAACATGGTTTTACCGAAGGACAATCTTGCCAAACAAATCTGATTGTGTTCTTTGACCAGGTGACCAGAGAACTGGATCAGGGGCATGCGATGGATGTCATCTACCTGGATTTCAGCAAAGCCTTTGATACTGTTCCTCATGGAAAGCTTATCAATAAACTTAGTAGTTTGGGGATGGGTCCCAAGGTGGTAAACTGGATCAGAAATTGGTTGACTGATAGACGACAGAAGGTGATAGTAAATGGAGCTCACTCAGAGGAAGGGAAGGTGATTAGCGGGGTGCCCTAGGGTTCAGTCCTGGGCCCGGTACTGTTCAATGTATTTGTGAGTGATATTGTTGAAAGACTGAATGGAAAGGTCTGTCTGTTTGCCGATGACACAAAAATTTCCAACAGAGTGGACTCCCCCGAGGGAGTCCTTAACATGAGAAAAGATCTACAAAAGCTGGAAGAATGGTCAAATGCTAGACAATTAAGATTTAATGCAAAGAAGTGCAGAGTCATACACTTAGGTAGCAGAAACCCAAGAGAAATGTACACGATAGGGGGCGAGAGGTTGGTGTGCACGGATCATGAGAAAGACCTTGGTGTGATTATTTCTGTAGATCTCAAGGTGGCAAAACAGTGCGACAAGGCAGTGGCAAAAGCCAGGAGGATATTGGGCTGCATACGAAGAGGAATTACCAGCAGAAAGAAAGAGGTTCTAATACCACTTGTGATAAGGAAGCTTATCAAAGCTCAGGGAGTAATGACAAAAGAGGAGAATTTACTCTGATCAAGGGACCTGTGCTGGCAGGTTATAGAAATAAGACAGCTTGTTTCCCTAAAAGACTACATGTTCCAGAATGCACCTGTATGCAGAAAGTCCCTAGGGGAGCTAGAGTGGAAAAGCATGTGTCTAATCAGAGAAAACATTATGTCATCCCTAATCAAACAGCCCCTAGAAGAATGCTTAATCCACAGCACCTGAAGAATGCAAGGGTGGAATTGCAATCTAAGCCCTTTAAAGCTAGAGGGGAATCTTCAGGAAGACAGAAGGAGAAGGGGAATCAGAAGGAGACGGAGATGAAGTCCGAGAACAGAAGGAAGAACAACCGGAACCTGAAGGAACAAGGACAAGGAAGCAGACGGTCCAAGAGAGGAGCTCAGAAAAGTACCTATGCCTGGAGAGATACCTGGGGAAAAGGTTCAGAGGACTGGAAAAAGCCAGAGGTCTGTAGATCCACAGCCAGGGACCCTCAAGCAATACCTAGGAAGAGGTCTGTTGCATCTAAGGAGGAAAGGAGTCCAAATACCTCTTGGAGGACGTCTGGAGAAAAGATCCTGAGGTCCAGAGATACCAACTGGAGGACAGGACACAAAAGCTCTATTGCATACTGGCCAGAATACCAGAAGAAGCAGCCTGACGCTTGCCTGGATTCAGGTAGGAACTGTGAACGTTTCTCTAGCTTTGAGCAGTGCAAACAACAGGGAAACAGTTTCTCTCCGTGCAGAGGTCAGTTCCTAAAGCCCTCTGAGTCAGACGGAGAAACAGAATCTATGCAATTTCAAGAGCAAGGTTCAATATCTGATACAGAGGATAATTATATGGACTGTTCTTTGAGTAAGTTGTTATTTTAGGAAAATCCTAAATATCAGAGCAAACATCAAAAGGAAACATTCTAAATATTAGCTTCCCATAAAGTTTTGTTGAAAAGGAAAAAGCTTTTGGGAAAGTTTTGCACGTGTGCTGAAATCAAGCTACTGATTGCAGTTAATTGTCACCTGTTGGTGGAGGAGAGCCCAGCACAAGCCGTGCACACGTAGGATTAAAAAGTTCTTTTCTGTATGGAGAAAGTGAGCATTGTTTTTGTATAAAGAAGTTTCCCTCTTTGATTTGTTTTTCCCCAGCACTGCTAAGGAGTTTATTAGCAGTGGCTGAAAGAAGCCTTTCTGTTCCATAAAGGACTTTGATTCTTATTTGCATAAGATTTTTCAGTTGCCTTATTTTGTGTTGAATAAAACCCTGGAGAAGTTATCTGGAAGGTGTTACCAAGCATATCTGTGTGTGGGATAATCACCCCATAAATAAACTCTAATTTTGTCTACACTCGACCAACTACAAAAGTTTTCATTATTCTAAAAAGGCAAGCTTTGTGTGAATGGACTTCAATAACCACAATCCTTTGCAAGACAGTTAATTTGCATACTTGCCAAGATGGTGGTACCTTCATAACAAGCACTCCCTTTTACACACTATAAGTCACTGGTGAGGCCTCACTTGGAATACTGTGTTCAGTTTTGGAGACCGTATCTTGCAAAGGATGTAAAAAGAATGGAATCTGTTCAGAGGAAGGTGACCAAAATGATTTGGAGCCTGCGTCAGAAGCCTTATGAGAAGAGACTTGAAGACCTAAATATGTACACTTTGGAGGAGAGGAGGGATAGGGGAGATATGATTCAGACCTTTAAATACTTAAGGAGAAATAATGAACAAACAAACCGCTTCCAAAGACAGGGAAGCTGTAAAACGAGAGGGCATAACATGAAGCTGCAAGGTGGAAAATTGAAAGGCAATATCAGGAAATACTTTTTCACTGAGAGGGTGGTGGCTGTTTGGAATGCCCTCCCGATGGAGGTGGTGGGGGCAAATACGGTGACAGAATTCAAAATGGCATGGGACAGACACAATGGATCCATTTATAGCAACAGAATAAAATCAAAATAAACTGAACCATCTAACTTCTCAACAAATAGGGGTGTCCTGCATGGAGCGGTGGGTTCACCCCTAAACAAAGACATGGGGAGGGGTGGCCTGAGGGGCGGCCTGCACAGAGTGGCACCTACTCCTGCCATCTTACTCCGGCCTTCTTACTGGGCAGACTAGATGGACCATACTGGTCTTTATCTGCCGTCATTTACTATGTTACTATATTACTATGACAATCCAAGTACCCCTGGGTCGGGCCCCGGACCTCCTGACTCAGGGAGGTCAGGGAGAGCTCTCTCCTGCACCCCAATGTGGAGTCACCGACTCTTAACAGGCTGGCTGCTGAGAGGGTAGTCCCGGCCCCGCTCAAACTGCCACAAGAGGTTGAAGAGATCCTGCTGGCCTCCAGGAAGCCCTCCACGAGAACTTATGCCTTTGGGTGGTGCAGGTTCACCTTGTGGTGCGCAGATAGGAAGGAAAACCTATTCTCCTGCCACATATAGCTGATACTCCAGTACCTAGTGCATCTGTTGCACACAGGGCTGAAATCTAACTCGGTACAGGTGCATTTGACTGCCATAGCCGCTCACCATCACCCAATAGGGGGCAAGCCCTTATCCAGACAGCCCCGGGTCTCCTGGTTACTACGGGGCCTTCTACTATCCAAGCCCCCATCTGCCCTCCAGCAGCAGAATGGGACCTCAGTGTGGTGCTCTCCCAGTTGACCAGATCACCGTTCAAGCCCCTGGCCACCTGCCACCTCAGATACCTATCTTGGAAGGTGGTCTTCCTGGCGGCCCTGACTTCAGCATGCAGAGTCAGCGAGCTTCAGGCGCTGGTGGCAGACCCTCCATATACCAGGTTCTTCAAAAACAAGGTAATGCTCCACACTTGCCCTATGTTCCTCCCAAAGGTGGTATCCTCATTTCACCTCAACCAGGAGGTGGTACTCCCCACCTTCTACCTGCGGCCTCATGCCGGCAGGGAGGAGATCATACTCCACACACTGGACTGTAAGTGGGCCCTGTCCTCCTACCTGCAGCGGATCGAGGACCTCCGAAAAACACCTCAGCTTTTTGTGTCCTATGACCCCAGCAGACTGTAGCTCCCTGTAACCAAGCATACCCTAGCCTCTTGGGTGGCGGATTGCATTGCCCTCGCTTACGAGTGAGCGGGCCTTTCTCTGGAGCACCGGATCACAGCATACTGCGTGAGAGTGATGGCCACGTCGGTGGCCCACCTCCGTTCTGTGCCAGTGACAGAAATTTGCAGAACCGCCACTTGGTCATCCATTCACATGTTTACAGCATATTACTGCCTGGAAAGCGAATCCTGCAGGGACAGTGCCTATGGTCAGACAGTGCTGCGTAATATTTTTGGAGTGTAGGCAGCTCCTACCCTGCAACCCTTGTTTTCAGGCTACCGGAGTGATAGTGTTGCTGGATGCTAGGGTCTTGCAGAGTCTCTCAGTGCGGACTCACCTTCTGCAACTCATGGCCACCCGACCAGTCATTGTTGGTACTGTCGTGGTTCGGTCCTCAGCAGCCTGGAGCTAGGGAGTCCCATATGTGAGGACTTGACTTCTTGCTTGTTCCTGGAGAAAGCGTAGTTACCTGTAATGGTATTTTCTGGGAACTGCAGAAATCAGTCCTCACTACTCTCCCTCCTCTCCTTGGAGTTGCCTTTCCCTACCTTGCTTGATGTTTTTTACTGCCGTCTTAGCTATGTCACTGACTGAGCAAGATGGCACCCTTGGGCGTGAATGCGTGGTAGCATTCCCAAAGGCTTTCTTGGAAATCTGGGGAAATGCTCCGCACGGGCTCTGTTGGCGCCAATGTCACCCATATGTGAGGACTGATTCCTGCTGTTCCCGGAAAACACCTGTTATAGGTGAGTAACTATGCTATCTGATACAAGAGATAAGGGTATTGGGGCCACTTGGCAATAGTGATCAAGAGCATGATCACATTTGATTTAATAAATGGAGGAAGGATGGCAAGGAAATCCACAGTACTACTTTTTAACTTTCAAAAGGGACACTGATAAAATGAGGAAAATAGTTAAGAAAAAAATACAAGGAGCAGCTGCAAAAGATTAAAGATTTACATCAACTATGGGTGGTGTTTAAAAATACTATTTTGGAAGCCCAGAACAGCTGTATTAAACGCTTTAAGAAAAGTGAAAGGAAGGCCAAAAAATTGGCAGCATGTTTTAAAGATGAGGTCAGAGAGGCTGTGGCAGCCAAAAAAAACATCTTTCAGGAACTGGGAAAAGGAGCCAAATGACAAAAACTGGAAACAACATAAGCACTGGCAAGCTAGATGCAAGGCATTGATAAGACAGGCAAAGAAAGAACTTGCTGTGGAAGCAAAAATGCATAATAAAAACATTTTCAAGTATATTCACAGCAAAAAACCTGTGAGAGAGTCAGTTGGACAATTATGATAGAGGGCTAAAAGGGGCACTAGAGGGGACAGGGCAATAGCGGAGAGCTTGAATGAAATCTTTCCTTCAGTCTTTACTGAAGAAGATATAGGGAAGTTACCCATGCCTGAAAAGGTATTTAAAGGTGATGCATTGGAAGAATTGAAAGAAATATTGATAAACCAGGAATATGAATTACAATTATTTGATAAACTAAAGCATAGCAAATCATCTAGACCAGATGGTATACATCTGAGGGTGTTGAAAGAACTGAAATATGAGATTGGCAGACCTACTATTAGTAATCTGTGAACTATCAATAAAATCATCTGTAATACCTGAAGATTGGTGAATGGTCAATATAATGCCAGTTTTTAGAAAGGGTTCCAGGGGTGATCTGGGAAACTACAGACCGGTGAGCCTGACATCAGTACCAGACAAAATGGTAAAAACCATTGTAAAGAACAAAATTACTGAACATGTAAATAGTCTTGGTTTAATGGGAGAAAGCCAACATGGCTTTAGCCAAGGAAGGTCTTTGTCTTACTAATCTCATATTTTTTTGAAGGTGTGAATAAACAGGAAGACAAAAGTGAGCTGGTCAATACAGTGTATATGGATTTTCAGAATGCCTTTGACAAGGTCCCTCATCAGAGACTCTTGGCAAAATTTAAAAGTAATGGGATAGGAGGCAGTGTACTATTGTGGATCAGGATCTAGTTAAAAAAATAGAAAGCAGAGGGTAGGGCTAAAAGGCCAATTTTCCCAATGGAAAAAAAGGTGAATAGTGGAGAACCCAAGGGATCTGTGCTAGATCCGCTGTTTTTTAACATATTCATAAATGACCTGGAAATGGGAATAACGTGTGAGATGTCACACACCTGCCTTCCCCCTCTAGGGTAATATAGGTAGTTGCCTAGAAGGGTTGGCAGGTGGGACCACAGTATTTTATATGGACCTTGAAACGCTGTAACCTGGTATCCGTGTAGTTGTGAGGCCAAGTGAATCACAGCCAGGGTTAAAGGGGTTAACAATAAGTTTATTGTCGCACAGGAATTTTCATACACCTACTTCCCCAAACACAGAAATCAGATGTTGGTACTTGTTGTGCCAAATAAAGAAAGAATGATAACAAAGTCCTCCTGATGCTTCTCAGGCAATTACTTCAAACAAACATATCTTCTCAAATTTCTTTCCAGGTTTTAAATACAAGTGCTTTTCCTCAGTCTAAGCACTGCTTCTGGTACTAGGTCCAAACATAGGCAACTTCACAGCATTGCGTTTAGTTTCATAGCTGCACAAAGAGTGTTGAGTTTCCACTCAGGCAGAACGCTGCCTTTCTTCATATAAAACTCAAGTAAACCAATCAGGCTTTCTCAGCTACTTATTACTAGAATGGCTTTTACAGCTTTCACTCTTTCTGGCAAAAACCACAGTCCATATCAGAATAACTATCCTCTGATAAAGGTGCTTCAGTTTGCATCGGCTCCACTTCAGCATCTGATATGTCCTTATATTTAGGTTTAGGTAAGTCCACAGACTTCCACTGCTCTATAAGTGCATTAAGCTGCTTCCACTTAGTTTCATTCAACCTTCTGGGTACATGCAGGGATTTAGCATTATCAGCACTTTTAAACACCATATTAAAAGGGCTCACCTTTCTCCTGGCATGACTAAGATTCTCTCTTTGGTTAGGAGGTAAACATTTGTCTTGGTACTGCCTCCCTGGCTCCTGTGTAGCAAGTTGCTCCGCAAGGTCTGACCTCCACGTTCTGCTCTGTAGCCTACAATTAGCTGTTTGTTTAGAATCAGCTGGGCTGTACTCAGAACTGGAGCTTCTGACACGCTGTCTGCCTTGGGAATATCTTTGCAGTTTAACAAATGGCAATTTCCTTCTGCCCAACCTCCCACGTGTGACTGTAGCTTCCAAGGAAGATTCTAGAGAGGTGCTTCTATCTCTTCTGGGCAAGGTTTTAAAACTCTTCTCCCCAGGTTTAAAGTAACCTCTAATCTGTTTCTCCTCTTTGCTTGACTTGGGGTAGTTCCTACCTGGAAGCTTTTCCAGACGCCTCTCCAGAGTTCTCTCTGACTCTCTGCAATCTGGCTGGCACCTCTCCAAGCCCCTTAGGCTATCCTGGTAATGGCTGCCTCTTTTCCTGCTTCCTCCGGTCCTCAGCTTTCTGGCTTGATCCCACTCAATATCTGAGTCTCCTCCAGAAGCTGAACCTTGAACTCACTTCGTCCTTCCAGTCTCAGTCTCACTTTCAGTTTGACTCTCAGCAGCTGCTCCTCTACCAACTGCTCCTTCCTGATTAAGAGGACGGGGCTGCCCTATCAGCTTTGACTCCGCCCCTCTCTCCCCCACGTCAGCTCCCTGGGTTATCTTGGAGCTGGGGCGTGGCTCTCTTTGTGTTCTCTTGTGCAGAGAATCTTTCTGGGCTACAACTTTAACCCTTTCTTGACCTGCTTTACTGACAGCTTCTACTGAAAAGAACTGCTTTAAAGCCTTATTTCTAGGTTTTAAACCCTCTGCCTTGTCACAGAGATAATCAGATTTGCAGATGACACAAAATTATTCAAAGTTGTTAAAATCCAAGAGGATTGTGAAAAATTGCAAGAGGACCTTGATAAATTGGAAGACTTAGACATTCAAATGGCAGATGAAATTTAATGTGAACAAGTGCAAAGTTATGCACTTAGGAAAGAACAACCCAAACTATGGTTACACAATGCAGGATTCCATATTAGGAACCACCACCAAGGAAAAAGATTTAGGCGTCATTGTGGTTGACACATTGAAACCCCCTCCCCAGTGTTAACCAGTGGTCAAGAAGGCAAATATAATGCTAAGACTCATAAGGAAAGGAATGGAAAATAAAACAAAGGATATTATAATGCCTCTGTATTATTTCATGGTGCGACCGCACCTTGAATATTCTGTGCAATTCTTAAAATGGATATAGCTGAATTAGAAAAGGTACAGAGAAGATCACCAAAATGGTAAAAGCGATAGGAGGATACCTCTATGAGGAGAGGCTGAAAAGGTTAGGGCTCTTCAACCTGGAAAAGAGACAGCTGAGGGCAGATATGATAGAGGTCTATGAATTAATGTTTACGCCATCAAAAAGTAGAAAGACTAGGGGACATATAATGAAGCTGCAGTGTAACCTGTTTAAGACTAACAAGAGAAAATATTTTTCACTCAACACATAATCAAACTCTGTAATTTGTTGCCAGAGGATGTAGTAAAAGCTGTTAGTGTAGCTAAGTTTAAAAAAGGTTTGGACAAGTTCCTGGAGGAAAAGTCCATAAACCATTATTAAAGAGAACCCAGGAAATCCACTGTTTGCCCTGGGACAAGCATTGTTGAACCTGTGTATATTTTTGAGAAACTGCCAGGTACTTTGACCTGGATTGGCCACTATTGGAAAGAGGATACTAGATTTAATGGACCTTGGTCTGACCCAGTATGTCATTTCTTATGTTCTTATGTTAACAGTCTTTTTTCACACTGATCTTCCAACCCAATTGGATCTAATCTTACCCTGATGGCCCCTGTTTATGACAACAGTTAAGAGTTTGGGTACTAAGGGCCTTCTTCCAGGGCTGTGAGACAAATTTCCCTGATTAGGCTTCTTTCTGTTTTATCTGTAATTCTACCATCAGAATGGGGCCTGTTTACTAAAGTGCAATAAGGTTTTGCACTTACTTCACGTTAAGTGCAAAGCCCGTGAACTGACTTTTTGGAGCGTGGTCAGTAAATGCCCTGCAGTTAGCTCACGGGACACATTCTTACTGCTAGGGCCCACATTAAATGCATGAGCAGATAACATGGATGCACCTGTTCTATCTACAATGCATAAACACAGGACGTCGCCGCTGCTCCATCCAAGTGGGCAAAACCCCCAAATGATGCTAAACACTAAACCCCAATGACACTAAACGATGCCCGATCCATGTCCCTACCCTCCTCCCTGAATGTATGATCCCTGTACCACACCCGATGCAATCCCTGACCCCAATCTCACATACACACACCCCAGATCCAATTCCCCTCCCCCCATCACAACCCCCCATCAGCTGATCACCTGGCCCTCCTCCTACCATCCTGATCCTCCTCCCTCCAGAGACCATCTAAAGGTATCCCTAGAAATCTCGTAGACAGGGCAGAAGTAATCCTCCCTCTCCCTACCCCATTGCAGCCTGGGTTCAGAATGATTTCTCTGACCCCTAGTGGGCAGATGATGCACGATTTCAGAATTATTCAAAGAAATTGACCTTTTTGTACACTTTTGTTCTGCTTTTGCTAGAAATTTAAAACCTGATTCTTAATATAAAAAGCAAACGGGGCTTGAAAATCGAGATATGTTCTTTATATAATTGATGATAAAAATAATAATCATTGTCTTATGAAATCAACTTAAAGTGTTCCAGTGTCAGAAGAAAGCTCCATGTTGTATTGTTTTTGTGCCAGCACTTTTAACAGATTCTGGGTATGCTGTGGACTGATATGGGGGGATATTGGTAGGAAATGGGTTGAAAGTTCAAGTAAAACACATGGGGTTGGGAAACTGGTGTTGGAACTTAGTGTAAAAAAATCACTGTTGGGTAGACTGGAAGAATCACTATTGGGATGAATCTGATGGTCTTTATTTGCCATAATTGTTTTTTTTTACTTTGCTGTTAAGTGTATCTTCGTAACTGTAATGAAAAAACAGAAAAATCATAGTTATTCTGCATTTTTATTTTTTGTTACGATTCTCTGTTTGCCTTACAGGTGTAGATCCAATTATCTGGGAACAGGCCAAGGTAGACAATCCCGACCCAGAGAAGTAAGTCTTTGAGTTTCCGCACAGTATTTTTAAATTCAGTAAATAATAAAAAATGACAGTAGACATTCAGAATTCAAATGCAAATTACAGATCTTTTTCATTTGCAATATTATGTCACAAATAGACCTTTCCTTATTGTCCCTCCAGTCCAGTCAAGGCATATATAAGTTTATACTCTCCTGCCAGCAAATGGTTTGCCATTTACTGAAAGGCATCATCAAGAAACCCTTTTTCATTGAAAGGGTGGTGGATGCTTGGAATGCCCTCCTGATGGAAGTGGTGGGGACAAATACAGAGACAGAATTCAAAATGGCATGGGACAGACACAGTGGATCCCTTTATAGGAACAGAATAAAATAAAAATAAACTTAACTATTTCTTATATCTTAACAAATAGGGGCGACCTGCAAGGAACGGTAGGTTCCACCCCTAAACAAAGGCATGGAGAGTTGTGACCTGCATTAAGTGACAGGTGCACCTACTCTTGCCACCTTGTTGGGCAGACTAGATGGACCATAATGGGCTATCTCCAGGAACAAGCAGGAATGTTATCTTCACATATGGGTAACGTCAGTACCAACGGAGCCCACATGGGAACGCTCCCCAGCGTCCAATAGGAAAGGTTTTGGGAGCATCCCACTGCACCTTGGTAGCTGCCTTCCCGCCTTTCCAGCTCTCCCTCCTCAGTTCTTTGTTTTCCGCAGAGCCAACAAGAAGCAATTCCTGTCACCGCAGAAAATTTGTGGTCAGGTCTGCCTTCCCGTCGACGCTGGTACCAACCCCTGTCGGTGCTTGCTTGCTTGCTTTCTTTAAAAAAAAAAAAAAAAAAATCTTCTGTGAGGGAAGAATCATTTCTTCCTTCAGGTGCATTGACGCCATCTTAGGCTTAGACCTCCCCTTTTGTCACAGACAAAATGAAAAAAAAACATCCAGTGGTTTTAAGAAGTGTTCCAAATGTGGCAGTAGCATTTCGGCCACAGATACCCATGACTGGTGTCTAAAATGCTTAGGACCGGATTGTCAACCATCAGAATGTCCTCTCTGTAGGAAGATGACAAAGAAAGGCCTACAGAACCGAGCAGCAAAGCTGGGCACCCTCTTTGCCTCCGATGCAGTATCTTTAGCATCGACGTCATCAGGAGCTTCATCTTCCTCCCAAGGATCTCGGGTATTAAAACCTAGGTCTTCTTCGAAGACTGGCCAGCCCTCCAAGGGTAGATCTCCTTCTAAGCGTTGAGATGCCTCGGGCGTTGCCCTGGAGGGAGACACACCGACTAAAAAACCCCGGCAGGAGGACCTTACCTCCAAAACCTTAGTGGGATCCCAGGATGCTCCCGAGACCTCCACCTCTGGAGAGCTCCTGGTGCCATGCTCAGGATTTGTGGCCCGCAATTCTGGTACCGATACCTAAGCATCGGCAAGTTCCATGGATCAACATATCCTGGCCAGCGAGCAGAGCTTAGCGGCTTTACCGGCAGCCTCCTTACCGGTAAAGCCTTTACAGTCAATCCCTCGGGCATCAGTACTGGCTCCGGTACCGACATAACCTGCATCAATCTTTTTGCTGCTTACTGCGCTACTGCCCATGCCAGCCCTTGAATCCATTTCTGGTACCGAGGTTCTGGCACCACAAGCTTCAGCTACCGATTTTGATCGGTATCGAGTACGTGCAGTCAATACTTTGCGTCTTTGGACTCCGATTCATCGGATGATGAATCGGCCAATACCCGGGACATGAGAGCTCTTCAAGAAGACCCATCTCCATCTCCACAACGTTGCATGTCCCCTCCGGAGGACATGTCTTTCCAAGACTTTATTCACGATGTTGCTCGGGGTCTATCCATAACGGTGACTTCGGAGAAAGAGTCTAGAGTTAAAGAACTTGAAATTCTTCAATATCCTGCAGCCCTAAAGGAAGCTGCTACTCTCCCTGTTCATCGCATACTTCATGACCTTATGCTTCGTATGTGGGAGACACCCCTTACCATCTCTCCACATACCAAATGACTCGATACCATGTACTGGGTACCAGAGTGTCCCGGTTTTCAAAAGATGCAATTACCATACCATTCCATGGTGGTGGAATCATCAGTGCGTCGAATAAAGAGTGCTAAGACACATTCCTTGAACCCTCTAGGTAGGGAATCGAGATCCTCGATGCCTTTAATCGATGTTGTTTTCAGGCCTCCATGTTATCGTCCAGGATCATTTCCCACATTCTCTATATGAGTATGTTCCTTAGAGAGGTGGCTAGGGATTTGGACTTAATGGCTTCTCTTCTCCCTAATGACAAGAGAGCAGATTATCTTACTCTTGTAAAGCATGCTTAAACTGTTTCAATGTTTGTTAACAGGGCAACTTTTGACTGTTTTGAGTGCGTCAGCAGAATTTCATCTATCTGCATCAGTGCACGCAAGATTCTTGGCTCCAAGCATCGGATCTTGAACAATGGGTTCAAGATAAGCTGGGTAATATCCCTTGCACCTGTGAAAACCTTTTTGGCAAGGATTGGCAGGACAAGGCCTCTCAGTTAGAATCCAACAACACCACTCTTAATATACTATCTAGATCTACTACCAACCCAGCTAGGAAAAAGGCAGCGAAGAAGGATTTTTTCAATAAGAAGTAGTACTATTCTTCTTACACCCATGCTCCTCAGAAGGGGCAAGCAGCCATCAAAACAGCAAAAGAAGGCTCAGACTCCTCAGTCACAACCACCTCAGCAGACCCAGCCTCCTTAGGATCTTTGGCTCCTTTCTGGAGAACATAGCCATTATGCCTCTGGAGATTCCAGATCCTATCCACATTCCTGGCAGACTTTGTCACTTTGCCCACAGGTGGCATCTTATCACAACAGAGCAGTGGACACCGTCCATAGTATGGGAGGGGTACAAGCTTCATCTACGAAGTCTTCCCCCCCCCCCCCCCGACTCCTCCAAGAGAGTTCTGTTCTCAGCCCCTTCTCACTGCTCTATTGTTGCAAGAGGTCACCTCCCTTCTCTTTCAGGGCACAATAAAGGAGGTTCCACCATCCCAGTAAGGAATGGGTTTTTATTTTCCATACTTCCTCATTCCAAATAAAAAAGGAGGGTACAGGCCCATTCTGGACCTCAGAACTGAACAAGTGCCTACAACGGGAGAACTTCAAAATGATCTCCCTAGGCATCCTTCTCCCCTATTTCGAGTCAGGATTGGCTCTGTTCTCTAGATCTAAAGGAGACATATACTCACATACTTATTCACTCACAGCACAGAAAGTTCCCGCACTTCAGGTTTCAAGGGAGACATTATCAATAAAGAGTCCTGCCTTTCGGCCTCACCTCTGCCCCAAGAGTTTTCACAAAGTGCGTGGCGGTAGTAGCTGCATTCCTAAGGACTTTTGGGATATTTGTCTTCCCTTACTTATATGACTGGCTTATTCGAGCAAACACCTCTGAAGAGACCAGTCTTGCCCTCTCGCGCACCATGCAAGTGCTGCAACACTTGGGATTTGTAATAAAACTTCCAAAATGCCAACTCGTTCCCTCTCAAACTCTAGAGTTCATAGGGGCTCTCTTAGACACTCAACAATCAAAGGCATTTCTGCCTCAACCCGCTGTGTTTGACTCGGTCTTTTAGCATCTCAGGCATGCCTCAAGAACTTCGTCACAACCCGAGAACTGCTACAACTCATGGGTCATATGGCATCAACTGTGCATCATGTTCCATATGCTCATCTACATATGCGCGCAACTCAATGGACTCTGGCTTCTCAGTGGTCTCGGGCATCGGGTCGCCTGGGAGACAAAATAATAGTCTCTACCCGCCTAATCTCGTCTCTCCAGTGGTGGCAATTCCCAGAAAACCTCCTGGTAGGGTCACCTTTTCAGATTCCAGCACATCAATGTATCCTGATGATGGATGTGTCCAAATTGGACTGGGGAGCTCATCTGGACAATCTGTCCACTCAGGGGATTTGGTTTCATCAGGAGTCACAACTCCACATAAATGTGCTAGAACTCAGAGCCATTCACAGTGCTCTCAAAGTGTTTCAGGACCATCTTCGATTCCACACAGTTCTAGTCCAGATGGACAATCAAGTAGCCATGTTCTACTTGAACAAGCAGGGCGGAACGTGCTCTTGGACCCTCTGCAGCGAAGCCCTGCATCTGTAGTTTTTTGCCATACAGCATCACATTCACCTTCTTGCAGTGTATCTTCCGGGCAAACGCAATGTCTTAGTGGACAAATTGAGTCGAGTCCTTCTACCCCACAATTGGTGTCTCCATGCAGACAAGGTCACTCACATTTTTCAGATCTGGGGAACCCCAGAGATAGACCTGTTTGCACGTCCTCAGAATGCCAAGCTTCCTCGCTTCTGCTCCAAGACTCCTGCACTGGACAGCCAGCAGGTAGATGCTTTTCACCTCACTTGGGTCAAGGCTTCCTATATGTCTTCCCTCCCATTCCCCTCATTCCCAAGACTCTTTTCAAACTCCAGAGAGACAGGAGCTACATGATACTCTTAGCCCGACGCTGGCCACGACAACCGTGGTATCCTCTCCTTCTATGTCTCGGGCTCAACCCGTAGATCTGGGGTCTGCTCCAGATCTCCTCTCTCAGGAGGAGGGGACGCTGCTCCATCCCATTCCGCAGTCCCTCCATCTTACAGCATGGCTGCTGAAAGCATAACCTTCCAGGACATTAACCTCTCTCAATAGGTTAGCGATATCCTTTTAGCTACTAGGAAGCCTTCCACCATGCACTCCTATGCCTTCAAGTGGCGTAGATGTTCTCTCTGTTGTTCGCAGAGGGCGCTTAACCCCTTTCTCAGCTCCGGTGGATGCATTACTTGAATATATTTTCCACCTGTATTCTTCTGGGCTCAAAACCAATTCGGTAAGAGTACTCCTAAGTGAAATTGCGGCCTCTAACGTGCCCTTAAATGGTCAGCCCATCTCTTCTCAGTCGCTTGTAGCACGCTTCATGAGGGGTCTTCTATTAACCAAACCTCCCATTAAGCCCCCTCCAGTGGCATGGGATCTTAATGTTGTTTTAGGACAGGTTCTCAAGCCGCCCTTTGAACCTCTAGCCACTACCTCTCTGAATTTTCTCACGTAGAAGGTTCACCTTCCTTATTGCCCTCACTTCAGCAAGACACATTAGTGAGCTCCAGGCTTTGGTGGCTGACCCTCCTTATATACGATTCCATCATGATAAGGTAGTCCTTAGGACTCATCCTCACTTTACGCCAAAGGTGGTCTCACCCTTCCATTTAAACCAGTCAGTCTACCTCCCTGTCTTTTTCCTTAGACCTCATTCCTCTAGGGCAGAGGCAACCCTTCACACTCTGGATTGCAAATGTGCCTTGGCTTTTTATCTCCAGAGAACTCAAGAGCACAGAAAAGCTTCCCAGCTTTTCATCGCCTTTGACTTGAGTCACCTGGAATTGCCAGTATCCAAGCAAACTCTCTCCAGATGGATAGCAGATTGCATCTCCTTTGCTTACAAAAGTGCAGGACTCTCTTTCGAGGGTCATGTCACTGCACATAATGTTCGGGCCATGACTACCTCTACGGCAAATCTACACTCTGTAGCGATTGATGAGATATACAAAGCAGCAACTTGGTCTTCTGTCCACACTTTTGCTGCTCACTATTGCCTAGACAGGGACTCCCACCGGGATGCATTGTTTGGCCAAGCTCCAGCATCTCTTTCAGACTTAGATCGACTCCTACCCTCCGTCTCTGGTTTTGATACCAAACATCCTTGGAGGATATGTGACCTACTTAGTTATGCCTGTGAGCCACAGCCCACTCTGAGGTCATCTCTCTGGCATCTCCAAGCTAGGGAGTCCCATATGTGAAGACTACATTCCTGCTTGTTCTCCAGGACCAAGCAGGAAGTCAGTCCTCACATATGGGTGACATCAACGTCGATGGAGCCCCCATGCGGAGCATTTCCCAGCTTTCTAAGAAAGCCTTTGGGAATACACCCACGCATGCACAGTCCCCTTCCCGCCCAAAGGTGCCATCTTGCTCAGTCTTTCTTTTTCCGTGGAGCCCAACGGACGTGAGTCCGTGTCACCCGGAAAAGTTTGGTTTTTTTCTGCGATTTTCGCTCTCTTTTTGTCCGGTTCGACGCTGGTTCCCCTTCCCGCCTGGGTTCGGTATGCCGGTATCGACCCAATCTCTATTTTTCTTTTTTTTTTGCCCTTCGTGGCACGCGTTCGCACTCTTTTTCTTTTTCCCTGGAGGGCCAGTCTTTTGACCTCGCGGGGGCCCTTTTTTCCCCGATGGCCTCCAGTGGTTTTAAAAAGTGTGATCGTTGTAAGAAGCTCATGTCTCTTACCGACACACACGACTGCTGCCTGCGTTGCCTCGGGCCGGACCATGATCCCAAGGTCTGTGTCCCATGTGGAAAGATGTCCACTAAGGCACTCAGAAGCCGGCAGCATCAGAAGGAGAGGATTTTTTCTGACTCTGCCTCCGGTCGAGCCTGGACCTCGTCAGAGGCCTCGACGTCTCGGGAGTCTGACCCCGAGCTTCGTCGGGGTTCCTCTGAAAGGGGGTCCCCTAGTCGGGAGCATAAGAGGAAGACCTCTTCGGCAAGCCCATGGCCGAAAAGGCCGCCGAGACTCTGACAAGGACAAGGTTGTCCAGAAAAACTTCTGCCCCTTCTCATAAGAAGAAGGGTTCGGGGAAAAAGACCTTTTACCCGAGGAAGGCATCTGCCTACAAACCTTTCCCTCATTATCAGACCTCCCCAGCTCCCCAGCAGGGTCAGCAGGCCAAGGGGCAGGGACATGGGCCCCGTAGGCAAAAAGCCCCCAAGCCTCCAGCTCCTGCTCCTACTCAGCAGGGAGGGGGTTTTTGACTCCCACTGCATAGCCTCTCCACCTCTGCTGGCCCATCTCAGCATGGGAGGTCGGTTGGCCCTGTTTGCCCACCAGTGGCCGCCCATCACAAGAGATGCTTGGGTACTGAGCATAGTCCAGAAGGGCTATCTGCTCCATTTCAATCAAGTACCCCCTCCTACTTCCCAGGGGAGCCTCCAAGGCCTACTCTGCATCAGGAACTCCTTCTCCAGGAACTGCAAGGTCTTCTTCAAGACAGGGCGGTGGAGCCTGTACCTCCCCACCAGCTGGGACAGGGCTTCTACTCCAGGTACTTTCTTGTGCCAAAGAGAACTGGAGGTCTCCGGCCCATTTTGGACTTGAGAAATCTCAACAAATTCTTCGAAAAGGAAAAGTTCAAGATGCTTACTCTTGGAACACTGCTGCCCTACCTCCAGCAGGGAGATTGGCTATGCTCCTTAGATCTGAAGGATGCGTACACTCACATCCTCATTCATCCAGACCACAGAAAATACCTAAGGTTCGTGGTAGGAGAAAACCATTTTCAGTACCAAGTACTGCCCTTTGGCCTAACCTCCGCCCCACAGGTCTTCACAAAGTGCCTGGCGGTGGGGGCGGCCTACTTGAGAAATCAGGCTATCTTTGTCTTCCCCAATCTGGATGACTGGCTCATCAGGGGTCAGACTCTCCAGGAGGCCAGGCAAGCCACCCTCCGTACTGTCTCTCTCCTTCAACAACTAGGCTTTGTCATAAACTTCGCAAAGTCCACTTTGCTCCCCTCCCTGAACCTGGAGTTCATAGGGGCACGGTTAGACTCCCTGCACGCAAAAGCTTACTTGCCAGAAGACAGGGCAGGAAGGCTGATGGACTTGGCCAGCCGGTTTCTAGACAACCCACTGGTATCCGCCAGACTCTGTCTAAGGCTCCTGGGCCACATGGCTTCGACAGTGCATGTGACCCCCAATGCCCGCCTGCATTTGAGGCCTGCACAGTGGTGTCTCAGGACTCAGTGGAAACAAGGCTACAGGAAGCCTAAGAGACAAAGTAAGGATGTCCAAACCCTTCCTGAACTCCCTGCAGTGGTGGCTTCACTCCCCCAACCTTCTGCAGGGAATTCCTTATCTCCAGGAACAAGCAGGAATGAGTCTTCACATATGGGTTTTGTCGGTACCGACGGAGCCTGCGCGGGAACGCTCCCCAGCGTCCAGAAAGAAAGCTTTTGGGAGCATCCCACAGCGCCTGCGTGCTGCCTTCCCGCCTTTCCTAACTGCCTCTCTCCAGTTCTTCTTTTCCGCGGAGCCAGCAGGTCGTGTTTCCTGTCACCGCTGAAGAATTTCTTATTTTCTTTTATTTTTCTTTAGTCGCGTGTCTGCCTTCTCGATTCCGCACCGGTACCACCGGTCCTTTTTCTTTCTTTAAAAAATAAAAAAAAAACTTCTACTCTTTTCAGTGCATTTTTCTTCTGGGGCCTTAGGCCTACAGATATATTTTTTCCTCATGGAAAAACCCGCCTCTGGGTTTAAGAAATGCACAAAGTGCAGCAGCACTATTTCTGTCACTGACACCCATGACTGGTGTCTAAAATGTTTAGGTCCTGACCACTCCATTGCGGATTGTGAGTCCTGTTCCATGATGTCTAAAAGAGGGTTACAGAATCGGGCAGCTAAGCTCAGTACCCTGTTTCCCTCCGATGCAGCTTCCGTGGCATCGACGTCTTCCAGGGCTGCTTCTTCATCCCATGGATCTCAGGTAACCAAACTTAAATCTGGCCGGTCCTCAAAGAGTTCATCTCCCTCTAAGTATCGAGATGCCCCCGGGCTTACTCTTGAGGATACCACACCGGCAAAATTACCCGGCGGGAGGCTCCGGCTTCCAAAGCACTACCTATGGGGTCACAGGTTGACATCGATGGCTCGGCCTCGACCGATCACCTGTTACAATGTTCTGGGGTACCGGCAGTTTCTACCGGTACTGATATCCAGACATTGGTGGCGTCAATGGATCAGAATATTCTGACCATGCAGCGTGCCATCACGGCATTCATTCAAGCTGCAACGCCTACGGTACCGCAACAAACCCCGTTGTCGGTACCTGTACCGATTCCGGTACCGGACCCGATATCTGCCCCGATACCAGTACCGCTTGCATCGACATCAGCATCGACCGCAGCGGTACGCTATCCAGTGATGCCCATCAGTACCGACCCGGTACCGATTACTCCCGATGTCGATACCTCCCGGTACGCTTATCGGGCTCTACGAGAGCATCCAGATAGTCGATACTTCGATTCCTCTGAAGACTCTGATTCTTCGGAGGCCTCAATTGAAGCATCGGGCATCCTTCCTCAGGAACCCTCTTCTCCAAAAAGGAGAATGTCTCCTCCTGAAGACTTGTCTTTTCAGGACTTCATTAGGGAGGTGGCCAAAGGTCTGTCCATATCAGTGATCTCTGAGATTGAACCTAGAGCCAAACAATTGGATATCCTACAATATCCTAAGGCTCCTAAAGAGGCAGCCACCTTACCAATACATGAGATTCTTTATGATCACATGCTGGGCATATGGGAGACTCCTCTTTCCACCTCCCCTCATTCCAGAAGGTTGGACACCATGTATCGTGTTCCTCCTTGTCCTGGGTTTCATAAGACTCAGCTTCCTCACCACTCTATTGTGGTAGAGTCTGCTATGAAAAAGATCAAGAGTACAAAAAGGCACTCCTCTGCTCCTCCAGGAAGAGAATGCAGAACTCTAGATGCCTTTGGCAGGAAAATCTTCCAGGCCAGTATGCGTTGTCAGACGGCTGCCTAGGGTGAGAACTTACACAATCTTGACGATGCATATATTCATATGATTCTTGCAAGGTATTGTGGGTATTGTAGTTCATTCACTCCCAAACACAGCTGATGACAATAATTTGAGTTGTGAAACCAAGTGGTAAGATCAATAAAATACTTCTTTTATTGATGGGGTTTAATTCACCCAGCACATGTATGCTTGATAGCACTATAAATGAGGTTACTTGCTTGCAGTGTTTTAAAATGGATAACAAAAAGTCACAAAGTAAACCAGAAAACAACCTTCAGCTTGTCAGGCAATTAGCTAATGTTTTCTTAGCAAATAATTACCAAATACAAAGGCACAAAGTAAAGAATAAACTTTGCTGGTTAGGTTAACTTCTGCTTATTTTTCCACGCCGATCTCAGCAGTGATTCTCCCTTGCTCACACACACAATCAGGTGCAGCCCTAATTACTATCAATGGACCAGCTGAAAGCCTTTAGCTGGCTGGCTGCTACTGTGTGAGCCCAAATCCTGCTTTAAGAGCTGTTTGCAGTGGAAATAAAGAACAAAGTTAGGTTTCTTTGTGATGGCTGATGTGTTTGCTCATAGACAGCTAGCAATAGCATTTAGATAAAGAACAGTCCATGTAAATAGTTTCATCTGCTGTATTTCCCCCTGCATCAACAATCATAGGGTCAATATCATACATTGGCACAGATGAGTCTTTCATTAAGGCACTATCATGAGAATGCTTATTCCCTTGCTGCCATTCTCTATTATAGATAGGGTCTGGATCAGTGTTCATACCTGAGCCTCTCCTGCTATCATTATTCCTCTCTGTATAGCCTGGCCAATATGTAATCCAATTCTGATGTCCAGCCTTCCAATCTTGATCCCTGGACGCTGGATCTCCTCTCACATACCTTCTGGCCTTGGTCTGAAAGTCCCTTCCACATGCAGTCTTCTCTCTTCCAGGTAGCCACTGGTGATTCCTATCTCTGCCACTCCATTCCTCTGGCTGAATCCAGTCCAAAGGACTCTGCTGGCTTTTGGAATACCTCCCAGTATGAGTACTGCCTTGGAATCTCCCAGACCTTCCAATGGCCTTTCTTCTCTTCCTTCCAGAGAGTTTCCTTCTCTCTCTATCTGCTTGGCTTGGCTTCTGTTTCTCCAGGTGATACTGGTGCTTGTAGCCGTTGCTGTCTCTGTATCTCCAGGAACAAGCAGGAATAAGTCCTCACATATGGGTACGTCGGTACCGACGGAGCCCGTGCGGGAAAGCTCCCCAGCTTCTTAGAATAGAAGCTTTTGGGACCTCCCACTGCACATGCGCACTGCCTTCCCGCCTTCCTGAACAGCTCTCCTCAGTTTCTCTTTTTGGTCGGTTCCAGCAGGTCGTGTTCCTGTCACCGCTGAAGAAATTGTTATTTTATTTGTTTCTTTAGACCGCGTACCTGCCTTCCCCATACCGATACCGGTATCGCCGGTCTTTTCTTTCTTTCTTTAAAAAATTATAATTCTTTTTCTTATTTTTTAGCTTTTTGGTCACTTCAGAGAGGCCTCTCGGCCTACTCAATTTCTCCTCATGGAGAAGCCAGCCCCTGGATTTAAGAAGTGTACCAAATGTAATGCTGTTATTTCAGTCACAGACACCCATGAATGGTGTCTGAAATGTTTGGGGCCTGACCATTCCATACCGGACTGCCCATCTTGCTCCCACATGTCTAAACGTGGGCTGCAGAACCGGGCCAACAAATTCCATGTGCTGTTTGCTTCAGAGAATACAGCATCACAGTCATCCAGGTCTTCTTCTCCGGATGGATCTCAGGTAACCAAACCTTCTGTGGGCAAGTCCTCAAAGAGCAAATCTCCTTCAAAGCATCGAGAGGCTCTTAGCTTAGAACTTGAGGACCCTGCCCCAGCCAAACAACCCCGGCGGGAAGTCCAACTTCCAAAAACGCCAATTCAGGGGTCTCAGGTTGATATCGATGCTACGGCCTCGACAGATCACCTGTTAGCCTGCTCTGGGGTACCGGGTCACTCCGGTACCGACATCCAGGCAGCTATGGCGTCCATGGGCGATACTGTACAGTCCATGCAGCAGGCCGTCATGGCTTTCATTAAAGCTGCAACGCCATCGGTTCCGCTTTCAGCGGTTCCGGGCCCGATACCGGTATCGTCCGCCATGCCGGTATCGAGGCCGTCCACCTCTAAACGCAAGTCGGTACCGTATGGGCTTTCGCTCCATACCGGTTCCATACCCGATACGCCCGATATCGATACCGATCGGTACGCGTATCGTGCGTTAGAGGAAAGCACCGATTCCTCTGAGGATTTTCACTCCTCTGATGATTCTGCTGAGTTTTCACTCAACTTACCTGAGGAGCCCTCTTCTCCTAAAAGGAGAATGTCCCCTCCAGAGGATTTGTCCTTCCAGGACTTTGTTTTAGATATGGCTACAGCCCTTTCTATTACCACATCCTCTGAAAAGGAACCCAGATCCAAAAAACTGGATATTTTGGGATACTCAAAGGCCCCTAAGGAGGCAGTTACCCTGCCTATCCATGAAATCCTTCAAGAACAACTGATGGATTTCTGGGAAAATCCTTTGACTTTGTCGCCTTATTCCCGTAGATTGGACACCATGTATAGGGTCCCTCCTTCTCCTGGTTTCCAAAAGACTCAATTGCCCCACCACTCTATTGTGGTGAAGTCTGCAATGAAGAAGATTAGGAGTACCAAAAGGCACTCTTCCACCCCTCCAGGACGGGAATGTAAGACTTTGGACTCTTTTGGTAGGAAAATTTTCCAGGCTAGTATGCTTATAGCCAGGATTAATTCCTACAGTCTCTATATGGGCATGTTCCTGGAGGAACTTGCCAAAAAGGTGCGGCATTTTGCCCCCTTTATCCCTGAGGATAAAAAGCAGGGATTCCTTTCCCTAGTGAAACAACTCTTAGAGGTTTCTAAGTTCTCTAATAGGGCAGCATATGATTCCTTTGAGGGAGCCAGTAGGGCTTCGGGCATTGCTATTGCAGCCCGACGTCTTGCTTGGCTCCAGGCCTCTGATCTGGAACCTTGGGTTCTAGATGGCTTACGGAATCTGCCCTGTACAGGTGAGAACTTATTTGGGGAAGAGTGGCAAATCAAAGCCACCCAGATGGATGCTGAAAATGCCACCTTGGAAAGACTTTCAAAGTCCACTTCAATTCCTACTAAGAAAAAGTCTTTTAAAAGGCCTTACTATAAGAAGGCCAGAGTTGCTTCAAATACTGGCCAGCAGTCTTCTCAACCTCGCTATACTGCTAAGCGTCAGCAATCCAAACAAGCACGAGCTAAGCCTGCAGCAGCTACTGTAGCTCAGCAGGCTCCAACCCCTCAGGGGTTTTGACTTGCTCCTAGGGAACTTGCCACTTCTGGTTCTAACACAACCAGAACCTCTCACCATACCCGGAAGGTTGGTTCACTTTGCTCCCAGATGGGAACAAATCACAACAGAACAATGGACCCTCTCTATCATTCGAGAGGGTTACAAACTTCATTTCTCCAGCCTTCCTCCCCATCATATGGTGAGACCATTCAATTCTCCCCCATCTCTCCTAACCCTGTTGGGTCAAGAGGTTTCCTCTCTTCTTGCCCAAGGGGCCATAGAAGAGGTTCCTCTTCCTCAACAAGGGTCCGGTTTCTACTCCCCTTATTTTCTCATTCCAAAGAAGACAGGGGGATTCAGACCAATCCTAGATCTGAGAGAATTGAACAAATTTCTCTTCAAGGAGAAATTCAAAATGCTGTCTCTCGGCATTCTCCTTCCTTACCTCCAGGGTCAGGACTGGCTTTGTTCTCTAGACCTACAGGATGCGTATACACATATACTCATCCATCCATCCCACAGGAAGTATCTTCGCTTTCTGTTTCAGGGAAAACATTTCCAATACAGAGTACTCCCCTTCGGTCTAGCCTCTGCTCCAAGAGTATTCACAAAATGCATGGCAGTCGTAGCCGCATTTCTAAGAGGCATGGGAATCTTTGTCTTCCCATATCTGGACGACTGGCTCATCCGAGCTCCAACTCAGTCACAGGCCCAGATTTCCCTGGACCACACAAGGAGCCTTTTGCAGTATCTGGGACTGGTAGTAAACCTTCCCAAGTCCCAACTCATCCCTACTCAATCTCTAGAATTCATAGGGGCCCAGTTGGACACCATCACTGCAAGGGCCTACCTTCCACTTGACAGCCAGGGAAATGCTACGCCTACTGGGTCATATGGCCTCCACAGTGCATGTGGTGCCCTATGCTCGTCTTCATATGAGAGCAGCTCAATGGACCCTGGCCACTCAGTGGACTCAGGCGTCAGGAGCGCTCTCAGACCAAATACAAACCTCCGATCATCTGTTTTGGTCCCTCCACTGGTGGACTTCCACCAAGAATCTGTTGTTGGGGGCTCCATTTCAACCATTGCTACCCCAAGCAACCCTCACAACAGATGCCTCCCAAACAGGGTGGGGAGCCCATCTGCAAACTCTCTCCACTCAGGGCACTTGGTCTCTACAGGAGACCACCCTTCATATCAATCTTCTGGAACTGCGAGCAATTTACCTTGCCCTCAAGGTCTTCCACTCCCTCCTAGCCAACCTCACTGTCCTAGTTCAGACGGACAATCAGGTGGCCATGTTTTACATAAACAAACAAGGAGGGACGGGCTCTCTGTCGCTTTGCAACGAAGCTCTAAGACTATGGGCCTTCGCCAGAGAGCATCAGATTCACCTGCTAGCAGTGTATCTCCCAGGAGTTCAAAACTCTCGGGCAGACAGGCTCAGTCGAGTTCTGCTGCCACACGAATGGTCCCTACATTTGGACCAAATAAACCGAATCTTTCAGGAATGGGGGACCCCGGACATAGACCTCTTTGCAAGTCCGTGGAATGCCAAACTTCCCCGGTTCTGTTCCAGAACTCCGTGTCAGGGAGCTCAGGCTACGGACGCCTTTCTCCTGAATTGGAATCAGGCATTCCTATATGCCTTTCCACCCATTCCTTTGATTCCCAAGACTCTGTTCAAACTCCAGAGGGATCATGGAACTATGATCCTCATAGCTCCACGCTGGCCACGCCAAGTGTGGTTCCCTCTACTTCTACAGCTCTCCCAGGGATCCTACTTGGATCTGGGAGCTGCGCCAGACCTCCTGTCTCAGGAGGAGGGGACTTTGTGGCACCCAAACCCCAAATCCCTTCACCTCAGTGCTTGGTTACTGAAGGCTTAAGCCTTCAAGACTTTCATCTTTCCCAACCAGTGAAAGATATCCTTTCTGCCTCTAGGAAACCCTCTACCAGGCGTTCCTATGCTTTCAAATGGAAACGTTTTTCCATTTGGTGTGCTCAGCAGGGTCTTGACCCTCTGGCACTTCCTTTGAATTCTCTTCTTGATTATCTCCTGCATCTATCCAATGCAGGCCTCAAGACGAATTCGGTAAGAGTCCATTTAAGTGCTATTGCAGCATCCTTGAAACATATAAATGGACAACCTATCTCCTCTCATCCTCTTGTTGCAAGATTCATGAGAGGCCTGACTCTCACTAAACCTCCCATCAGACCACCCCCGGTCGCATGGGATTTGAATCTAGTGCTCGGTCAACTTATGAAGCCACCTTTTGAGCCAATGTTTTCCACCTCCTTGAAATTTCTTTCCTGGAAGGTCATCTTCCTCATTGCAGTCACTTCGGCTCGCCGCATCAGTGAGCTGCAGGCTTTAGTGGCTAATCCACCTTACACAAGATTTCATCATGATAAGGTGGTCCTTAGGACGAATCCCCACTTTATGCCTAAAGTGGTCTCGCCTTTTCATCTTAATCAAGAGGTATATCTACCTGTCTTTTTTCCAGCTCCTCATGCATCCAATGCAGAGAGGAACCTTCATACTCTGGATTGTAAAAGAGCTCTCGCTTTTTACCTTAATAGGACTCAGCCACATCGAAAGTCTTCTCAACTTTTTGTGGCCTTTGATCCTTCCCATTTGGGACTTCCAGTCTCCAAGCGTACACTTTCCAATTGGATTGCTCAGTGTATTTCTTTTGCTTACCAGAGCAAAAACATTTCTCTGGAAGGCCATGTCACTGCTCACAATGTGAGGGCCATGGCAACTTCTATGGCTCATCTGCACTCTGTTTCCATAGATCAGATCTGTCGAGCCGCTACCTGGGCCTCGGTTCATACCTTCACAGCCCATTACTGTTTGGACAAGGACTCCCGCCGGGATGCCTTGTTTGGCCAGGCTGTCCTCAAGCACCTGTTCCATTCCTAAACAACTCCTGCCCACCTTCCCAGAATGGATGCCTGAGATCCATACGAAGATGGCGAACCTTTACAGGGGATCCCATGCATCTAAGCTAGGGAGTCCCCATATGTGAGGACTTATTCCTGCTTGTTCCTGGAGATAGCACAGTTACTTACCTGTAACAGGTGATCTCTGGGAACAGCAGGAATTAGTCCTCACAACCCACCCACCTCCCCTAGGAGTTGTATCTTTTATCTATCTATCTTCCTGTCCTCTCTCTGTTGACTCAGCTATAAACTCGAAACTGAGGAGAGCTGTTCAGGAAGGCGGGAAGGCAGTGCGCATGTGCAGTGGGAGGTCCCAAAAGCTTCTATTCTAAGAAGCTGGGGAGCTTTCCCGCACGGGCTCCGTCGGTACCGACGTACCCATATGTGAGGACTAATTCCTGCTGTTCCCAGAGATCACCTGTTACAGGTAAGTAACTGTGCTATCTCTTCCTCCCTCTGTAGCTGAAACTGTTTCCTGAAGAATAAGCTCTACTCTTATCCTGTTCTAATGTGTGCTGCTCCCTAACACAGCGCAGCTGTGTTGAATCAGGCCCTGCCCTTTGAGATGAGTGCTTAGGGATTACCTCATAGCTCTCTTGATTGCACCTACATTCTCTCACTTCAGCCCCTCTCATGGCTGCTGGAAACCTGGTGCATTCTGGGACTGGTAGTCTTTTATGTGAAAACTCTGTTTTCTTGCTTCTACCAGAACTGACAGGTTGCTTGTTCAGAGTCACATCATCTTTTCTATAGCTCCTACCTGAGCTATGATAAGCTTCCTTATCACATACCCCCCTGCTTAAGTTATTACGGACTGGTTTTACTGGTGAAACTTCTTCTCTACAGTCCGTAATACGGGAAAGTGCATCCGCATTCTTGTGTAACTTCCCGGCACGATGTTCAACTTGGAAATCAAACGCCTGTAAGGCCATGTACCAGCGGGTCAACCTGGCATTGTGGTTCTTCATTTGCTGCAACCACTTAAGTGGGGCATGGTCCGTGACCAACTGGAACTTTCTCCCTGTAAGGTAAAACCTTAACGCCTCCACTGACCACTTGATAGCCAAACACTCTTTTTCTATCGTGGAATACTTTTGTTCAGCCAGTGATAACTTCCTGCTCAGGTACATCACAGGATGCTCCTCCCCATCATGGCACTGGGATAGGACTGCTCCTAGCCCTACATCCGATGCATCGGTTTGAACCAGAAAGGGTTTCTTGAAGTCTACTCCTTTCAGTACCGGTCCTGTACACAATTTTTCTTTTAATACTGAAAATGCTTTTTCAGCTTCTGGTGTCCACTTTATCTGGTTTGGACAATTCTTTCGCAGCATATCCGTGAAAATGGCACTTTTCTCTGCGAATTGCGGTATAAACCGGCGGTAGTATCCAATAAGTCCTAAGAAACTTCTTAGTTGTTTCTTGGTTGTTGGAGGAGGAAAATTCCTGATGCTATCTATTTTGCTTAATAGAGGTTTAATTTTTCCTCTTCCCACTAGGTGGCCTAGGTATTTTACCTCCCTATTTGCAAAGGCACACTTCTTCGGGTTTAAAGTGATTCCCGCTTGCTTCATAGAGCACAAGACTGCCCTGATCCTCTTCAAATGCTCCGCCCAGGTGTTACTATGGATTATGACATCATCCATGTATGCAAAAGCATAACTTTGGTGGGGTCGAAGTACCTGATCCACTAACCTTTGGCAGGTAGCCGCTGCTCCATGCAGTCCGAAAGGCATCCTCTTGAACTGGAAAAGGCCAACGGGGGTGCTGAACGCAGTTTTCGGCTTCGACTCCCTGGTGAGCGGGATTTGCCAATATCCTTTTGTCATATCAAGGGTGGTTAAGTATTGAGCCTGTCCCAGCTGGTCTAGCAGCTCCTCAATTCTTGGCATTGGATATGCATCAAAAACTGATATGGCGTTTACCTGCCGGAAGTCAATACAAAATCTTAAGGATCCATCAGGCTTCGGCACCAGGACTATGGGGCTATTCCAGGGACTCTTTGACTCCTCTATTACCCCCATATCCAACATCTCCTGGACTTGTGCCACTACCTCCTGTCTTTTGGCTTCAGGCAAGCGGTATGGCCTTTGACGAACCAATTTCCCAGGTGGAGTTATTATTTCATGGGCCACCAAATGGGTCTCCCCAGGTATGGGTGTCAACACATCTGGGAATTCCTTAAGCAACTTCCTAATTTCTTCCTGTTGTACCATTGTCAGGTCCTCACCTATTTGGGGCTCTGATTTTTCTTTACAATCAGATACCTGGGGTCCCAAATCTTCCTCTTCACTCACCTCCCTCTCTCGGGCACAGGTGGCAGCTAAGCTTTTAACCCCTTTGACATCAGTAGAACCAAAGCCTTTGGCTCCACGTTCAGAATTCTCTAGGGATGTGACCTCCTCCACAGGTGGAAAACCCAGCCTCTCACAAATCAATTGGGCAATTTTGTCTCCTGTCTTCACATGATACTCATTCTGTCCAAAGTTAAACAACAGAACTTTAATATTGCCCCTGTAATCGGGATCAATTACTCCCGCACCCACATCGATGAAATATTTAAGGGCTAATCCGGACCTTGGGGCTACTCTCCCATAACATCCAATTGGTATTTCCACTTGGAGACCGGTGTCAACCAGGGCTCTCCCTTGGCTAGGTACAATCACATTTTCTATGCTGCACAGGTCAAACCCAGCAGACTGAGGGGTTGCCCGCCTAGGAGCTTGGGCCTTCTCAGAGACCTTATGGTACTTTAGGACGAATATCTGCTTTGGGGTAGCTTGGTCTTCTGGACGCTTAACCATCTTTTTAGCTGGGGTCTGAGGACTTCCAAATAAAGGCCCGGGAGCTACTACCATTAAACCTTCTCCCTCCTTTTTTTCTAGTCCTTCCACTAGACCCTGCTTAAATCTTGGCCAGTCTCTTCCTAGAACCAAATCAAAGGGTAGCCTAGGCACCACTGCTAATAGGACTTCCTCTTGTTTCCCTAGGCACTTAACCTTTAGCCTATAGGTGGGATATGATGATGCAGCACCATGAATGCATCTGATGTGAACTTGGCTTTCAGGGGTTCTAGGCACAAATCTTTCTTGGGCCTCTATCCTCTTCCAAAGCCTTTTTGACATCATACTCTGGTCTGCCCCAGAGTCTAATAATGCATTTGTGGTAATTCCTTGCACATCAACCATCAAAAGAAATCCTTCCTTGGGCTGTTTTAAATCCAGACCCATTAAACTAGCGTGTGTCTGGCATCTCTTCTCTAAATGTCCCAATTTTCCACACTTGAAACATTTCTTTCTATTCCACTGTGTCATCTGGTTTGATACAGTACATTCATTTTCAGAAACATTCTTAATTATTCCTTTTTCTGATACAGCACATCTAGCCTCAGCATCCATCTTTAGAGGGCCACCCATTCTATGGCAAGCCTGCGTGGCTTCCAAGAATCTCTCTGCTAGCATGGTTGCCTCTCCAAGATTTTGGCAATTTTGCTGTATAAGAAAAACATTCAAATCTTTAGGTACCCCAAGCATAAATTGTTCCAGCATTATAATATCTAATAACATTTCTACTGTCCTTTGCTCAGGCTCCAACCATTTTACAGCTAAACTTCTGATTCTCTGACTCAGAGCCCTGGGTGTCTCACCCACTTTCAATGTAACAGCTCTAAACATTCGCCTATACTCTGAAATAGACAACCCTAGGCGATCTCTAATAGCTGCCTTTACATCCTTATAAATCAAAGCCTGGGCTGCTGGCATTGCTCTGTAAGCTGCTAGTGCCTCACCAGTTAATGAGGCTGCCAGCCTTACTGCCCACTGGGTCTCTGGCCATGCTAGAGCCTGTGCCACTCTTTCAAAAGACTCTAGAAAATCATCAACATTATCTTCTGGAGTTAATTTCCCAAAATTAAATGCCCCAATCCCTTGATTGAGTCCCACAGTGTCCACATGTGGTGCACCAGTACTAACTGCTGGTCTTGCATCTGTTCCACTTTGGCTCTGCAGCTGAACTAGAGCTTGCACCAGATCAAGCACTGGTTTCTGCTGTTCCATTAAGGCCTTCATAGCAGTGTCCTGGGCCTGCTGTGACAGCTCCTGCTGCTTGCTGAATTGGGCTGCCATCCACTGAGCCATCTCCGTCGGATCCATCTTGACCCCTTACCTTGTCTCAGTGATGAATCCAGCTTTGCACAGGGTCTTTTCCTCTGGGACAGCTTCCTGGAACAACCACTTTTCCTCCAAAGTGCAGACGAGGGAAAAAAATCTTCTTACAGCTTTAAACTTGACTTTTATTTGTAATCCACAACAAGTAAATCCTCTTGGTGCAAGAGCAATCCGAAAAACTACGCCATTTGTCAGACGGCTGCCTAGGGTGAGAACTTACACAATCTTGACGATGCATATATTCATATGATTCTTGCAAGGTATTGTGGGTATTGTAGTTCATTCACTCCCAAACACAGCTGATGACAATAATTTGAGTTGTGAAACCAAGTGGTAAGATCAATAAAATACTTCTTTTATTGATGGGGTTTAATTCACCCAGCACATGTTACCCAGTTATCCAAGTTTGTATATAGTTAACCCAGTTATCCAAGTTTGTACTCCTGTTCAATGTAAAACCTGACAGTTTGTCGTTATGGTCGCTTTGTTATGATGTAAACCGCGCTGATTCTAAATAGCGCGGTATATAAGAAACTGTAATAAATAAATAAATAAATAAATAAATGAGGTTACTTACTTGCAGTGTTTTAAAATGGATAACAAAAAGTCACAAAGTAAACCAGAAAACAACCTTCAGCTTGTCAGGCAATTAGCTAATGTTTTCTTAGCAAATAATTACCAAATACAAAGGCACAAAGTAAAGAATAAACTTTGCTGGTTAGGTTAACTTCTGCTTATTTTTCCACGCCGATCTCAGCAGTGATTCTCCCTTGCTCACACACACAATCAGGTGCAGCCCTAATTACTATCAATGGACCAGCTGAAAGCCTTTAGCTGGCTGGCTGCTACTGTGTGAGCCCAAATCCTGCTTTAAGAGCTGTTTGCAGTGGAAATAAAGAACAAAGTTAGGTTTCTTTGTGATGGCTGATGTGTTTGCTCATAGACAGCTAGCAATAGCATTTAGATAAAGAACAGTCCATGTAAATAGTTTCATCTGCTGTATTTCCCCCTGCATCAACAATCATAGGGTCAATATCATACATTGGCACAGATGAGTCTTTCATTAAGGCACTATCATGAGAATGCTTATTCCCTTGCTGCCATTCTCTATTATAGATAGGGTCTGGATCAGTGTTCATACCTGAGCCTCTCCTGCTATCATTATTCCTCTCTGTATAGCCTGGCCAATATGTAATCCAATTCTGATGTCCAGCCTTCCAGTCTTGATCCCTGGACGCTGGATCTCCTCTCACATACCTTCTGGCCTTGGTCTGAAAGTCCCTTCCACATGCAGTCTTCTCTCTTCCAGGTAGCCACTGGTGATTCCTATCTCTGCCACTCCATTCCTCTGGCTGAATCCAGTCCAATGGACTCTGCTGGCTTTTGGAATACCTCCCAGTATGAGTACTGCCTTGGAATCTCCCAGACCTTCCAATGGCCTTTCTTCTCTTCCTTCCAGAGAGTTTCCTTCTCTCTCTATCTGCTTGGCTTGGCTTCTGTTTCTCCAGGTGATACTGGTGCTTGTAGCCGTTGCTGTCTCTGTATCTCTTCCTCCCTCTGTAGCTGAAACTGTTTCCTGAAGAATAAGCTCTACTCTTATCCTGTTCTAATGTGTGCTGCTCCCTAACACAGCGCAGCTGTGTTGAATCAGGCCCTGCCCTTTGAGATGAGTGCTTAGGGATTACCTCATAGCTCTCTTGATTGCACCTACATTCTCTCACTTCAGCCCCTCTCATGGCTGCTGGAAACCTGGTGCATTCTGGGACTGGTAGTCTTTTATGTGAAAACTCTGTTTTCTTGCTTCTACCAGAACTGACAGGTTGCTTGTTCAGAGTCACATCATCTTTTCTATAGCTCCTACCTGAGCTATGATAAACTTCCTTATCACAGCGTGTAGCCAGAATCAACTCCTATAGTCTCTATATGGGGATGTTTCTAAAAGAAGTTACAGATCATCTGCAAACCTTATCTCCTTTTATGTCAGAAGATAAGAGAGAAGAATACATCACCTGGCTTAAACATGCACAGGATGTATCCAAGTTTTCCACCGTGCAGCCTTTGACTCTTTTGAGGGGGCCAGTAGAGCCTCGGCTATTGCCATAGGTGCACGCAGAGTTGCTTGGTTGCAAGCCTCTGATTTGGAATCCTGGGTACAGGATGGTCTAGGTAACCTTCCCTGTACAGGCGAAAACCTGTTTGGCAAAGATTGGCAAGCAAAGGCCAACCAAATGGATGCTGAAAACTCTGCTTTAGATAGACTTTCAAAGTCTACTACTGCTCCTTTTAAAAAGAGGTTGTTCAAAAAGGGATCTTTCCCAAAGAAAGGGAAATTTTCTTCTTATGGTCAGGCCTCTTCTCAAGGTCGTTTTGCTACAAAGAGACAGCAACAACCAAAACAGGCCAAGACCCAGGCTGCGAGGACTGCTACGGCCCAACAGCCTCAGCCTCCTCAGGGCCTTTGACTTTCTACTAGAGAACTTAGCCTTTCTGGCTCTAGAACATCCAGAGCCTCTCACCATCCCAGGAAGGTTAGCTCACTTTGCTCCCAGAACGGAACAAATCACAGCAGAGCAATGGACCCTCTCCATCATAAAGGAAGGATACAAACTTCATTTCTTAAACCTTCCTCCTCACACCATGGTGAAACAGTTCAATTCACCAACATCTCTCTTCAACCTTCTAGGTCAAGAGATTTCTACCCTTCTTGCCCAAGGGGCAATAGAAGAAGTACCCCTTCTTCAACAGGGCTGAGGGTTCTACTCCCCCTATTTCCTCATTCCAAAGAAAACGGGGGGCTACAGACCCATATTAGATCTCAGAGAATTGAACAAGTTTCTATGCAAGGAGAAATTCAAGATGACTTCTCTCGGAACTCTCCAGGACTGGCTTTGTTCTCTAGATCTCAAGGATGCGTACACCCATGTTCTCATCCATCCAACCCACAGAAGATTCCTTCGGTTCCTTTACCAGGGAAAGCACTACCAATACGAAGTGCTTCCTTTCGGTCTGGCCTCTGCTCCAAGAGTGTTCACAAAATGCATGGCAGTAGTAGCTGCATTCCTGCGCACTCTAGGGATATTCGTATTCCCATATCTGGACGACTGGCTCATCCGAACTCCATCCCTGTCAGAGGCCCAGACTTCCCTGGCCTGCACAAGGTGTGTTCTTCAGTATCTGGGATTGGTAATCAACATTCCAAAATCCCATCTCACCCCTACTCAGTCTCTAGAGTTCATAGGGGCCTTACTGGATACCACAACTGCAAGGGCCTATCTTCCCCAGGCCCATTGCCTACGCTTAGTGCAGTTAGCCTCCCAGATTCAGTTAAAATCCCATTTAACTGCTAGAGAGATGTTGCAACTCTTAGGCCACATGGCATCCACGGTGCATGTGGTTCCCTATGTTCGCCTTCACATGAGAGCAGCTCAGTGGACTCTATCCTCCCAATGGACCCAGGCATCAGGTTGCCTGTCATACAAAATAGCAACCTCCAGTCGCCTTTTTTGGTCCCTCCACTGGTGGAAGTCCACTCAGAATCTGTTGCTGGGGTCCCCCTTTCAACAGGTGTTACCCCAAGCCACCCTTACAACAGATGCCTCTCCAAGGGGTTGGGGGGCTCATCTACAAGATCTCTCAACCCAGGGCAGCTGGTCTCCATAGGAGACATCTCTTCATATCAACCTCTTAGAGCTCAGAGCAATCTTTCTGGCTCTCAGTCTTCCACACCCTGCTCAGCTACAAGACAGTCCTCATCCACACGGACAACCAGGTAGCCATGTTCTACGTGAACAAGCAGGGAGGGACTGGCTCTCTGTCGCTTTGCAACGAAGCTCTGAGATTGTGGGCCTTCGCCAGAGAGCATCAAATCCATCTCATGGCAGTATATCTTCCAGGGGTTCAAAACTCTTGGGCAGACAGACTCAGTCGAGTTCTGCTTCCGCACGAATGGTCCCTCCATGGGGACCAGATAGCCAGAATTTTTCGGATTTGGGGTACCCCAGACATAGACCTGTTTGCAAGTCCGTGGAATGCCAAACTTTCCCGGTTCTGTTCCAGGATTCCATGTCAGGGAGTTCAGGCCAGGGATGCCTTCCTCCTTCATTGGGGGCAAGACTTCCTCTATGCCTTTCCACCTATTCCCCTAATTCCCAAGACTCTGTTCAAGCTTCAGAGAGACAAGGGGACTATGATCCTCATAGCACCACTTTGGCCACGCCAAGTGTGGTACCCTCTACTTCTGCATCTCTCTCAAGCTCACTCCCTAGACCTGGGGTCTGCTCCAGATCTCCTCTCCCAGGAGGAGGGAACCTTGTGGCACCCAAATCCTCAGTCTCTTCATCTCAGGGCCTGGTTGCTCAAGGCCTAGACCTTCAAGATTTACAACTTTCTCAGCAAGTGAAGGATATCCTTCATGCTTCCAGAAAGCCCTCCACCAGACGTTCATATGCTTTTAAATGGAAAAGGTTTTCCATTTGGTGTGCAGAGAAGGGTCTCAACCCTTTTGCAATACCTTTGCATTCTTTACTAGACTATTTGCTGCATTTATCCCATGCAGGCCTTAAAACAAATTCAATCAGAGTCCATTTGAGTGCTATTGCAGCATCCCTTAAGCCTCTCAATGGACAACCTATTTCCTCTCATCCTCTTATAGCAAGATTCATGAGAGGCCTTCTTTTGAGTAAACCTCCCATTAGACCACCTCCAGTGTCCTGGGACTTGAATCTGGTTCTTGGCCAGCTTATGAAGCCACCCTTTGAACCCTTAGCCACTACCTCCTTAAAATTCCTTTCCTGGAAGGTTATTTTTCTCATTGCAGTCACCTCAGCTCGCCGTATCAGTGAGTTGCAAGCTTTAGTGGCTAATCCTCCTTATACAAGGTTCCATCATGACAAGGTAGTCCTCAGAACTAATCCACACTTTATGCCTAAAGTGGTCGCACCTTTTCATCTGAACCAGGAGGTGTTTTTACCTGTCTTTTTTCCAGGACCTCATGCATCAAGTGCAGAGAGGAATCTTCATACCCTGGATTGTAAAAGAGCACTTGCTTTCTACTTACACAGGACACAGCAACATAGAAAGTCCTCTCAACTTTTTGTTGCTTTTGATCCTTCTCATTTAGGACTTCCAGTCTCTAAGAGAACTCTGTCCAGTTGGATTGCTCAGTGTATTTCCTTCGCCTACCAAACTAAGAACCTTTCTCTGGAGGGCCATGTCACAGCTCACAATGTGAGGGCCATGGCAACCTCTATGGCTCATATAAACTCTGTGTCCATCGACCAAATCTGTCGAGCGGCCACCTGGGCATCGGTTCATACCTTCACAGCCCATTACTGCTTGGACAAGGACTCCCGCCGGGATGCCTTGTTTGGTCAGGCTGTTCTCAAACACCTGTTCCATACCTAATCAACTCCTACCCTCCATACCTGAACTGGATGCCTGAGATTCATGGGTAGAAGTAGAGCCCTTCCCAGGGACTCACAATCTGGGTGATCTCCCAGGCATCTCTAGCTGGGGAGTCCCCATATGTGAAGACTCATTCCTGCTTGTTCCTGGAGATAGCACAGTTACTTACCTGTAACAGGTGATCTCTGGGAACAGCAGGAATAAGTCTTCACAACCCACCCACCTCCCCTAGGAGTTGTATCTCTCTATCTATCTTTCCTTTCCTCTCTCTCTCTTTGTCTCAGCTTTAAAACTCGAACTGGAGAGAGGCAGTTAGGAAAGGCGGGGAGGCAGCACGCAGGCGCTGTGGGATGCTCCCAAAAGCTTTCTTTCTGGACGCTGGGGAGCGTTCCCGCGCAGGCTCCGTCGGTACCGACAAAACCCATATGTGAAGACTTATTCCTGCTGTTCCCAGAGTTCACCTGTTACAGGTAAGTAACTGTGCTTTCAGGTACCTGTTTCCACTGTGGTACTCACAACCGATGCCTCCTTGCAGGGCTGGGGTGCACATTGTCTGGACAAGTGCACACAGGGCCTGTGGTCTCCTTGGGAGGCCACACAACAAATCAATCTCCTGGAACTCAGTGCGATACGCTTAGCCCTCAAGGCCTTCTCTCACACCCTGGCCCACCAATCTGTCTTGGTGCAGACAGACAACCAGGTGGCGATGTTCTATGTGAACAAACAAGGGGGCACGGGGTCCAGGCTCCTGTGTCAGGAGGCACAGGCCCTATGCTCTTTTGCACTTTAACACAATATGCTGCTCAGGGCAGTCTATCTTCCTGGCCAGGAAAATTTCCTGGCAGACAGATTGAGCAGGGTTCTACAGCCTCACGAATGGCGACTGCACCTTTTGGTGGTTCAGAACATTTTCCTGAAGTGGGGAAGTCCATCCATAGACCTCTTTGCCAGTCCCCTGAACCGGCAGCTGCCCCAGTTCTGCTCCAGGCAACCGCATCCCACGAGATTCACAGCGGATGCCTTCCTGAATATCATGGTCCAAGGGCCTCCTGTATGCGTTTCCTCCCTTGCCCCTGGTGGTCCGAACCTTGTTCAAGATTCTGAGGGACAGGGCCTCGGTCATATTTGTAGCCCCCAGATGGCCGAGACAGCCCTGGTTCCCACTTCTGTTACAGCTGGCGGTGGACACCCCACTCCCTCTGGGGTTGCAACCTGATCTTCTTTCTCTGGATCAGGGTTCCCTTCTGCACCCCAATCTCAAAACTCTCAATTTGATGGCCTGGAGGCTGCAAGGGTAGTGCTGGCTCCCTGGGGCCTGCCTCTGGAAGTTGAAGAGGTGGTCTTGGCCTCTAGGAAGCAATCCACCAGAAAGACCTATGCTCTGAAGTGGAAACGGTTCTCCTTGTGGTGTGATAAAGGCCAGGAGAATCCTTTCTCCTGTCCTGTGCCAGTGGTGCTTCAGTACCTGCTACACTTGTGTAATCAGGGTCTTAAGTCCAATTCTGTTCGGGTGCACCTTTCTGCTCTGGCAGCCCATCACTCACAGGTGGAGGGGCACTCTTTATCGGTTCACCCCTTGGTGTCCAGGTTCCTCAGAGGCTTGCTCTTGCTAAAGCCTCCTCTCCGTCCACCAGCCCCTGAGTGGGAGTTGAATGTGGTCTTGCAGCGGCTTACTCGCCCTCCGTTTGAGCCGATGGCTACGTGTCCTCTCCGCTTCCTCTCTTGGAAGGCTCTTTTCCTAGTGGCACTGACCTCGGCCAGACGAGTGAGTGAGCTTCAAGCCCTGGTCTGTGACAGCCATACACTCGCTTCTATAGGAACAGGGTAGTCCTTAAGACTCATCCTAAGTTCCTCCCGAAGGTAGCCTCCTCTTTCCACCTCAATCAGGAGGTGGTTCTTCCAACATTCTTCCCTAGGCCCCATGCCAGCCGGGCTGAGGAAATCCTGCATACCCTAGACTGTAGAAGGGCCTTGTCTTTCTACATTGAGCGTACTAAGGGTCATAGAAGGGCTACTCAGCCCTTCGTCTTTCTCCAAGCGTACCTTGTCCATATGGGTGGCGGACTGTATCACCTGGGCTTACAGGGCAGCAGACCTTCCCTTACAGGGTCGAGTCACAGCTCACCATGTCCGGGCAATGGCTGCATCAGTAGCTCATCTCCGTTCTGTACCGTTGGCAGACATCTGTAGGGCTGCAACTTGGTCCTCAAGCCAGACATTTGCAGCCCATTACTTCCTGGAGAGGGAGTCCCGTAGGGACAGTGCTTTTGGTCAGGCAGTACTCCGGAATCTCTTTGAGGTTTAGGCAACTCCTGCCCTCCAGCCCTCTTGTTTGGCTACCGGTGGGATCTCTTCTCAGTAAAATTCTTTCCCTGATGCTGAGGCTTCACAGAGGGAGCTCTATTTTTCAGCCTGGGTTCCTGGTAGCCCAGAGCTAGGGAGTCATCCATATGTGAGGACTGACTTCCTGCTTAGTCCTGGAGAAAGAGTAGTTACTCACCTGTAACAGGTATTCTCCAGGAGCAGCAGGAATCAGTCCTCACAACCCTCCCTCCTCCCCTGGGAGTTGCAGTTGTACATAGTTCATTTTGTTTTTTGTGCTGTCTTTTAGCTATGTCATCTAACTGAGCAAGATGGCACCTTTGGGCGGGAAGGGGACTGCGCATGCGTGGGTGTATTCCCAAAGGCTTTCTTAGAAAGCTGGGAAATGCTCCACATGGGGGCTCCATCGACGTCGATGTCACCCATATGTGAGGACTGATTCCTGCTGCTCCTGGAGATCACCTGATCTCCAGGAACAAGCAGGAATGAGTCTTCACATATGGGTACGTCGGTACCGACGGAGTCTGCGCGGGAACGCTTTCCAGCGTCCAGTCAAGAGCTTTTGGAAGCATCCCAGCACGCCTGCGTGCTGCCTTCCCGCCTTTCCCAACTGCCTCTCCTCAGTTTTCGTTTTTCTGCGGAGCCGGCAGGACGTCCTCCTGTCACCGCAGAAAATTCTTGGTTTTATTTTTTAGTTTTCTTGTGGTCGCGGCTGTCTTCCCAACGCCACCGGTACCGCCGGTGTTTTCTTTTCTTTTCTTTTCTTGTAAAATTTTCCTTTTCCATGGGATATTTTTTCTTCATAGTGTCCCACGGTCTCTTAGGCCTTTTAGGCCTCTTCTTTTTCCTTCATGAAACCGCCAGACACTTTCTCCATGAAATGTTCAGACTGTGGCGGTACAACTTTATTTTTAGACCCTCGAAGTCGGTGTCTAACCTGCTTGGTTCCTGACGACAGTTTGGTAAGAAGAGGTTTTCAACATCGAGGCTCCCTCGATACACGGTTGCCCTCCAACTTCGGGGCACCGTCCCCTTCTTCCACACAGGATCAGGTAACCCACAAACAGTCTGTTAAGACTAGCCAGGCCGGGAGTGGTATGTCTCATGCGAAGCATGTAGACTGCTCCGGCCTTGCCCTCGAGGGCCCACTGCTTCAAAACCCCGGCAGGAGTCTTCGGTCTCCAAAGCCTATAAGGGGTTTCAGGTTGTTCCTGGGGTTCACCCCCCACAGAACATACCTAAGCCGTGTCCGGTGGTGGCATCCGCTTCGAGCGGTACCGATACCCCGGCATCGGCACTGGTGTTGGATGAAACACTCCTCACCAGGGATCGTCATCTGTTGTCCTCGGTACCTTCGGGACCGCTGGATATCCTCCAGATTGACTTTCCATTATCGGTACCAACACCGATAGTCCAACTGACGTCGGTACCCTCCAGATGTGCATCGATAGCCTCGCTTCCTTCGATGCCGAGTCTGGAATCGATCTCCAGTCTGGAGGACTGGGTACCGACTCGCCTTGGTACCGGCTCTCGATGGTACCGAAGGCTCGGTTCCGATGATTCGGATCCGCAGCTCTCGGTTCCCCCGACGCCGATTGAGTTGCCACTGGTTGCCCTTCCTTCACTGGTATCAGACAAGGTACCGAAGTTGGTACCGATGTCCTCATTACCTTCACGGTCGCTGCCTTCCATGCTTCGCTTATCAGGCTCTTTGCCCTCGATGCCGAGTTTGGAATCGATCTCTAGTCTAGAAGACTGGGTACCAATAGATTTTGGTACCGACACCGATCGATACCGGTGCTTCGGTACCGAGGATAGTGGCCGGAGGTTTTCGGTTACCTCGGTACCGCTTGAACTGTCACCGATGACTGCTCCGATGTCTTTGTCGGGTTCGACTCCGACATCGGTACCGGTATTGGCATCGGTACCGGTACCCACAGTAGCATCGTGGCCAACTCCTGCCATGCTTTTTTCAACAGGATCCCTCCATTCTATACCAAGCTTGGAGTCGATACCTGGCATGGACAATGTGGTAAGGATGGTGGCTGCTCCTGACAGCCAGTACCAGCAACTATCTTTTAAGCATTCCACACTGCACTCTGCAGGATCTTCTATTCCTATATATTTGCATAACTCTGTGGATGCTCAGGCTAGTTCTTTGGATCTACCCTGCCCAAGGGAGATTCCTGTTTGGGATCCCTCTTTTCAGAGTTTCCTCCTGGATATAGCAAGATCCCTTGCCATTCCTATTCCAGGACATGATCCTGCACAAGGCTCTGTTTCTACAAAAGCAAAGGACAACATAATGCTTCCTTTGCATCATTCCTTTCAGGATCTCCTTCTAGGAATGTGGGAAACACCTTTAAGGGTGCCCCCACCTCCCAGGGCAACTGATCTCTTATATCAGGTGCCCCCCTCTCCAGGGTTTCAAAAGACCCAACTTCCTCATCATTCCATAGTAGTGGAATCAGCAATGAGGCGGGTAAAGAGTAAGAAAAAGCACTCGTCTTATCCGCCAGGTCGTGAGTCTAAGACACTAGATGTCTTTGGACGTCAAACCTTCCAGACATCTATGCTTTCTGCAAGAATTCTCTCATATATTTTTTATATGAGTCTTTCTCTTGAGGAGGTCACAAAGCAGTTACATCTTTTGACTCCTTTCCTTCCAGATTCTAGGAGTAAAGACTATTCTTCACTGCTTAAGCATATCCAGAATATTTCTTGGTTTCTTTCTCGTGCTTCCCTAGACTCTTTTGAGTCTGTTAGCAGAACTTCTGCTATTGCTATAGGGGCACGACGTAGAGCCTGGCTCCAAGCTTCAGACTTGGACAAATGGGCACAACAACGTCTGGGACATACTCCTTGCACTGGAGAAAATCTTTTCAACAAGGAGTCTTTACGTCAGGTTACTCAGTTATCCACTGATTTACCTGTTCCTAAGGGTTGTTCTACACCTTCTTCTGTCCCACTAGGTAGGAAATCTCCTACCAAACTTTCTTCCCACAGGAGAAGAAGGTTTTATTCATCACGTGCCCATCATACAGATGTTCCCCAACAGGGGAGGCATCGTCCTGGTCTGAAGAATCCAACCTCTCACCAGGCTCAGCAAACCCAGCATCTGCAGGGTTTCTGATCAATCATCAGATGCTTGTGACTCTGGGGGTTAGCATCTACAGTTGCTTCTTCTCAATGAAGACAATCCACCGCTTCATTCTAACCCCTACACATGGATCTCTTTCCAAAAGATATCCATTTTTTCTATATTTCTATGAGCTGTCAGGATATTCATGCCTATAGGTCACAGGTTTCTCCTTTTTTTCCTGCTAGGGAAAGAGGTCTAACCACTATCAAATGATAGTTCCTGTGCCAGCATGTATTTTTTCCTTTCTATAGACTTCCTACTTCGTAAGTCTTCTTCAGCTCCATTCTCTTCACCCTCTACCAAGTTTTTCCCCTGTAAGAGGGAATTACTTACTGGGAGGCTTTTTTATTCAGCCTCTCTACTTTTCTCACTTTCCAGTGCGGAATTTTCCTCTCTGAGTTACCTCCTCTGCTTCAATCTTGCTTTGGGGCAGCTTATCAGACATGTCCAGAGTTTCCTACTCCTGTTCTGTCTGTTCTTTCTGTTTTCAACAGTAAGATTCTTTCTGCTGTCTTGCTAGCAGCTGCCTATGCAGGAGCCTTAATGTTTGGACCACTGGTTCTTGTCTTCAAACAACCAGATTGTCCTCCACTAACATTCTGTCTAGTCTTAGTAGTGGCTCCAAGTCAGTGCTTCATCTCTCTTGGAGATCATCTCACTACAAGCTTTCTAGATTGTCTTCTATTCTGCCATCTCCATTTTCCTGGGTTTGGCAGCATAGTTGGCAGAGATATTGGCTCTCTAGCAGCCAGTTCTATCTCCTCTTTCTGCTGCATCATGCTCTCTGCAATCTACAGAGAAGCTTTCCACTATGGGCCCTTGCTAGAGAGCATGGGGTTTTTTTTCTCCAACAGCTATCCTAGCTGGTTAGAAAAGGCTTTTCAGTCATGTCTCCCATGACTAGAAGGTTCTCCCTTCTTTACTATCTCCTTTTTTGATATAAAGGACATAGGCCTTCTCTTACGTGAAAGCTCAAGGAGTTGCCAGTTCCCTGCTTTGGTCCATAGTATTCCCAATCGGGGATATGCTCGTCCTCATGGTAAGAACGCATGATACCTTTGCCCTTAAGCAGGTCAACATGGTATCTCATCTCTAGGCGTCTTCTGTCTACTTACCATGCTAGAGTCCTGGAAGACTCGGGACTTGCTGGCTGCACATTGATATTATCCTTTGTTTTTTCACGTAACACTCCTGGTTATTTTTCACTACCTAGCATTCTTGCAGATCATGACCAGGAGGAATAGATTCTCTATACGTCTTCTCAAGTAGGTTCCACCTCCTTGTTATTAGATGAATCTTTCCTCTCCACATATCCTATGTGATCACTGTGCTGTAGGCATATCTCTGTCTGTTTAATTGCAGACACCCATATGTAGGCCTACATATCCATATTTATTTTTTGTGTGTATTTTATGCCCTTCCATATCTCACTATAGATATATTCTTATATATCTATCTATATATCTATACATATATATATATGTATCGAGATATTTTATTATAGATAGATATGTATCCACATACTTATCTATCTCACTGTCTATCCTCATATAGCTATATGATTCTGACAGAGGGGCTTTACCCATACCTATGCTATCTAGCAGGTTTGGGGTTCTACACACTCAACCACTCCTGTGGTAGTCAACAATTTTTATACCATAACCTAACGGTTTAGGTACCTCTGAAGCTCTCCGTGCCCAATATCTCTCCTAGCTTACCCCAGTTAGGAGAGACATTGTGGATCTTAAGTTAATCACCGGCTTTAATGCCTCAGGCCTTTGTCCTCTCTTTTTGGGATACAAGGAGTTCCCACACCCTTTCTCCCCACAAGGACTGTGCCTGTTTGTCCAAATAGGTTAGCCTTTCTCTTTTTGCTCCTAAGAGTGACTCACTCTGCCTCCAAAAGAGCTAGGTTTTTTGTCATAAAGCCTTCCGCTGAAGGCCCACCGTTTTTGGACTACCCCAGTTTTCCTACTGGGGTTACCTGTTACCTTTCAGGATTCTGACCTCCACTGGTTTTCCTACAGGATTATTACCTCCACTTACAGTGAGGTCCTCTTCAAGGTTCCTCTACTAGGTTTCCCAGTAGATCCATGAACCTCCATACTTTCTCTGAAATCCTGTCAGGGGAGGTCCATATTGCAATATCCTTTGCAATATTATTGATGACCATCATCATCCTCACATGGACTCCTTCTCTGCAGTCCTATGCTAGCTTAGCTGTTCCACAGCATCCTTCTTTCTTCAACTCCTACCCTCCATCCTCAGGATGCCTGGTGTTCTGGGAGATAGCATGTTCCAACCTATGACATGCTGGGACTCCAGGCATCTCAGCTTGGGAGTCCCCATATGTGAAGACTCATTCCTGCTTGTTCCTGGAGATAGCACAGTTACTTACCTGTAACAGGTGATCTCTGTGAACAGCAGGAATAAGTCTTCACAACCCTCCCACCTCCCCAGGAGTTGTATCTCTATCTATCTTTCCTTTCCTCTCTCTCTCTCTCTTTTTCTCAACTTTAAAACTTAACTGAGGAGAGGCAGTTGGGAAAGGCGGGAAGGCAGCACGCAGGAGTGCTGGGATGCTTCCAAAAGCTCTTGATTGGACGCTGGGAAGCGTTCCCGCGCAGACTCCGTCGGTACCGACGTACCCATATGTGAAGACTTATTCCTGCTGTTCCCAGAGATCACCTGTTACATGTAAGTAACTGTGCTTTACAGGTGAGTAACTACTCTTTCCTGGAGATAGCATAGTTACTCACCTGTAACAGGTGATCTCTGAGAACAGCAGGAATTTAGTCTTCACAACCCACCCTCCTCCCCTAGGAGTTGTAGTTTTTCTTCTTTTCTTCTTCTCCTTTTATCTCAGCTACAAACTCAACTGAGGAGGGAGCGCTGAAAAGGCGGAAAGGCAGCTACACAGGCGCAGTGGGATGCTCCCAAAAGCTTTCCTATTGGACGCTGGGGAGCGTTCCCGCGCGGGCTCCGTCGGTACCGACATTACCCATATGTGAAGACTAAATTTCTGCTGTTCCCGAAGATCACCTGTTACAGGTGAGTAACTTCGCTTTATCTGCCGTCATACACTATGTTACTTTGTATTGATACTTGATATACTGCCTTTATGCAGGCAAGCAAGGCAATTTACAACAAAATAGTCAGTTAAAAGTTAGAAAGGAACACCATATTATATGTAAGTCGAGGAGGAGGCCATTGAAGCAGACTGAGGGTCAGTCAGGGATCAGGTAAACACGCTGAAATAGATATGTTTGTAATTTGGCCTTGAAATTCTTGAAAGTTGACTCTAGATGAATATCAGGGGGTAAGCTATTGCATAGCAGAGGTGCAATGGAAAAGAAAGCTGAGTTGTGAGTAGATTCATATTTGGTTCTGGAGGGAGCAGGAATGTGAAACTGATGTGCGTGTATTAAGTGAAGGGATCATTGGGGAGCGTGTAGTGTGATCAGTGAGGAAAGATATTCCGGGGCTTCGTTATGAATTGCTTTAAAGGCCAGAGACAGAACTTTGAACTGTATTCTAGAGGTAACTGGGAGCCAATGATGATGGATTATCAGTGGGGTAACAAGATCATAATTTCTTGCATTGGAAAGAATCCGAATAGCGATGTTCTCTGTGAACAAGCAGGATGATGTCCCCTGATGGAGCCCCGCGCGGAAACGCTCCTCAGCATCCACCGGAAGCTTTTGGGAGCCTCCACTGCGCATGTGCGCCTATCTTCCTGCCCACCACAGTGCCAGCTTATCCTCTGTTCACTTTTTCCGCAGAGCCCCACAGATGTGTTCCTTGTGCTACTGGGAAAAGCTGTTCTTTTTTTGCCCTTCAGGGCTGCAATTTTTCATCTTTTCTCTGACAAGTTTTCCGCCTGTCATCAGGGCGCCAGTTTTGCTGACGCTAACCATTGTGCAGGGCTTTCTTAACCAGGGCTCCACACATCAAACAGTAAGGATTTGAGGGTTTCTTTGTTTGGTTTTTTTATTACATTGCTAGCTCTCTGACTGGGAGCTCTTAAAAGGGTTTTGTGTGTACTTTTTAAAAGCAAGGTTACTTACATTTTTGCTGTTTTAGGGGAGCTTTACTGGAGCACAGTAGGTTGCTGAACTCTGTAACCTCCTCAGATTCAGAAACTGCTAACACCTAATCAGGTGTTAGTTCCCTCCCTACCCACCCCAGCTCCCACCCACCCCTAGTGAGCAGTCTTGCTTTATAGGGCACCTCCCCCTTTAGCAAATCACAGTGAATTGGACCAGCACATATTGAATATAATTAAAGAGATTTAACTGCTTTTTCTCTGAAAGGACAGCTGCGAAACCAGCTGGTACTTGGTAGATCTCTCTCTTTTGCTTTAACAGATACCTAAGCTCCACAAACAGAACAATGGCTGGGAAAAATCGTATTGCTAAAGCTGTTGCCCCCGTTACAGCTTCTGCCTCGGTCCAGACAGAGGTCCTAATGCCAGTTGATGAACCGGTTCCATGTGCAGGGTGCCTGCATGCTGAAGCTCTGAGGAAACAAGTGGAAGAACTCAGAGAGGAGGTGGCGAGGCTGAGGAGCATTCAAGACAGTGAGAAGTACATTGATGAGATGCTTCTTGCAGCAACCAGGCTTTCCAGCACAGGAGAAGATGGGTGCCAACAGAATGTCGATGGTTGGACAACAGTCACCAGAGCCTGCAAAATCACCAATCCAACTTCTCCAGCCCTTGAAATGAAGAACCATTATGCAGCCCTGGAAGTGGAGGAGGTGAAAGCATCCCTGGAAAGGGAAGAACCAGAGTTCAAGTACCCCATAGTTGCGGAATCAGTGACCAGAAGGAAACGAAGGGTAGTGGTTGTTGGAGACTCTCTTCTGAGGGGTACTGAGGCGTCCATCTGCCAACCAGACTTGATGTCCAGAGAGGTGTGCTGTCTGCCTGGTGCCAAGATCCAAGATGTTACGGAGAGTTTGCCGAGACTCATCAAGCCCACTGACTATTACCCAATGTTGCTAATCCATGTTGGAACAAATGATACTGCCAGGTATACCTCGGAACGTATCAAAAGTGACTTCATGACTCTGGGACAGAGGGTGAAGCAGGTAGGTGCACAGGTGGTGTTCTCTTCAATCCTCCCTGTTGAGGGTAAAGGCCAAGGCAGAGAGGCTCGCATCCTGGAGATGAATGCATGGCTGCGTGGATGGTGTCTTCAAGAGCGTTTTGGTTTCCTAGACCATGGGATGCTGTTCCAAGGGATGCAGAGCAGAGATGGCATCCATCTGTCCAAGAAAGGTCAACGCATCTTTGGTAGTAGACTGGCTAATCTACTGAAGAGGGCTTTAAACTAGATTCGTTGGGGATGGGTGAAGAAAGCCCCCAGGTAAGTGAAAGCCCCCAGGTAGGTGATACATTAAATACCTTTATGGAAATGGGTAACAGGGGTAACACATGGAAAGGAGTGTGTATTAATGCCCGTAGCATGGGAAATAAGATCCCTGAAGTTGAAGCTTTGGTGGGAGTGGCTGACTTGGATGTAGTGGCAGTTACAGAAACATGGTTCACAGAAAACCATGACTGGGATGTAACTATACCTGGCTATACTTTATTCAGAAAGGACAGGGTAGGAAGAAGGGGAGGAGGAGTGGCACTATATGTAAAAACTACTATTAAAGCTTTGGAATTACAGAGCTTAAAAGGGAGAGAGGAGGCATTGTGGGTTAAACTAGAAAGAGGGAAATAGAAATCTATTTGCATTGGTGTGATATACAGACCTCCCTCACAAGAGGAAGAGGTGGACAGAGAGTTAATTGAAGACATACGCAGCATTGCTAGGAAAGGGGAAGTGCTACTGCTAGGAGATTTCAATATGCCAGATGTTGATTGGCACATTCCTGCTGCAGTATCATCTAGAAGTAAGGAGATCCTGGATTCTCTACAGGGAGAACTATTCAGGCAATTGGTAACAGACCCCACACGTGAAGGGGCCATACTGGACTTGGTGCTTACCAATGGTGAGAGTGTTTCTGATGTTGTAGTGGGAGATCATTTTGCATCCAGTGACCACCAGATGGTGTGGTTCAGTATTAGGACTAGGGCTGTTAGAATCCATTCCAAGGTGAAGATCTTAGACTTTAGGAAGACTAACTTTGCGAAGATGGGCCAATACCTCAGGGAGTCGTTAGTGGGATGGGAACAGCTGGGGGATGTAGAAAAACAGTGGGCAAAACTGAAAGGGGGTATTTTAAAGGCAACCAACCTTTTTGTTAAAATGGTAAATAAAGGCAAAAGGAAAAGGAGACCGCTATGGTTTTCGAAGGAAGTAGCTGAAAAAGTGAAGAAAAAGAGGGAGGCCTTCATGAAATACAAGAGATCACAGAGAGAGGAAGACAGGCATCTGTATTTGGAAAATCTTAGAGAAGCTAGCAAAGTAGTCAAGAAGGCAAAGAGTCAAAAGGAGGAGGAAATAGCCAATGCAATAAAATGGGGGGATAAGACATTTTTCAGATATATTAGTGAGAAGAGGAAGGGCAAAAGTGGTATTGTCAGACTCAAGGGTGCAGGGGGGGAATATGTAGAAGCTGATAAGGATAAAGCGGAATTGCTTAACAAATATTTTTGTTCTGTGTTCACAGATGAAGAACCAGGAGCAGGACCTCAGAAAACACCCACAAATAAGAACAGAAGCGAGGGACATCTTGAACAATTTTCAGAAGACTGTGTTCGTGAGAAACTAGCTCAACTTAAAGTAGACAAAGCGATGGACCGGATGGGATACACCCTAGAATACTGAGGGAACTTGGGGACGTTCTAGCAACTCCACTGACTGACCTTTTCAATGCCTCGTTGGAGTCGGGAGTGGTGCCAAAGGACTGGAGAGAGGCTCATGTGGTGCCTTTACACAAAAGCGGAAGTAAGGATGTGGTTGAAAACTACAGGCCGGTTAGTTTAACTTCGGTGGTGAGTAAATTATTGGAAACGCTGCTGAAAGAGAAAATAGTGAGGTTTCTGGAGTCCGGCGGATTACAGGATCCGAGGCAGCATGGATTCACCAGAGGCAGGTCTTGTCAGACAAATCTGATCGATTTCTTTGACTGGGTGACCAGGGAGTTGGACCGAGGGAGAGCTCTAGATGTGGTGTATTTAGATTTCAGTAAAGCCTTTGACACTGTTCCTCACAGGCGACTTATAAACAAACTGAGCACCCTAGGGATGGACCCTAAAGTTACTGCTTGGGTTAGAAATTGGTTGGGTGGGAGGCGACAAAGAGTACAAGTAAATGGAGCTCACTCTGAGGAGAAGGATGTTACCAGTGGTGTGCCCCAGGGATCTGTCCTTGGTCCGATTCTTTTTAACATCTTTGTTAGTGATATAGCAGAAGGGCTGTTGGGTAAGGTTTGCCTCTTTGCGGATGATACCAAAATCTGTAATAGAGTAGACACCCAGGAAGGTGTAGATAACATGAGGAGGGATCTAGCTAAGCTTGAAGAATGGTCTAGAATTTGGCAGCTGGGATTTAATGTTAAAAAATGTAAGGTCATGCATTTGGGCTGCAGCAATCCAAGGGAGCAATACAGTATAGGAGGTGAAGTACTTTTGTCCACTAAAGAAGAGCGGGACCTAGGCGTGGTTGTGTCTGATGATCTTAAAGTAGCTAAACAGGTAGAAAAGGCGACGGCAAAAGTTAGAAGGATGCTTGGGTGCATACGGAGAGGAATGGCTAGCAGAAAAAAGGAGGTGATAATGCCTCTGTATAAGTCTTTGGTGCGACCTCATTTGGAGTATGGTGTGCAATTCTGGAGACCGCACCTTCAAAAGGATGTGAACAGGATGGAGTCGGTGCAGAGGGTTGCTACTAAAATGATTAATGGGCTTCATTATAAAGCATATGAGGACAGACTTAAGGATCTTAATATGTACACCTTAGAGGAAAGGCGGGATAGAGGTGATATGATTGAGATGTTTAAATACCTCCGTGGCATAAATGTTCAGGGAGAGAGCCTCTTTCAATTGAAAACAAGTTCTGCGACGAGGGGACATGGGATGAGGGTGAAGGGAGATAGATTCAGGAGTGATATGCGGAAATATTTCTTTACGGAAAGAGTAGTGGATCCGTGGAATAGTCTCCCAGTGGAGGTGGTAGAGATGAGGACAGTAACTGAATTCAAAAAAGCATGGGACCAACACAGAGGATCTCTAAAGGTAGAAAGTGGGCTGTTGTAGTTGTTGTTATGGAAGGACAGACTAGATGGGCCTTGTGGTCTTTTTCTGTCATCATGTTTCTATGTTTCTATATTTCCTCCTAATTTTTGCAGATTTTGCCCGAATTGTTCTTTCTTCTTTTTCCTGGGCTTTTTGCATTTTTGCTGGCTTTGAGCCCTTCAACCTTGCAGAGGCTGTTTTCCTGACAATGTCTAAGCCGGCCAGTGGTTTTAAAAAGTGCATCCACTGTGCATGCATCATCTCGGTGACGGACCATCACAACTGGTGCCTACAGTGCCTCCGTCCTGAGCACGGTCCTCCACCTAAGCAGCGTGAATCCTTCTTCGGCCCCTTGGACTCAGCATCCTCGGCACTAGCATCAACATCAGCATCAGTGCCCTTGACGGGGCTCTGCTGAGGCCTCAGCATCACACAGTGCCCATGCTCATTCGGAACAGAGGGGCTATGGCAGCTTGGAATGGAGGCTCACCATTGACACCCAGTCAGAGCCTTGGAAGGACTCGTCTGTCCTGTCGGTATCGAAGGGGGGCGGCAGGAGACTGTGCTAAACACGGACTTCGATAACAGAGACCCTCTCGGCATGACATCAAGGGCAGTGGCTAGGAACGCCCTGCAAAGGTGCCCCGACAAAGGAATCAACTCCCAAGGCCCTGGATGACCTTATCATGGTGTCCCAGGAGCAAATACTGGAATTGATGGCCAAGGTTATTGTATTGGCCCCAATGCCCTCGGAGACCCCGGTGTTTACTGAACGCCTTTGAGCCCTTGAGGCGAGCATGGTGGTTCTCATGTGTGCATGACTCTGGTGGCCTTAGTGCCCTTGGTGGTGTTTTCACCGACCGTGCAGCCTATCCTTGAGACCCATGCCCTCCTCACTGAGCCTTGCCGCCATTTCGCTCTCCAGTGTTTCCGGTTCCATTGACTGGGAGACTGAGGAGGAGTCATCAGTCACCGAGAGGGAGACCCTAGACATCCCCTCAGAAGACTCCCTGCCATAACGAGCAGCGGAAGTTGCCCCCAGAAGAGATGTCCTTCCAGGACTTTGTCCAGGATGTTACTAAGGCGATTTCCTTTTCTCCGGGAACAAGCAGGAAGTCAGTCCTCACGTATGGGTGATGTCGGCGCCGACAGAGCCCTTGTACAGAGCAAATCCACAGCTTTCAGAGAAAGCCTTTGGGAGTTGCCATCACGCATGCGCGATCCCCTTCCCGCCCAAGGGTGCCATCTTACTCAGTCTCTTTTTTTCCGCGGAGCCCTTCGGATGTAGTCCTTGTGTCCCCTTAAAAAAGTTGATTTTTTTTCTCCTTTTTCTCGACCGGTCGACACCGGTGCCTCTTCCCGCCTTTGGCTCGGTATGTCGGTGTCGAGTCCGTCTCTATTTTTCGGTTTTTGCCCTTCGTGACTAGCATTCGCGCCTGTTTTTCCTTTTCGCTGGCAGCCCGAGTCTTCAACCTTGCAGGGGTCCTTTTTCCCCCAATGTCTGCCAGCGGGTTTAAAAAATGCGATCGGTATGTGAAACTGATGTCTCTCACCGATACGCATGACTGCTGTCTCCGGTGCCTTGGGACCGACCGTGACCTGTCGGTCTGTGGCCCGTGTAGGAAAATGTCCTCGAAGGCCCTGAAGAGCTGCCAGTAGCAGCATGATTAGAATTTTCTCCGTTTCCGTGCCTCCGACAGCCAGGACTTTGTCCGAGGCCTCCACGTCTCGGGGGGAGCTGTCCAAGTCCGAGCGGCATCGAGGATCCTCGGAGCGGGGGTCTCCCTCGGGGGAACACAAGAGGAAGAAGAAATCAACGAGGGCGACGTCTCTGGATGGCTCCGAGCAACCCAGGGCTGGTCACGGAGCCCCGAGCATTGGCCGGGATCATCGGGGTCGGACCTTTCCTCCAGGAACTTGTCTAAACCTTTTTTGAACCCAGCTACACTAACAGCTTTTACTACATCCTCTGGTAACAAATTCTAGAGTTTGATTACACGTTGAGTGAAAAAATATTTTCTCTTATTAGTCTTAAATAGTTTACCCTGTAGCTTCATTGCATGTCCCCTAGTCTTCCTATATTCTTTGAACATAAACAATTGATCTACGTTTACCCGTTCCACTCCGTTCATTAATTTATAGACTTCCATCATATCTCCCCTCAGCCGTCTCTTTTCCAGGTTAAAGAGCCCTAACCTTTTTAGCCTTTCGTCATAGGGGTATCCTTCCATCCCCTTTACCATTTTGATGGCTCTTCTCTGAACCTTTTCTAATAACGCTATAGCCTTTTTAAGATACGGCGACCAGAATTGCACACAATATTGAAGGTGTGGTCACACCATGGAATGATACAGAGGCATTATAATATCCTTTGGTTTATTTTCCATTCCTTTCCTTATGATACCTAGCATTCTGTTTGCTCTCTTGGCCGCCGCTGCACACTGGGCAGAGGGTTTTAACATGTTATCCACAATGATGCCTAAATCTTTTTCCTGGGTGGTAGTTCCTAATGTGGAACCTTGCATCGTGTAACCATAGTTTGGGTTGTTCTTCCCTAGGTGCATAACTTTGCACTTGTCCACATTAAATTTCATCTGCCATTTTGATGCCCAGTCTTCCAATTTATCAAGATCCTCTTGCAATTTTCCACAATCCTCTTGGGTTTTAACAACTTTAAATAGTTTTGTGTCATCTGCAAATTTGATAACCTCACTCATTCGCTTTTCCAGGTCATTTATGAATATGTCAAAAAGCAGCGGACCCAGCACAGATCCCTGGGGTACACCACTATTCACCTTTCTCCATTGGGAAAACTGGCCATTTAGCCCTAAACTCTGCTTTCTATCTTTTAACCACTTCCTGATCCACAATAGTATACTGCCTCCTATCCCATGACTCTTTAGTTTTGCCAAAAGTCTCTGATAAGGGACTTTGTCAAAGGCTTTCTGAAAGTCCAAATACACTATATCAACCGACTCACCTTTGTCTACCTGTTTATTCACACCTTCAAAAAAACTGATTAGTAAGACAAGATCTTCCTTGTCTAAAGCCATGTTGGCTGTCTCCCATTAGGCCATGACTATCTACATGCTGAGTAATTTTGTTCTTTATGATGGTTTCTTTTGTTCTTTATTATAGTTTCTACCATTTTTCCAAGGAGGGTGCTGCTTACCGAAGCTGCCCCCATTTTCAGGCCTCCCCTGCCCCCCAACAGGGGCAGGAGGCCAAGGGACAGGGGCATGGCCCGCGTAAGCAGAAAAGCCCCAAATCCCAGGAAACCAGCTCCAGCCCAGCCTGGCAGTGGCTTTTAACTCCTACAGCATGGCCACTCTTCCCACAGGAGAAAGGCCGATCAGAGGGGGCCGGCTGGCTCTGTATGCACACAGGTGGGCAGCCATTACCACCGATGCCTGGGTCTAACAAGTAGTCCAAGACGGCTATCTTCTTCAGCTGGTCCAAGTGCCTCCTCATTATTTTCCAGGAGAGCCCATCAGGTCTCCACTTCACCAGGACCACCTTCTGAAGGAGTTATCAGGTCTTCTTGAGGATCAAGCGGTAGAACCGGTGCCCCACCACTTGCAGGGTAGAGGCTTTTACTCCAGGTACTTTCTGGTGCCAAAAAGGACAGGAGGCCTCAGACCCATCCTCAACCTGCGCAACCTCAGCAAATTCCTTGTGAGGGAGAAGTTCAAGATGCTCTCCCTTGGAATATCGCTGCCTTACCTCGGCCAGGGAGACTGGCTATGCTCCTTAGACCTGAAAGATGCGTATACACACATCCTGATACACCCAAGCCACAGGTAATATCTACGCTTTGTGGTGTGGGGCAATCACTACTAGTACAGGGTACTTCCTTTCGGCCTTGTCTCAGCCCCCAGGGTGTTCACAAAGTGCCTAGCAGTGGTTGCTGCCTTTCTCAGGCTCCTAGGGGTCTTTTTATTTCCCTATCTCAACGACTGGCTCATCAGGAGTTCCTCGGCCACCAAGGCCCACCAGGCCACAACTCGCACCATCCAGGTGCTGCAGCACCTAGGGTTCGTAGTCAACTACTCTAAGTCCAGCCTTACCCCAACTCAGCAGTTAGAGTTCATTGGGGACAGTCTTGACACCCTTCAAGTGAAGGCCTTTCTGCCTCTATACAGGGCAAGCAGGCTTATGGCTCTGGCAAGGCAAGTGAGTCACAAGCATGCAGTGTCAGCAAGGCTTTTTCTGCGCCTCCTCGGACACATGGCTTCCACAGGCCATATGACCCCGGATGCCCGCTTCCACATGCAGACCGCTCAGTGGTGCCTCAGGGACCAGTGGTCTCAGGCCTCAGGGCGCCTTCGGGACAGGGTCAAGGTATGCAGATGTCTGGTAAGGGCCCTGAATTGGTGGCTCCATCCACATCACTTGGAGGCGGGGATGCCTTTCCTGGTCCCTCTGCTCACGAGGGTCCTGACCACAGATGCATCCCTGCTGGGCTGGGGGGGCCCCATTGCCAAGGTTTCACTACTCAGAGTGTAGTCCCCCAGCGAGAGGACCCAACAAATCAATTTCTTGGAACTTTGTGCCATCCATCTAGCACTGCAGGTGTTCAGGCAGCTCCTGGACCACGAATCGGTCCTGGTGCAGACAGACAACCAGGTAGCCATGTTGTATGTGAACAAACAGGGTGGCACGGGGTCCCACATCCTTTGTCAGGAGACCCTAGATCTCTGCTCCTTTGCAGTCCAGCATGGCATTCATCTCCGAGCAGTCTATCTGCCGGGCCAGGACAACTGGCTGGCAGACAGGCTAAGCAGGATTCTCCAACCCCACAAATGGCAACTGGACAGTGGGGTAGCCAATTGGCTCTTCCAGACTTGGCAGCGGCGGGTGATGGACCTGTTTGCGAGTCCAGACAATCACCAGTTAACATAAGAACATAAGATATGCCATACTGGGTCAGACCAAGGTCCATCAAGCCCAGTATTCTGTTTCCAACAGTGGCCAATCTAGGTCACATGTACCTAGCAGTTTCCCCAAGAGACACAAGTTCCACAATGCTTATACTATCCCTCCTCCTCTTTTCTTCTCCAGGTGACCCCATCCGCACAGGGTGGCCGCCGATGCGTTTCTGATATCCTGATCCAGGGATCTTCTATATGCATTCCCCCCAACAAATCTGATAGCCGCTATTCAAGATTCTCCAGGACAGAGCCTCGGTCAACCTTATTGCCTCTCGGTGGCCCAGGCAGCCCTGGTTTCCGCTACTTCTGCAGCTAGTGGTGGAGATCCCAAACCCTTTGGGGTCCTCCCCACGTCTCCTGTCTCTGGAAGGGGGCTCTCTCCTGCAACCCACTCTCAGATCCCTCAACTTGATGGTGGCTGAAAGGGTAATCCTCGCTCCGCTCCTCCTCCCCAAAAATATTGAGGAAGTCATCCTTATTGCCCCTCTGTGTTCAGGCTACCGGAGTGCTATTCCATTAGTTGTAATACTATTGAGGCTGCTTGCAGCTCTCGCAGAGGGAGCCTTTTTTGGCTATGGGTTCTCGGTAGCCTATAGCTTTGCAGTCCCATATTTGAGGACTGACTTCCTGCTTGTTCCCAGAGAAAGCGTAGTTACTCACCTGTAACAGGTGTTCTCCGGGGACAGCAGGAATCAGTCCTCACGACCCTCCCTCCTCCCTTTGGAGTTGCAGTCCTATTATTATTATTGTTTTATCCTTTTTTTTGCCGTCTTTTTAGCTATGTCATTTGATTGAGCAAGATGGCACCTTTGGGCGGGAAGGGGACTGCGCATGCTTGATGGCAACTCCCAAAGGCTTTCTCTGAAAGCTGGGGATTTGCTCTGCACGAGGGCTCTGTCGGCGCCAACGTCACCCATATGTGAGGACTGATTCCTGCTATCCCTGGAGAACACCTGTTACAGGTAAGTAAGCTTTCTTTGGAGGCGGAGGATGAAGTGAGGGCAGAGGAACTCGAGATCCTCAAGTATGCTTCTGCTTCGAAGGAAGCCATCACGGTGCCGGTGCACCGGATACTGCAAAGGCTCCTGCTCCGCATGTGGGAGAACCTGATGTCTGTGCCAGCTAGACTCATTGTATCAGGTGCAAAAGGCCTCCGGGTTCGAGAAACCCCAACTTGCTGCACCATTACCTGGTTGTGGAATCCGCCGTGCAGCATATTAAGTGTTCCAAAACCCACTTGTCTGTGCCCCCTAGCAGGGAGCAAAGGACCCTCGATGGGTTTAGTAGGCGCTGCTTCCAGAGCTCTATGCTCATCACCCAGGCCCTGTCTGTATCAGATGTATATAGGGATGTTTTTGAAAGATGACGTGGACCTGAGCAAGCTTGGCTCCCTCATTCAAGCGGAATGCTTGGAGGCCTTCCATACTCTGGGTCGTCACGGGAAGAACATGTGCAAGTACACAGTTTTGAGTCGGTGGGCAGGGTGGCGGCAGTAGGCATCGATGCACGCTGGATGGCCAGACTCTAGTCCTCTGACCTAGAGCAGTGGGTCCAGGACAAACTGGCGGATGTGGCATGCAACAGTGAAAACCTCTTCCGCAAGCCCATACAGGAAAGGGCAGCCAAAATCGAGACTGAGTAGGTGACCATCTCCCGCCTCTCATGTAAGACAATGGACCCTGCCAAAAAGAAGCATCAGGGGAAGAAGTCTTTTTACAGGCCGAAGCGCCAGTACTATCAGAGCCCCCAGGGAGCTCAACTCAAGGCACAGTCCCAGCGGCAGCCGCATAGGGCGAAGCCACAGAGGGCCCAGCTCATGCCCCAACCGCAGCTGGGGGGCTGGGATTTTCATTTCTTCCTCAGGAATATAGCCAGTCGCCCGACCACGGAGGGGGTGCCCCCTCAAGTGGGCGGTCAGCTCGTCCACTTTGCACACAGGTGGCCTCTCATCATCATGGACACCTGTGTGCTGCCAGATAGTGTGGGATGGGTTCCTGCTACATTTTGCCAAGTTCCCGCCTCCTTTCTTCCCAGGGGAGTACCCACTAGACCTTCACCATTGAGGTCTCCTCCAGGCAGAGGTTGCTGCCCTGTGGCCGAACTCGCCATCGAGCCGGTGCCCCGTCCCAGAGAGGGTGTGGATTGTACTCCTGCTACTTCCTTACCCCCAAGAAGAAAGATGGATTCTCCAGGACCAAGCAGGAAGTCAGTCCTCACATATGGGTGACGTCGGCGCCGACGGAGCCCTCGCGGAGCAATTTCCCCAGCTTTCAAAGAAAGCCTTTGGGAATTGCAGCGCGCATGCGCGGTCCCCTTCCCGCCCAAGGGTGCCATCTTGCTCAGTCTTCTTTTTTCCGCGGAGCCCTACAGACGCTGTTGGTATTCACCGCTAAAAAAGTTGATTTTCTCTCTTATTATTTATTCTTTTTCGGTTCGACGCCGGATTCTTTTTCCCGCCCGGACCCGCTACGCCGGTATCGGGTCCGTTTCTTTATTTTTCGGTTTTTTGTCCTTCGTGACAAGCGTTCGCGCCATTTTTTTCCTTTTCACTGGCAGCCCTGTCTTTTGACCTCGCAGGGGCCCTTTTTCCCTCGATAGCTGCCAGCGGGTTTAAAAAGTGTGATCGCTGTAAGAAACTCATGTCTCTTACCGACACACACGACTGCTGCCTCCGCTGCTTCGGACCCGATCATGACCCGATGATCTGTGGTCCATGTGGCAAAATGTCCTCAAAAGCGTTGAGGAGTCGGCAGCATCAGCGAGAACGAATCTTCTCTGACTCCGCATCCGGCCGGGCCCGGACCTCGTCAGAGGCTTCGACGTCCCGGGACTCCGGTCTTGAGCATCGTCGGAGTTCCTCTGAGCGGGGGTCTCCTACCCGGGAACATCATAGGAAGAAAAAACCCACGAGGGCGGCGTCGGCGGACGCTCCTGGTTCCTCGAGAGCCAGGTCGCATAGCCCCGACAGCCGTCCCGGGTCCTCGGAGTCAGAGAGGCCTTCGAAACATCCTCGTCTCGAGATGGAGTCGCCTGGACACGTGAGTACTGTGGTCCTCATGGACTCACCTCCGAAGGAGCTGACGTCGGGCCCAACGCCGTCGGGGCCCGAGTCGGGGGCTGCTGGGTCTCCTGAGCTTGGACTCAGGTTGACGGCCTTGGAGAGCAGTTTAGCTGCCTTCATGGACCAGCAGCGGGCATTGATCGCTGGCTTTGCCAATGCGTCTGCCCCGGCCACCGGGAAGTCAACGTCCAAGTCGACCCCGGAGACCGAGCCGATCCTCGAGTCCATCCGAGCTCGAGTCTATCCTCGGTCGCGGTCTCCCTCTGCCTCCCGTTTGGGACCGAGGTCGTCGACGCCGACTCCTTCGGCGTCGGAGCAGAGGGCATCGGTGCCCGCCCGACCGGAGCCACTCGAATCCTCCTCCGCGGAGTCCGACTGGGAATCGGAGGACGAAGAGTCCCATGGTAGTTTTCGGACTCGGTGTGTCCCCTCGAACTCGCCCGAGTCCAAACCTCGGAGACGGTACCCCCCCGGAGGACACCCGGTTCTCGGATTTCGTGCGGGATATGGCCAAGGCCTTGGCATTCCCCACAGATCCCGAGGAGGAGCCTCGAGCAGAGGAGCTCGATGCCCTCCAGTATGATTCTCCCCCGAAGGAGGCCTTTACTGTACCGGTTCCTCCGATGCTGGAACGACTTCTCTTCCGCATGTGGGAGAACCCGGCATCGGCGCCGGTGTTAAGCAAGCGGGTCGATTCCATTTATCGAGTCCGCAAGAGCCCCGGCTTCCAAAAGGCACAACTACCGCACCATTCCATGGTGGTGGAATCGGCCATGCATAGACTCAAGAGTCAAAAAATGCACTCCTCGGTGCCTCCCGGCAGGGAGGCCCGGAGCCTGGATGCCCTCGGTAGAAAGTGTTTCCAGGGCTCTATGCTTGCTTGTCGAGTCCAGACCTACCAGCTCTATATGGGCATGTATCTCCGAGATCTGGCAAAGGAAATTGCCGGGTTCTCAGCTGGTCTCTCCGAGGAACCTTTGCAGAGGTTCCAAGCTTTGTCCACTGGGATTCGAGAGTGCTCAAAGTTTATCTCTCGGGCAGCCTACGATGGCTTTGAAGCATCGGCTCGAGTAGCCGGAGCCGGCATCGGTGCCCGCCGGCAGGCTTGGCTTCAGTCATCCGACCTCGAGCCATGGGTCCAGGACAAGTTGGTCGATGTCCCCTGCAGAGGTGAAAACCTCTTTGGCAAACCCATGGCTGAAAAGGCTGCACAAATCGAGACCGAGACTCTGACCAGAACTAGGCTGTCCAGAAAAACCTCTGCCCCTTCTGAGAAGAAGGGCTCGAGGAAAAAGCCCTTTTACCCGAGGAAGGCGGCTGCCTATAAATACTACCCTCAGTATCAGGCCTCAGCAGCTCCCCAAAAGGGTCAGCAGGCCAAGGGACGGGGTAATGGGTCCCGTAGGCAGCAAGCCCCCAAACCCACTACACCGGCCCCTGCTCAGCAGGGTGGGGGTTTTTGACTCCATCAGCATAGCCTCTTCCCCTCAGCTGGTTTCCCTAAGCACAGGAGGCCGGCTGGTCCACTTTGCCCACAGGTGGTCAGCCATCACATCAGATACCTGGGTACTTCATATAGTTCAGAAGGGCTATCTTCTACACTTTCACCAGGTACCTCCCTCCTATTTTCCAGGGGAGCCTCCAAGACTCCCTCTGCACAGGGACTTACTCCTTCAGGAGTTGGCAAGTCTTCTTCAGGAACAGGCTGTGGAACCGGTGCCCCACCACCTGAGAGTTCACGGCTTTTATTCCAGGTACTTTCTGATACCAAAAAGAACAGGAGGCCTCAGACCCATCCTGGACTTGCGAAACCTCAACAAGTTCCTGGCAAGGGAAAAGTTCAAGATGCTTTCTCTTGGAATCCTGCTGCCCTACCTCCAGCGGGGAGACTGGCTATGCTCCTTAGATCTAAAGGATGCCTATACTCACATCCTTATTCATCCAGACCACAGACAATATCTCAGATTTGTTGTGGGAGGAAATCATTACCAGTACAGGGTCCTGCCCTTTGGCCTATCCTCCGCCCCATGGGTTTTCACCAAATGCCTGGCAGTGGTGGCAGCCTATCTCAGACTTCAAGGCCTTTTTGTGTTTCCATACCTGGACGACTGGCTCATCCGGGCCCAGTCTTCCCAAGAGGCCACTCAAGACACTCATCGCACTGTGTCTCTGCTCCAGCACTTGGGCTTTGTCATAAACTTCGCAAAGTCCACTTTGCTCCCCTCTCAAGATCTCGAATTCATCGGCGCAAGGTTAAGCACACTTCAGGCGCGGGCCTTCCTGCCTCTGGACAGGGCCCACAGGCTCATGAATCTCGCCAGCCACTTTCGAAGCAATTCCATGGTCTCTGCCATGCAATTTCTGAGACTGATCGGCCATATGGCTTCCACGGTCCATGTGACCCCCAATGCCCGCCTGAACATGCGACCTGCCCAGTGGTGCCTTCGCACTCAATGGCATCAGGCCACGGGGAGCCTGACGGACTCAGTACAAGTCTCGGACCTGCTGGTCTCTTCTTTGCGGTGGTGGCTTCATCTGCCAAACCTAGTACTGGGAGTGGATTTTCAATCTCCTCCTCCTTCTCAGGTACTAACAACCGATGCTTCTCTCCTGGGATGGGGAGCACATTGCCAAGGGACATGTACTCAAGGCCTCTGGACTCCTTGGGAGTCTGCGAAGCAGATAAACTTCCTGGAGCTCAGAGCCATCCGCCTAGCTCTGAGAGCCTTCTCCCACCTCACTTCTCACCAGTCTGTACTGGTCCAGACGGACAATCAAGTAGCAATGTTCTACGTGAACAAACAGGGAGGCACAGGCTCCTTCCTTCTCTGTCAGGAGGCACGCCGGCTGTGCTCTTGGGCAGTCGGCCATGGCATACTCCTCAAAGCGGTCTATCTCCCAGGTCAAGAAAATTACCTGGCAGACAAACTAAGCAGGATCCTCCAACCACACGAGTGGAGATTGGATCCATTAGTGGTTCAGCAGATCTTTCTCAATTGGGGACTCCCCACCTTGGATCTGTTTGCCAGTCCTCTGAACCGGCAACTACCCAGATTCTGCTCTCGACAACCGCATCCTCTCAGAGTAGCGCCGGATGCTTTTCTGATTCCATGGTCCACAGGCCTCTTGTATGCCTTTCCTCCCATGCCGCTGGTGTCTCGAACGCTCTTCAAGGTTCTCAGAGACAAAGCCTCGATGATCCTAGTGGCTCCCCGGTGGCCGAGGCAACCTTGGTTCCCGCTTCTAATGCAGCTGGCGGTGGACACTACTCTTCCTCTGGGGTTTCAACCCGATCTTCTGACACAAGACCACGGGTCTCTCCTACACCCCAACCTCCGGTCTCTTCATCTGATGGACTGGCTGCTGAAAGGGTAGTCCTTGCTCCCCTCCTACTGCCTCGGGAGGTGGAAGAGGTCGTCTTGGCCTCCAGGCGGCCCTCCACCCGGAAATCCTACGTTCTTAAGTGGCGTCGCTTCTCCATGTGGTGTGCTCAGCAGTCTGAGAATCCCTTCTCCTGCTTGGTGGCGGTGGTCTTGCAATATTTGCTTTACCTCTCCAATCTGGGCCTTTTGTCCAACTCTGTCAGAGTCCACCTCAGTGCTCTCTCTGCACATCACGCACCGGTAGATGGCAGGCCTCTGTCCAACCACCCTTTGGTGGCTCATTTTCTCCGAGGCCTTCTTCTGCTTAAGCCTCCTTTGCTTCCACCAGCCCTTGAATGGGATCTGAATGTGGTCTTGCAGCGGATTACCTGTCCGCCCTTTGAACCTATGGCTACCTTCCCTCTTCGTTTTCTTTCTTGGAAAACCTTGTTCTTGGTAGCCCTTACCTCTGCTAGGCGTGTTAGTGAACTGCAGGCCCTAGTGTCTGATCCTCCTTACACTAGGTTCTACAGGAATAGGGTGGTCTTACAGACTTACCCTAAGTTTCTTCCAAAAGTGGTTTCTCCTTTTCATCTCAACCAGGAGGTGGTTCTTCCGACCTTCTTTCCCAGGCCGCACTCCAGCCGGGCTGAAATGGTCCTGCATATCCTGGACTGTAGAAGGGCCTTATCCTTCTACCTTGACCGTACGCGGGAGCATAGGAGGGCTGTTCAGCTCTTCGTTTCTTTTGACCCCAATATCTTGGGGCTCCCTGTCTCCAAGCGTACCTTGTCCATCTGGGTAGCTGACTGTATCGCCTGGGCTTATTGGGCAGCCGGCCTCTCGTTGGAGGGTCGAGTCACGGCTCATCGTGTTAGGGCGAAGGCTGCGTCAGTGGCACACCTCCGCTCTGTTCCGTTAGCAGACATCTGCCGGGCCGCTACTTGGTCTTCAAGCCAGACTTTTGCGGCACATTACTGCCTGGAGAGGGAGTCCCGCAGGGACAGTGCTTTCGGTCAGGCAGTCCTCCATAATCTCTTTGAGGTTTAGGCAACTCCTACCCTCCGGCCCTGGTGTTGGGCTACCGGTCGGGGGCGTTTTCAGAGCAGATTCCTTCCTTCTGTTCTGCTGAGCTAGAGGGAGCTCATTTTTGTGCTTGAGGTCTCCGGTAGCCTTAAGCATGGGAGTCCCATATGTGAGGATTGACTTCCTGCTTGGTCCTGGAGAAAGAGTAGTTACTCACCTGTAACAGGTGTTCTCCAGGAGCAGCAGGAATCAGTCCTCACAGCCCTCCCTCCTCCCCTTGGAGTTGCAGTCCTATCATTTCGTTTTTGCTAATTTTTTTGCTGTCTTTTAGCTATGTCATCAGACTGAGCAAGATGGCACCCTTGGGCGGGAAGGGGACCGCGCATGCGCGCTGCAATTCCCAAAGGCTTTCTTTGAAAGCTGGGGAAATTGCTCCGTGAGGGCTCCGTCGGCGCCGGCGTCACCCATATGTGAGGACTGATTCCTGCTGCTCCTGGAGAACACCTGTTACAGGTGAGTAACTACTCTTTCAGGCTTGTCCTCGACCTCAGGGACCTGAACCGTTTTCTGGTCCAAGAAAATTTCAAGATTTCCCTGGGAACCTTGCTCCTGTACCTTCTCAAGAGCGATTGACTATGCTCCCTGGATCTGAAGGATGTGTACACAAACATCCCGATCCATCCCTTACACAGAAAATACCTGCATTTCGTGCTGGGCGGCCAGCACTTTCAGTACTGGGTGCTACCCTTCAGACTTGTCATCGGGCCCCCAGGGTCTTCACAAAGTAGCTAATGGTCATAGCTGCATACTTCCTGACCCTGGGAGTCTTCATCTTCCCCTACTTGGACTACTGGCTAATAAAGGCCTCCATGCCGGAGTGCGTGTGGTGCTCAGCGTACCTGACAATTCATGTGCTTGAACATCTCGAGTTCATAGTCAACTACCCGAAGTCTCATCTGCAGCCGCTGGAATTCCTCAGGGCACTCTTGGACACTACACGGACCCTTGTCCTTCTCCTAAGTGACTATGTGCAGCTGCTCCTGGAGGTGGTCTCCACTGTCTGCCAAGAGCAGCACACAATGGCACAAGGAATGCTGAGCTTTTTAGGCCACATGACCTCCACATTGCATGTGACCCCGTTGGCCCAGCTCAGGATGCACCTGATTCAGTGGTCGCTGTGCATGCAGTGGAAGCAAGCCATGGGTAGCCTCAGGGTCTGAGTGGCTGTTACTGTGCCCCTTGTTGAGTCACTCCAGTGGTGGCTGGAGCCACGGCACCTGCTGTAAGGTCTTCCCTTCTAGTCAAGGCTGCCCCACTGGACGCTCACCATAGACACGTCCAAATAGGGCCGGGGTGCACACTTGGACAGCATGCGGATACAGGGTCTCTGTTCGGAGCAGGAGAGCCTGCACCAGATCAACTTTCTGTAACTATAGGCGATAGCGAATGCCCTCTAGGCCTTCCAGGCACACTTGGCCAACCAGTATCCTCATCCAAACAGACAACCAGATGGCCATGTTCTGCCTCAACAAACAAGGAGGCATGGGCTCGTACCTCCTGTGCTGGGAGTTGATGCGCCTCTGGAAGTTCACAGTGAACCATGACATGGAGCTACGGGCGACATACCTGCCTGGGGAGCTCAACATGCTGGTGGACCATCTCATCTGGGTCCTCCAGCACCACGAGTGGATCCTCAGAGAGGGGTAGTGAAGTGCATCTTTTGGGAGTGGGCACTCTGGCAGTGGACCTCTTTGCCTCACCATGCAACGCACAGGTGGACCGTTTCTGTTCCCACATGACTTTGAGGGGCAGGTCGGTGTCTGACGCCTTCCTCCTGAATTGGGGGGTGGCCTGCTCTATGCCACCAGCGGAATCGGTGGGTAGACAAAGATGCATCTCAAGCTCCAGGCGGACAAGGGGACCATGATTCTCATCCTCCTGTACCTACCCCAGCAACCATGGTTCCCCCTGCTGCTCCAGCTCTCCTATTGGGGGCTTCTTCGACTGGGTTGCGATCCCAACCTCATCTCCCAGGAGTATGGGACCCTTTTGCACCTGAACATCCGGTCCTTGGCCCTCACGTCATGGACGATGAGCGGATAGTCCTGTCTGAGCTCAACTTGCCAGGGGAAATGACAGATGTCCTCCTGGTCTCCCATAAGGATTCCACCCGTCGTGCTTACGCCTTCAAGTGGCGCCGGTTCTCACTCTGGTGCACGGACAAGGTGCTGGATCCTTTCTCATGCTTGATGGAGGGCTTTCTGGAGTACCTCCTGCATCTTTCCAATTGGAGTCTCAAGCCTGACTCTGTTCGAGTGCACCTTAGTGCGATTGGGGCCTACCATCGGGACTTGGAAGGGAAGCCCATCTCCACTCAGCTGCTGGTGGCCTGCTTCATGCAGGGTTTGTTCATGTCAAGGCCTCCAATTAAGCACCTGCCAGTGGCATGGAATCTAAATGTGGTCTTGGGACAGTTGTTTTAGACACCTTTCAAGCCGCTTGCTACCTGTCCTGCTGAGATTTCTGATCTGGAAGTTTGTCTTTCTTGTAGCATTCACCTCGGCTTGCCGAGTCAGTCAGCTTCAGGCTCTGGTGGCTCACCCTCAGTACATGAGGTTCCACCGTAACTGGGTGGTGCAATGCACCCACCCATATTTCTTGCCAAAGGTGGTTTCGGCTTTCTACCTCAACCAGTCGGTGGAACTACCCACCTTCTCTCCTAGACCTTATGCTAACAGGGCAGAAGCCCAGCTGCACATGTTGGTCTTGTACTTTGAGCAGATCATTTCGCACCTTCGCTCTATGCAGCTGTTTGTCTCCTATGACTCCAACAAGCTGGGCGTGGCTGTCTCCAAACGCACGCTGTCCATTTGGGTAGCGGATTGCATATCCTTTGCCTATGCTCAGGCGCGACTTAGACTCAAGGGTCATGTCATGGCCCACAGAGTCTGGGCGATGGCTACATCCGTGGCCATTCTGTGTTCGGTCTCAATAGAGGAGGTTTACAGGGCTACCACATGGTCTTCTGTCCACACCTTCACAACCCACCACTCCCTGAATGGGGATTCCTAGCATGACAGTAAATTTGGCCAAGCCATACTCCAGCATTTGTTTGGGACTTAGGTTCAAGTCCTTCCCACCGGCCCTTCTGTCCAGGCTACCGAAAGAGTCATCCTGATGTTGATGCCTGCTGTGAATGCTGAATCGGTTGAGTCCCGAAGGGGGACTACATCTGCTGTTTCTCTCAGTTCTTGTTACCCCTTTTGGACTGGTGTGTTTGTGTTCGGTAGCCTGAAGTTTGGGAGTCCCATATGTGAAGACTTCTTCACAGAGAAAGCGTAGTTACTCACCTGTAATAGGTGTTCTCCATGAATAGCAGGAATTAGTCCTCACAACCCTCCCACCTCCTTGTGGAGTTGTTTTGACTAGCTTTTGTACTGTATTGAGGATAAGATGGTGCCATGGCGGACGGGAAGACAGGTGCGCAGGCGGCTCCCAAAAACCTTCTATGGAAGCTAGGGAGTGTGTCCATGTGGGGCTTCGTAGGGGGGACATCACCCATATGTTCAATAAAACACCTGCTACAAGTAAGTAACTACGCTTTCTGAATTGTCTGTAGTCTTCAATGAATAGGGAGGCAAACCTGAATGGAGACTGTGAATCACTGGCTTAATAATGTCACCTTATAAGGGTCTGGTACAGTAACTATCTCTGAGAAATATCGGTAAGATAGTTGATGCACAAGACCCTTATAGGGTGACAACATTAAATTAGTCTGGACTGAACTGGAGGGAAGCTAAGGAAAGGTCTCCAGCAGATAGTCAGTGATCCTGTGCAGTCGGAGCTGGACAGAGGCAACTTAAAAAAAAAAAAAAAAAAAAGAAATTAGTATAGTGGATCAGAGAGCTTGGCATGGTTGTGACTGATACAGGAGCCCTTCCTCCATCCTCTCTTCTCCACTCTCCACCCATCCTAAGCCCACCTCTATTAAGCTGGACTTAGAGGGTTTTGGGACTGATTGTTTTTGTTCCTTCTCTCCTCCTCCTCCTCCAACCTTTGGGAGAGGTATAATTGGCATTTCTATTTTTGTGTATTGACCCCGAGTAAAGTTTTACCAAAAAAAAAAAAAAAATCAAGAGAGGTGTGAGTGCCTGGCTCTGAAGCAGAATCAGGAATCGCAGTGGTCTACCGGACCTGATGTTGATGGTCTAGTGAGTGCCTCTGGATAGGGGAGAATTTGGAAATGTAGCACCTGACTCGCACAGCTGAACACTGACTGCTGATGTTACAATTACAGGCAAAACATTTGGCCCTACTGTATTCGCACCTTGGGAGGATTGGGTTTAGTCTGGTTCTAAGCTTGCAGAAGAGGGGCTTGGAGCAGCAGGCTGGCTGCACAGTTGCTGACAAAGTTTTCCCGAGTGTGCTGAGGTGCCAGTTTTGTCGGGATGACCTGCCATTTTGACCAGGCCCTGTGTACGCCTCCTTGGAGGAAGGGTCCTCTGCCTTTGCTGCACTATAATTTTAGAACCCAGAAATTGCTAGTGCCTTAGCAGGAGCAGGTAATGCTGCCACTGGATTGCCTTTTTCTCCAGAATTTGTCTTATTAGTGCATCAGGCTTTTTGCCTTAAGAAAGGGCTGCTGGGGGGGAGGTAGAGTTCCAGTTTGCAGTGGGATGATAGACTTTCTAAGGACCATCTCCAGTAAAGAGGGCACAGAAAGATCCAGGAAAGGATTTGGGGGACCATGTGTTGCTGATGTTGGGTTCCTCTGGTTTGTTGGACCCTTAGAGGAGTCCTTGGAGTAGGGAGAGATCCCTGTGGGTAAGGACACACACACAGGGATGAGTTGTCCTCATTCATTTCCCAGTCTCTGTTGGCATTGAACATCTCAGAGATGCATCTTGAGGTGGTGAGCAAAGAAGACCTCCATTCTCCAGGAATAAACAAGAGGTCAGTGACATCGGCACTGGCAGAACCTGCGTGGAGCATTTTCCCAGCTTTCAAAGCCTTTAGGAATGCCACAACGCATGTGTGGTCCCCCTCCCGCCCAAAGGTGCCATCTAACTCAGTCTCCCTTTTTCCGCAGAGCCCTTCGGACCTGCATCTCGTCACCAGAAAAAGTTTCTCTCTTTGCAACCGTTTTTTGCTCTCCAGCCTTTGCTGGTCCTCTTCCCACCTCTCGAGCACCTCTGCCTAAGCCTTGGTCTCGGGGTTGTTTCCTTTTGCCTTTTTTTGTTTTTTTAACGCGCTTTCGCACCCTTTTTAACTGCTGGCCGTGTCGAGGGTCTTTGACCTCATAGGGGTCCTTTTTCCCCCAATGGCCTTCAGTTTTAAGAAATGTAATAGGTGTTCAAAAACATGTTGCTCACGGATACCCACGACTATTGTCTCAGGTGTCTCGGAACTATGCTCTCTAGGTAAGAAGATGTCCTCCAAGGCCATCCGGAGTCGTAAGCAGAAGCTGGATGATCTCTTCCATAAGGCAGCCCTGGTATCCCCGGTAGCCTCCTGCTCTTTGGCCCCACAACCTCCAGTGTCTCCCAAGGCTCCTCCCCGGGCCCTGCGGCACTCTGATCAGATGTTGCTCGAACGCAAGTGGAAGAAGAAGAGGAAGGCCGTGAGGACTCTTTTGGGAGTGCCAGACAAGCGTGAGAGATCACACGCCCGGTCTCTCAGCCCTCCTCAGCAGTCTCTGGAGTCAGAGAGGGAGCGGCCCAGTAAGGCAACTCGAACCGATACAGAGACCTCCAGCAAAGGTGCCCGGTCTGCCGAGGGTCGTCCCGGCGAGAACCCCCTCTCCTCCTCGACACCCGACCTGGTCACTCCGGCATCGGTGTCGCAGGTCCCCACATCCGAGTTGGAGGCCCCAATGCTAGCCTTGGAACACAGTGTTTCTACGTTCCTCACTGCTCGGCAGGCACTGGTGCCAGGTCCCTTCGGCATGTGCCTTGAGACTGCAGGAACATCGACCTCAAGGACTCCCCAGGCCGCCACAGTGATCTCTGAGAGCCAGAAGCCTCATGAGGATCCTCAGCCGCGGGTCTTGATCTCCTTCTCGGTCTTTGGGCATGAGATCTTCTCGGGCCAGCGCTTCCGGCTCTGGGAAAGTTTTGGCCTCGGAGATCCGGTGCGGATCCCCTACCCATCTTGAGTCGCCCAACCTCGAGTCTTCCATGGACTACACAGAGTGGGAGTCTGACAGGGAGACCTCCCTGGAGACTCGGTCCCACCGAGACCTCCCCTCTGACCCCTTCCTGCAGACCCAGAGGCGCCGGTCACCTCCCGAGGACACCTCCTTTCTGGTGTTCATCCAGGACATGGCGCGGGCCCTGGCGCTCGCCACAAAGTCGGAGGACAAGCCCCACGCTGGGGAGCTTGATATTTCTGCACTATGAAGCCCCTCCGAAAGAGGCTCTCTCGGTGCTGGTTCCCCCCATTCTGAACTGATGACGACTCCGCATGTGGGAGACACCGGCCTCTGTCCCGATAGTGAGGAAGTGCCTGGACGGTATGTATAGGGTTTAGCAAGGCCCGGCGTTTCGGAAAGTCGATGGTGTTCGAATCGGCCATGCGGAAGCTAAAGAGCCCGAAGACTCATTTGTCTGTCCCGTCGGGCAGAGTGTCTCTACCCTCGATGCCCTAGGGCGCAAGGCTTATCAGGGCTCCATGTTGTCATGCTGCATCCAAGTTTACCAATTATACATTGGGATGTTCCTCCATGACCTCACGAGAGCTTGGAGACTTTGCGACGGGCCTTGATGGAGACCATCTGCAGCATTTTCAGGCCCTCTCAACGTCCATCAGAGAATGCCCGAAGTACCTCTTGTGAGCAGCGTATGAAGGCTTCGAGTCTTCCGCCTGGGTGGCGGCAGATGGCATCTGAGCCCGCCGGCAGGCTTGGCTCCAGTCCTCGAACCTGGAACAGTGGGTCCAGGAGAAGCTGCTGGATGTCCCTTGCCTCGGGCAGCAACTATTCGGCAAGCCCATGGAGGATAAGGCAGCAGAGATTGAGACAGAGTACGTGATTCGTACTGGCCTCTCCCAGAAAACGTCTTCCCTCCCCAAGAAGAAGCAGCAGAGCAAGAAGCCTTTCTTTCATCGGAAGGGGCCTCCCGTACAGGGGCTTCCTGGCCTATCCACTGACGTCGACCCACGTTCAGTGTGGTCAGGGCAAGACCACAGTCCATGACCCTCGTAAGCCGAAGGGTCCCAAGGCCCAACCCCTGGCACCGGCTCAGCCATCCTCGGGGTTTTGACGCCGTTGGCATAGCCTCTCTTCCTCTGGCAGGGCGGCTGTCTGTCGGGGGGTGTCTGGTCCATTTCTCCCACAGGTGGGAGTCCATCTCCACTGACACCTGGGTCCTCCAGGTCGTTCGGGAATGCTATGTTCTCCATCTGGAGCAGGCTTCTCCTCCCTTATTCCCTGGAGAACCACGTCGGCTTCCCCAGCTCCAAGCCCTCCTGAGTCAGGAGCTCACAAGCCTCCTCGAGGACGGCGCGGTAGAACCAGTCCCACTGCACTTCCGAGGATGGGAATTTTACTCCCTATACTTCCTTATCCTGAAGTGGACAGAGGGCCTTCGGCCCATCCTCAACCTTCAGAACCTTAACAAGTTCCTGGTGCAGGAGAAATTCAAGATGCTCTCCCTTGGAACGTTACTGCCATACCTCCAGCAGGGGGATTGGCTTTGTTCCTTGGACTTAAAGGATGCTTACGCTCACATCCTCGTCCATCCCAAACACAGAAAGTACCTCTGCTTCATGGTTTAGGGAAACCATTACTAGTACAGGGTACTTCCCTTCGGCTTTGCGTCTGTCCCGTGGGTCTTCACTGGCCGTGGCTGTGGCCCACCTATGGCTGCAGGGCACCTTTGTCTATCCATACTTAGATCATTGGCTCATAACAGGGGGCATAGCCTCCGAAACCAGGTAGGCCACGGACCGCACCATTCGCCTCCTGGAGCATCTGGGGTTTGTGATCAATTATCCAAAGTCCCACCTCACTCCAGTTCAATCCCTGGAGTTCATCGGGGCTCACTTGGACACCCTTCAGTCCATGGCTTTTCTTCTTCAGGACAGAGCGGACCGGCTCAGCAGAGTCCTTCTTTCTCCACGGTCCATGTCATGCCCAATGCCCATCTCAATATGCGGGCGATGCAGTGGTGCCTCTGAGCACAATGGGCGTAATCGACTGGCCACCTCCAAGACCCCATCTCAGTCTCTCCCAGCGCGGCAAGGTCTTTCGCTTGGTGGCAGGAGTCTCGGAACCTGATTTGAGGTATGCCCTTCCAAGCTCCGGTGCATCAGGTGGTCTTAATGACAGACACCTCCCTGGTGGGCTGGAGACTCCACTGCAAGGGGCAGTGCACAAGGGACCTGGTCCCTCGAGGAGTCCTGGCAGCAAATCAACCTGATGGAGCTCCGGGCCATTCGCCTCGCTCTCAAGGTTTTCAGAGACTGCCTGCAGCACAGAGCCATGCTGGTCCAGACGGACAACCAGGCCACGATGTTCTATGTGAACAAACAGGGAGATACCAGCTCCTACAGCCTCTTTTTGGAGGCGACAACCCTATGCTCCTTTGCAGTGAGCCAGGACATGACCATCCAGGCTACTTACCTCCCCAGTCAGCACAATACATTGGCGGACCTGCTTAGCAGAGTCCTCTTTCCACACGAGTGGCGCCTGTGTCTCTGGACAGCGCAGCGGTTCTTCCAGCATTGGAGAACTCCAGCCCTGGACTTCTTTGCCAGTCCTGCGAATTCACAGCTCCCCGGTACTGTGGTCCCCTCCTTCAGCCAGGCAGGGTAGCCCTGGATGCTTTCCTTATCTCGTGGGAAACGGGCCTGCTATATTCCTTCCCCCCCCCCCCCACGCCTCTCATTGCCCGTGCCCTTCTCAAGGTCCAGCGGGACAGAGCCTCGTTGATTCTCATAACCCTGAGGTGGCCCAGGCAGCCTTTGTTTCCCCTGCTGCTCCATCTCTTGACGGAGCCCCTGGTCCCGCTTGTGTTCTCACTGGAGCTGCTGATGCAGGAGGAGGGTCTGCTTCTCCACCCCAATCTGAGGTTCCTATCCCTCACAGCTTGGTGGCTGAGTGGGTCGCGCTAGCCTCCTATCATCTTCCTGTGGAGATCGAGGACATTCTTTTGGCCTCACGAAAGGACTCGACCAGACAGGCTTACGCCTTCAAGTGGCGTTAGTTCTTGGTGTGGTGATTGGAGCTTCAAGCAAACCCATTTTCTTGCCCTAACAGTTTGGTCTTGCAGTATCTGCTCCACCTCTCGCATTCTGGGCTGAAATCTAACTCGGTCAGGGTTCACCTGAGTGCCATCTCAGCGAACCACCACCCCATGGAAGGAAAACCTCTTTCAGGGCAACCACTTGTCTCTCGCTTCATGCGAGGCCTGAACCTGTCCAGGCTCTCTACCCGCCCTCTTCCAGTGGAATGGAACCTCAATGTGGTCCTCACGCAGCTGACCAAGCCGCCCTTTGAGCCCATGGCTACCTGCCCTCTGCTTCATCTGTTGTGGAAGGTGGCCTTCCTGCTGGCTCGCACCTCTGCCCAGAGGGTCAGTGAACACCAGGCACTGATGGCTGAGGCACCGTACATGAGGTTTTATAGGAACAAGGTGGTCCTGTGGACTCGCCAAGTTCCTCCTGAAGGATGTCTCAGATTTTCATCTCAATCAAGAGATAGTGCTGCCCACCTTCTTCCCGAAACCCCACACTGACTGGGCGTTGGCGATTCTCCACACCCTGGGTTTTAAGAGGGCTCTCTCTCTCTACCTGCAGCATATTTGGGACAACTGCAGATCTGGGCAGCTCTTCATCTCCTTCGATCCCAGCTGTCTGGGGCTGGCGATCACCAAATGTACCTTGTCCATCTGGGTAGCGGACTGCATCGCATTTGTCCAGGCCCAGGCCAGGTTTCCCATGGACTGTCGAGTCACAGCTCACAGTGTCGAGTGATAGCGATGTTTGACTGGTCTGCCACCTGGTCCTCCACTCACACCTTCACAGAGCATTACTGCCTGGAGAGGGAGTCCCATCAGGATGACGCCTTTGGCTAGGCTGTACTCCGTAATCTGTTCGGGTTTAAGCAACTCCTGCCCTCTGACCCTTCTTGTTCCAGCCACCGGGAGTGTGGCCATTAATGGACCCGGGGTCCTCGGGCTGCCTTCAGCTTTCATTAGCGACTGCTCACGGCACTGCCGTGCTTTTTCCTACAGGTCCCCCCAGTAGCCTGTAGCTAGGGAGTCCCATATTTGAAGACTGACTTCCTGCTTTTTCCTGGATAAAGTGTAGTTAATCACCTGTAACAGGTGTTCTCCAGGGACAGCAGGAATCAGTCCTCACAATTCTCTCTCCTCCCCTTGGAGTTGCTGTATATTTTTGCCATCTTCTTGAAGGGGCTATAGCTATGGCACCTGATTGAGTAATATGGCACCTTTGGGCGGGAAGGGGACCACACATGCATGGTGGCATTCCCAAAGGCTTTCTTTAAAAGCTGGGGAAATGCTCCGGGCGGGCTCAGAACACCTGATCTCCAGGAACAAGCAGGAATGAGTCTTCACATATGGGTACATCGGTACCGACGGAGCCTGCGCAGGAACGCTCTCCAGCGTCCAAAAAGAAAGCTTTTGGGAGCATCCCACGTGCATGCGCGCTGCCTTCCCGCCCATTAACTTCCCTCTCATCAGTTTTCTGTTTTCCGCAGAGCCGGCAGGTCGTATTCCTGTCACCACAGAAAATTCTTCTTTTTATTCTTAGTTTTTTGTGGTCGCGTCTACCTTCCCTCGACGCCACCGGTACCGCCGGTGCTTTTCTTTCTTTTTTCTAAAGAATTTCTCTTTTCCTCAGAAATATTTCCTGTTTAGTGTCTGACGGTTCTAGGCCACTAGGCCTCCATCTTTCCATTATGGAAAAGCCAGCCACTACTCTTAAGAAATGCTCAAAGTGTGGCGGTACAGATATTTTTTCTGACACCCATACTTTGGGTCCTGACCATCGCCCACTGGAGTGTCTTTCCTGCTGGAGCTCAAATAGAAGAAATCTTCAGAATCGAGCACAACTCGATACCCGGTTCACATCGCACTCGATGTCACCAGCTACAATATCTCCACAGGATCAGGTAACCAAACAAACGTCTGTAAAGACTAGCCAGTCCTCGAGTGGTAGATCTCCTTCCCGGTATTGAGATGGCTCTGGCCTTGCCCTTGAGGACATTTTGGCAATAAAGCCCCGGCGGGAGTCTTCGGGCTCCAAAGCATTAACGGGGCTTCATGTTGTTCCCGGGGTTCTTACTCGATGAACATACCTGGGCCATGCTCGGTGGTTGTGGCCGCTTTGAGCGGTACCAACACCCCGGCATCGGCTATGGTGATGGATGAAACACTCCTCACCGAGGATCGCAGTCTAGCGCTCTCGGCTACTTCGGTACCGCTAGAGTTGCTGCAGACCGTTTCTCCAGTATCAGTATCGGCTTCGGTACCGGTATCGACATCGGTGTCGGTACTATCCATGCTTACTTCGACAGACTCGCTTCCTTCGATGCCAAGCCTGGAATCGATCTCTAGCATGGTTGATTCGGTACCGATTCGTCTCGGTACCGACCTTGGGCGGTACCGAAGACATCGCTTTAAAGAAAATCCGATGCTTCATCCTTTCAGGTCTTCCGATCCCGATGACTGGGATGAATCTATCGGTACCAAGGCTAAATCTTCAACAAGTCTAGCCTTTACCCCTCATTTTAGAGGGTCCTCCTCAGGGGAGTTTTCTTTTCAAGCTTTTCTGCTTGATATGACAAAGTTACTTGCCATTTCTATACCTGGTAAAGAATCCTTGCCAGGGGATTCAGAGACCCTGCAATCCCCCTGGATTTCAAAGGAGGTTATCATGCTTCCTTTGCATCAGCTCTTACAAGATCTACTTTTAAGGATGTGGGAAACTCCTTTAACGGTATCACCACATTCTAAGACACTTGACTCCATGTATAAGGTGCCACCTTCTCCAGGTTTTCAAAAGACTCAACTTCCTCATCATTCTATTGTTGTAGAATCAGCAATGAGGCGTATTAAGAGTGCAAAGAAGCATTCTTCTTATCCGCCAGGTCGTGAGTCTAGAACTTTAGACGTTGATGCTTCCAGGCATCCATGCTTTCAGCAAGAATTATCTCATATATTTTCTATATGGGATTATCTCTTGAAGAGGTCACAAAGAACTTAAAGCTTTTGAACCCTTTTCTTCAAGAACATAAAAGAGCAGACTTTTTCATATTAGTCAGTCGTGCTCAAAATGTCTCCAAATTCCTTAATCGTGCTTCCCTGGACTGTTTTGAGTCTACTAGCAGAACGTCTGCTATAGCCATAGGAGCATGACGCATGGCCTGGCTCCAGGCTTCAGACTTGGACAAATGGGTACAAGAAAAGCTGGGAAATACTCCTTGTACTGGTGAAAATCTCTTTAACAAGGATGCTTTATTTCAAGCTAAGCAGTTAAACACTGATATTGTTGCTTTTAGAGGATTGTCAAAACTTTCCTCTGCCCCAGTTTGTAAAAAATCTCCTAACAAACTTTATTCCCCTAGGGGGAAAAAGTTTTATTCATCTTCTACCCATCATGCAGATGTTTCCAAAGAAGGGCAACATCATACCAGGCTAAGAAAACCAAAGTCTCAACAGGCTCAGCAAACTCAGCAGTCGCAGGGTTTCTGATTTTTATTCATTAAATCTTTTTTCCTGTTGAGTTTCAGAACCACTACTTCTTAACTACAGAAGCATTTACAGTTCTTCTCATCTTTATTGAGAGGTCAGTGATACACTGCCTTAATCCTCCACTTTAGGCATGACTCTTTTGCTAAGAGCAGTCTATCCTTTCAGCTCTTAGAGCTAGTAACGATAATCATGCCCTACAGGTAACAAGTTTCTCCTCTCCTTTTAAAAGTAAACAGAGGAGTTACAACTACTTATAAGGTATGCTGTGCCCTTCGCCTTGGCAGTTGTCTTGTACGAGGATATCTTATACTTTTCACTGCAGGGGAGCTTACCCTTCTGGAGACTTACCAAATTGTAAGTCTTTCCAACTCTGTATTACTTCCATCCCTCTTAGTTGAGATTTTCAATCTAAGAGTGATACTATTTGACTGGAGGGCTTACCTTTAAACCATAGGATTGTCCCTAATTACCTACTCCAGTAAATATTTTCCATACAGAGTTTCTCCCCTCTGCAATCTTTCAAATATTTCTTTTAAGACAGCTTATCAGACCATAAGTGAGAGTTATCACTTCTGTTCGGTCTCTCGGTCCTTTTCCAATCTATAGGACCTAACCTCTTCTGCTGCCTTAACACATAATTCCAAGAGAGGTTCCCAAACCTACGTGGACAGTTTATCGTTGCAGGCAACCTGTTTGTCTGCTATTCTTAGCCATCTGCAATTCTTTGGCTTCCACAGAATAGCTTAGGTTGCACACTGGTAATTAAACAACCAGATCTCACCTGGGCAACCTACAACATGCTCTCTGCACTTCTGCAAGAAGCTATGCAACTATGGGCCTTTGCCAGAGAGCATCAGAGCCATTCCTAGTGGGTAACTTTCAGATGGTTGAAAGGCTTGCCCAGTCATGCTTCCACATGACCGGTTTTTTTTTTTCCTACTTTTACCATCTTCCTTAAAATTTTCTTTTTAGGGAAAATGAACCAGGTTTTAGATCACATGAAAGCATAAAGAATTGCTTAATTCCCTGAGTTGTTCCACATCTCCTGTGGAACTTCTCCAACAGGGATACACTTCTTTTCACTGCAGTCTGTCCTTGTCTAGTGCATTCCTTCTAATTCCTAATACTTCATTGGAGCTTATGTTGAACAAAGAACACATTATACTCATATTGCCCTCATAGACGGGCAAATATGGTATTCCCTTTTATTGCGTCTTTCTCCACACTGAAGTTATAGAGGATCCAGACTTGTTGTCTTAAGACTAAGGTTTTCTTTGCACGTAGATCTCCACTTCTGGTTATTCAAAGTCTAGAATTTTAAAGAGATCTAGACCTATCCTTCTGACTAGGAACATTCCACTGGTTTCCATGTAACCTTCTTCATGGTTCTTCCACGTGTAACCAGTAAGGGGTTCTCTATCCATATTTTTGCAAGCAGGTCTTACCCCTTCTTGTTGTTAAGTGAGTCTCTTGTTTATATATATATATATATGTGTGTGTGTATACATACATTTATCTCACTCTGAAAGATTTGTTACTGTCCATATTAATGCTGTTCCAGCATGCCATAGGATTTTAAATGGACAACCAATTTCTATGGTAGTCACAAACTACCTTCTTTTACTGTAACCTTTCCGGTTACGTCACATTTGAAGCTCTCCATTTAAAGTCATCCTAAGTGACATCACTTACGGAAGACATTCCTGATCTTCAAGAAATTGGAGGCAACACCACCTACTACAAATGTTTCTTTCTGTCTTTCATTTGGATAGAGGGGTCTCAAAGGCCCATCCTTTTTCTGAAAACCAGTCAGATTTATCTCCTCTCTTTCCTAGAGCTTTTTTATGCTCCAAGGACAAAGAGCTTCAAATGTTGGCCTACAGAAGCTTTAGCTTCTCATCTAAAGTCCAACCTCATTAAACTCTCCCAGTTTTTTCTTCTGGGATTAGTTCTAGCCTTTTAGGCTTCTGACCTCTGCCTGTATTGTGAAATTTATTTTCCTCTAGTTTCCAGTAAGGTATTTTCTTTGAGGATAATGCACTGGATTCTAGCACCAGACCATTAGTCTCAACAAATACTTTCGCAATACTTCTGTCTGAGGTCCACATTAGAGAATTGGAATCCAATTTTCACTAACTTTTCTGATCTACACAAGGACTCCTCTCCAGACGCCTTGTTTAGTCCAGTTGTTCCACAGCACACCCCTTTTTAATACAACTCCTACCCTCCATCCCTTGGATGCCTCAGGTTCTGGGAAATAGCATGGCCCATCAACTAGATTGCAACATGCTGGGACCTCCTGCAGGCATCTTAGCTTGGGAGTCCCCATATGTGAAGACTCATTCCTGCTTGTTCCTGGAGATAGCACAGTTACTTACCTGTAACAGGTGATCTCGGGGAACAGCAGGAATAAGTCTTCACAACCCACCCACCTCCCCTAGGAGTTGTCTCTCTTTCTCTTTCTTTCTCTCTCTAATTTGTCTACTTCCCTCCTTTGGTCTCAGCTACAAACCCAACTGATGAGAGGGAAGTGAATGGGCGGGAAGGCAGCGCGCATGCGCGTGGGATGCTCCGAAAAGCTTTCTTTTTGGACGCTGGGGAGCGTTCCCACACAGGCTCCGTCGGTACTGACGTACCCATATGTGAAGACTTATTCCTGCTGTTCCCAGAGATCACCTGTTACAGGTAAGTAACTGTGCTTTACAGGTGAGTAACTACTGTGGCAAAGTCAACTATCCTTAGAGTGGGGGAGGTGAGAAGCATCACAAATTCACCCTAGTTAAGGGTCCCCTTCTAGGAGTGCAGGAAGAGAAGGCCACAGCCAGGTTTCAAAGACAGGTTTCAAAGACAGAAAAACCCCAGCTGGAACAGTTTTCAGCCTATGACTGATAAAGTAAGAAAGAGGGATTGCAAGCACGAGGACCAAAGCCCTTACTTTAACAAGTGCACTAATTATTCTAATATCAGAAGGCAGGGGGATTACCAACACCTGGGAAAGAAAGAGGTGGAGTTAGAACCCCGGAGGTATAAGCCTGGGTTAGATTATGTAGAGAGAGAGGGAGATGAGAAGGAGAGCAGGCGGGAGAGCAGCTGAGACAGAAGCAGAGAGAAGGAGTTGATTCTTGGAGAAGAGCTGAGCTACCCAGAGCTGAGAGAGCTGAATTCCCTGCAACAGTTTGGCAACAGAGGTGGGGACCAGGAAGTGGAGAAGCTTTCAGACCACCAGAGAGAGGTTGTCAGCTGAGCATTCTGACCAGGTCGGTGAGTCAGAACCCATGCAATTGGGAGAACCAGTGTCAGAGTTGGGGGAAGAAGATTGCTTTATGGATTGCTCTCTATGCCAAGCTCTAGACAGGAGGTCTTGAGGAAAAGCTAGCCCTGAAATAAGTAATTCTCCTTGGAAGTTAACCATATGGCAGAAGCAGTGTGGAGGTAAATTCCTGTCTGTTTTAAAAGGGAACTTTACTGCAAAGTAAGCCTGATCAGGAAGCTCTGATTCATGCTTGTTTGTCACCTGTGTTTGATCTGTGCAACGGCAAGAAAAGCCAAGTTAGCTGCTATAAGAGTTTTTGCTTGCTCCTCTCCTATATGAAAAGCCTGCTAAGAGTTTTGATAACAGCTTGGAATGTTTGTTTTGTTCTAAGTTTGGTTTCACATAGAAATGCAGCCTAGAGAGGTTTTTGAGGCTGGCAAAAACCAAACTGCTGTAGAAGAACTAAGCTTGAATTTTTCTTTATGCTCTGATTAACAAGGACTAAAAAGGAAAGTGGCAGCCTAATTTTTGAGGCAATTGCTTCTGCAAGTAAGAGGACTTTAAAAAGCCATTTCTGAGTTCTTTTGGTTTGTTTGCCAGTATTTGCTGTACCTTAAGCAAATCCTACAGTTATAATCCTGTAAATGATACCTTGAACCTGCTGTGTTTTGTGTTATGGAAATAAACTTTCTGTTACAAGTTTTACCCTTGGTTACCTCAACTACAAACCTTCTACTTAAAGCACCAACATATTTTAGCAACTACACTTCCCAGAAGCCAACACGAAGAAATAGGCTGCTAAGAGCTGTTAGAAGAAGGAATCCTCAACCACCACGCCCCTCGACACACTAGAGGCAAGTGGCTTCGGGCGTTGTGCTTGTGACACTACTCTTTGTGAAGGGATTCGAAAACTGGTGAAGGCTTTCCCAGTACACATAGTCATCAAAGATGATATTGTGGTGGAATAGGACCCCAGATTCTGGTCTGAGGATTGGTAAATCTGTGGGCAAGCTTTGTCCTGTGACTGTAAAAAAGGAAAAAATCTGCCTAAGTTTGATACCTTGGTCATGGCCATTACAAAATCTACTGTCGGTTTTGAAGGAGGGGTGGCATTGAAGAATCCCCAGGATCATCAAATGGAAGCCCTTTTGAAGAAGTCCTGTGAAGTGTCTGCTTTTGCCTTAAAAGCAGCTATGTGGAAGCAATGTGCCTTGCATGTGTCTGAGATAGACAATTCATTTTCCTGAAAATTCTCTTTAGGGTTCAGCTGATGCCTTTTTGAAGGTTTGGAGTCTGGATCAGCCTTTCTGGCTTGTTTTCCTTGTTTGTATGGCCAAGATAATGACTGTGCATCACCTTCTCTAGTTGCATAATTGGTTGGCATATATAGCATCCAAGACTCACCTAAGCAAGCTACCCTTTAAGGGAGAAACTGCTTTTTGGTGAGAACTTAAAAAAACGTTATTTAAGGACTTGGTGGAATCCAAGGTCCTGATGCTTTCAGAGGAGAGACTGAGAGGTTTTAGGCATTTTCAGTCATCTAGGGAAAGCTTCCATGTCACTCAGAGGTTCATGTTTAATAAACCAGGATCTTTTCAGTGATCTGTATTTCCTGCCACATGGCCAGTTCTTTCAGGGTGGCTGTTGAGGGGTGAAGGAGGAGGGTCTGGGGATTCACCCAATGCCCAAACTTCACAAAGAAAATTGGGGGCTTATCTTCTATTGCTAATGGTAGGAGGGCTTCCACAGTGCTTTTAACAGAGGTATACTCATATTCTCCGGGAATAAGCAGGAAGTCAGTCCTCACATATGGGTGACGACACCAACGGAGCCCTTGCAGGAACATCTCCCCAGCATTCAAAGACAGCCTTTGGGAGATGCCACCATGCATGCGGTCCCCTTCCCACCCAAGGGTGCCATCTTTGTCAGTCTTCTTTTTTCTGAGGAGCACTTCAGACGTCGTCTGTCTTTCCCCTGGAAAAAGTCTATTTTTTTCTTCTCGAGTTTTAACTCATCTCCGGTATCGCACCAGTACTCTTCCCGCCTACCGACCTTGGTGCCTCGGCATCGAGTTCGGTCCATTTTTGTGTTTTTATTCCTTTTGGGTGCTTTTGTGCCTTTTTTTCCCCACTGGCAGCTCGGAGGGCCTTTGGCCTCGCAGTGGTCCTTTTTTCCCCTATGGCTACCAGTGATTTCAAAAAGTTTGATCGTTGTTCTAAGCTCATGTCCTTAACCGACATACACGACTGCTGCCTCTGTTGCTTTGGGCCAGACCATGACCCGGTGGCCTGCAGCTTATGAAAATGGATGTCTGGCAAGGCGCTGAAGAGCCGCCAGCAGCAGCACGATAAGTTTATCCCCGACTCCCTGATGCCTCCGAAGGCCAGGACCTCGTCTGAAGTGCTGACATCTCGAGAGGAGTTCTCTGAACCCGAGCATCATCGTGGGTCCTCAGAGAGGGGGTCCCCATTGAGGGAACACAGGAGGAAGAAGAAACCCTCGAAGGTGGCATCCTTGGATGGCTCCAACAGAGAGGGTTCCTCTCGGGCTCGGTCCCGCAGCCCCAGGCGCCTGCCCGAGGCATTATTGGAGGAGGAGTGGCCAGCGAAGGATCCGACGGCAGACTGACCTCGATCCTCAGAGGCAATCCTCGTCGAGGATTTCCCTTCAGGGGAGCTGGCGTCGGGCCCAAGTTCCTCAGCGCCTGCGCCAAAGGCTGCAGAGCCTTCTGGACTGGACTCCAGAATGCTGGCCTTCGAGTGCAGTTTGCCTTCTTGGACCAGCAGCGGGCGCTGTTGTCCGGCATGTCTTGTTCCTCCGCCCCGACCACCGGGGTGTTAGATGTCAGTCAACCCCGGAAGCCGAGCCGATCCTCGAGGTCCTGTGGCCTCAAGTCGATCCTCGGCTGAGGTCATGCTCAGTGTCTTGCTCAATGGGGCCGCGGTCATCCCCTATGTCCCCCCTGGGGACGGACCATGCGGCGTCGGGCCCCTCGAGGGCCACAGAGCAACCCACCCTCGAGTCTTCCTCTGACTACTCCGAGTGGGAGACAGAGGATGATGAGTCCCAAGGATACCTGTTGACACCGCAATGTCCCCTCGGACTCCCCAGTCTCAGAACCTCGGAGAAGGTCCACGACGGAGGATATGGGATACTTAGGCTTTGTCAAAGACATGTCTAAGACCCTGGTGTTCCTGACCGAGTCTGAGGAGGACCCTTGATCTGACGAGCTCGAGATCCTCCAGTTTGAGGCTTCCCCTCTGGAATCGCTCATGGTGCCCATTCCTCCCATCCTGGAACAACTCATGTTCCGCATGTGGGAGATGCTGGCGTCAGTGCCGGTAGTGAGCAAATGGCTCGACTCGATGTATTGAGTCCGCCAGAGCCATGGCTACCAGAAGTCACAACTGCCGCACAACTCCATGGTGGTGGAGTTGGCCATGCGTCGGCTGAAGAGCCAAAAGATGCACTCCTCAGTGCCCCCCGGGAGGGAGGTCTGCACCTTGGACGCCCTCGGCAGGAAGTGCTACCAGGGCTCGATGCTCATTTGCCATGTCCAGGCCTACCAGCTGTACATGGGCATGTACCTGAGGGATCTGGCAAACAAACTCACCAGTTTCTCAGCTAGTCTCTCTAAGGAACCCCTTGCAGCACTTCAGGAGCCTATCCAAGGCCGTCTGAGTTCTCCAAGTTTGTCTCAAGCGGCCTACGACAGGTTCGAGTCAGCAGCCTGGGTAGCCATGGTATGCATCGGTGTGCGCCACCAGGCTTGGCTCCAGTCGTCTGACCTCGAGCAGTGGGTCCAAGACAAGTTGGTCGATGTCCCCTGCTAGGGTAAAAACCTCTTTGGCAAGCCCATGACCGACAAGATCGCCGAGCTGGAGACCGAGTTCATGATGAGGACCAGGCTCACTAACAAGACCGCTGCCCCTCCCCGATGGAAGGGCTCAAGTAAAAAGCCTTTTTACCCAAGGAAAGCAGCTTCTTACCATAAGTACCCACATTTTCAGGCCTCCCCAGCTCCCCAGCAAGGGCACCAGGCCAAAGGACAAAAGCATGGCCCGCATAAGCAGAAGACTCCGAAGCCCCAGGCACCAGCTTAGGCCTAGCCAGGGGAGAGTTTTTGACTACTCCAGCATAGCCTCTCTACCCCAAGGAGGTCAGCAGCCCACGGGGGGGAACAACTGACCCTCTATGCCCCGAGGTGGGTAGACATCACTATCGATGCCTGGGCACTGAGGGTGGTCAGGGAGAGTTACCTCCTCTGCTTGACTCAGCTACCTCCCCCCCTTATTTCCCAGGAGAACCCCCCAGGTCTCCCCTCCATCGGGACCTTCTTCTGAAGGAACTGTCAGGTCTTCTCGAGGACAATGTGGTGGAACCGGTGCCCCACCACCTCCAGGGAAAGGGGTTCTACTCCAGATACTTCCTCTTCCCAAAGAGGACAGGGGGCCTAAGGCCCATCCTTGACCTGTGCAACCTCAACAAATTCCTGGTGAGGGAGAAGTTCAAGATGCTCTCCCTTGGAACATTGCTGCCCTACCTCCAGCAGGGAGATTGGCTATGCTCCTTAGACCTCAAGGATGCTTATACTCACATCCTAATCCACACACACCACAGGCAGTACCTGCGGTTTGTAGTAGGGAGCGGGCACTTTCAGTACAGAGTGCTCCCATTTCGCCTTGCCTCTGCCCCAAGGGTGTTCACGAAATGCTTGGCAGTCGTGGCTTCCTTTCTCAGGCTTCAGGGGGTCTTCGTGTTTCCCTATCTGGACAATATGCTCGTAAAAGGGGACATGGCGTCCGAGGTGCAGCAGGACACCGCACACATCATCCAGGTCCTACAGCACTTGGGGTTCGTCACAAACTACCCCATCCCACCTTCTTCTGATACAGTGCCTGGAATTCATTGGAGCAAAGTTGACACCCACCAGTCAAAGGCTTTCTTGCCCACGGACCGGGCAGATCGCCTCAGATCCCTGGCCAGGGACATACAACACCGTCCCTCGGTGTATGCTCGCCATCTTCTGCGCCTCCTTGGGCTCATGGCCTCCACGATCCACATCACTCCAGATGCCCATCTCCACATGAGAACGGTACAGTGGTGTCTCCAGGACCAGTGGTCCCAGGCCATGGGCCGTCTCACGGACAGAGTTCGGGTGACCCGCCAGTTGGTGGACTCCTTTGTCTGGTGGCAGCACCTCGAAAACAGCATGCCTTTCCAAGGCCTCGAACATTCGATGGTCCTCACCACAGATGCCTCCCTACTCAACTGGGGAGCCCATTGCGAGGGCACACCCAGGGCTGCTGGTTGCCGGACGAGAGCAACCAGCAAATCAATCTCCTGGAGCTTTGAGCCATTCACCTCGCCTTGAGAGTCTTTGGCCATCGCCTCTGCCATTGGCCGGTCCTGGTCCAGATGGACAACCAGGTGGCCATGTTCTATGTGAACAAGCAAGGGGGCATGGGGTCACGTGCCCTCTGTCAGTAGGCGCTGGCCATCTGCTCTTACGCGGCCCAGCAGGGTATCTTCCTCGAGGCGGTGTACCTGCCAGGACAGGACAACCTACTGGCCGATAGGCTAAGCAGGGTTCTCCGACCGCATGAGTGGCAACAGGACCCCAAGGTGGCCAGTCGGCTTTTCCGACTCTGGGGGGATCCCATGATAGACCTGTTCGCCAGCTCCGCTTTTGCTCTCGGCAGGCTCACCCTCCAGGGTGGCGGCGGACACGTTTCTAGTCCAATGGTCGGGGGCATCATGTACGCCTTCTTTCTGACGCCACTGATTGCCAAGACCTTACTCAAGATCCTCTGCTACAGGGCCTCGCTCATCTTGATAGCCCCCCAATGGCTCAGGCAGCCGTGGTTCCCGCTGCTCCTGCAGTTGGCGGTGGCAGCCCCCATCCCCTTGGGGACCGCCCCGGGGCTTCTATCTCAGGAGGGGAGCTCTCTCCTACACCCCAACCTGGGGTCCCTTTCACTCACAGCTTGGCTGCTGAGAGGGTAGCCCTGGCCCATCTCTACCTTCCCATTGAGGTGGAGAATGTTCTGCTATCCTCCCATAAGGCCTCTACGAGGAGGACATATGCCTTCAAATGGTGTAGGTTCTCCACTTGGTGTGCTGAGCGAAGGGCTATGGTGTTGCAGTACCTTCTCCACCTTTCTCACTCTGGACTCAGGTCTAATTCCATTAGAGTGCACCTCAGTGCCCTGGCAGCTCACCACCACCTGGTAGATAGTAAGCCCCTTTCAGCCCAACCTCTGGTGAGCCCCGCTTCCTACAGGGCCTGCTATTATCTAAACCCCAGGTTCACCTTCCAGCAACCGAATGGGACCTCAGTATGGTGTTGGGGCAGCTTACCCATCCACCATTCGAGCCTTTGGCTACTTGGCCACCTTCGCTACCTTTCATGGAAAGTGGTTTTCCTGGTTGTGCTCACTTCTGCTCTCAGGGTTAGCGAGCTCCAAGCTTTGGTGGCTGAAGCACCCTATACCAGGTTCTATAAGAACAGGGTGGTGCTCCTCATGCACCCCAAATTTTTTCAGAAGGTAGTATCCTTGTTCCATCTCAATCAGGAGGTGATACTTCCTACCTTCTTTCCGAGACCTCACGTCAGTCGGGCGGAGACGGTCCTCCACACCTTGGATATAGAAGGACAAGGCCCTCTTGCAGTCCAACGCACTCAGGACCACTGCAAAGTCTCCCAGCTCTTCGTATCCTATGACCCCAGCAGGCTGCGGGAAGCGGTGACTAAGCATATGCTGTCCATGTGGGTGGCAGACTGTATTGCCCTCGCCTATGAGCAGGCGAAGCTCCCGTTGGATGGTCGCGTCACAGCGCATCATGTCTGGGCCATGGCGACTTTGTTGGCAAATTTGCGCTCTGTCCCAATGGCAGACATCTGCCGGGCCACCACCAGTCCATACCTTTGCAGCCCATTACTGAAAAGAGAATGCCGACGGGATAGCACCTTCAGCCAGGCTGTGCTCCGTAATCTTTTCAGGGTCTAGGCAACTCCTACCCTCCGACCCTTCTGTGTTCAGGCTACCGGAGTGCTGGTCTCATCGGACACAGGGGTCCTACTGTAGTCTGTACACCAGACTGAGTTGCTGCTGCTTGCGGCTCCCCTTGAGGGGGCCCAATTTTTGCTACGGGTCTCCCAGTAGCCTAGACGTAGCTGGGGAGTCCCATATGTGAGGACTGACTTCCTGCTTGTTCCCGGAGAAAGCGTAGTTACTCACCTATAACAGGTGTTCTCCAGGGATAGCAGGAATCAGTCTTCACAACCCTCCCTCTTCCCCTTGGAGTTGCTCTTTTACCATTCTTTATAGCTATGGCATTTGACTGATCAAGATGGCACCCTTGGGCGGGAAGGGGACCATGCATGTGTGGTGGCATCTCCCAAAGGCTTTCTTTGAAAGCTGGGGAGATGCTCCCAAGAGGATCTCTCGGTGCCAACGTCACCCATATGTGAGGACTGATTCCTGCTGTCCCCGGAGAACACCTGTTACAGGTGAGTAACTATACTATACTGCGGACTAATGGGTCCTCAAGGTTGTTCCAGAGGGCTATGCCTTAGAGTTCACTCAATCCCTTTCCAACTCTTGTAAAATCCCCTTGCCGGTCTCTGCTGAAAGGAAGAGCAGCTTGAGAGACTTTGGCGAGGTTGTTAAGACTGAAAGCTGTAGTTCCATTGCCCTAGTTGTAGAAAATACTTGGAATGTATTCCATTTATTTTGTCATCCTGAAGGCTTGCTCTGTCCCATCCTGGACTTGAAGTAGGTAAACAAAGCATTGAAAATTTCCTGATGGAGATCCTACGGTCTGTGATCATAGCTATGCAGCATGAGTGTATTTAACAGCTTTGGACCTCAGGAAAGCTTGCCTTCTTATTCCCATTCAGCCAGAGCATCAATGGTTTCTGCATTTTGCAGTCCTGGGGCAGCACTTTCAGTTTCAAGCATTGTCTTTAGGGTTTGCCACATCCCTGAGAACCTTTTTCGGGGTAATGGTGGTAGTGGCTGCAGCTTTGAGGAAGTATCTTGGTGCGTCTGTATCTGGACGATTGGTTGATTAAGACAAAGTCTTCCAAGGAAAGTTAAGTGGCTACGGCACAGATGCTCAGCTGCTTTTAGGAGTTGGGCTGGTTAGTTTTGCAAAGAGCAAGTTGACTCCTTCCCAGTCCTGGAGTACCTGAGTCCTCATTTCAACATCAGGCAAGATTTTTCTAATGGAAGACAGGATCCAGAAGTTACAGTCCCAGCTATGCAGGAGTATTGTGCATAACCATAAAAATCTTATCTTCCCCTTTCAATTTGCATTCATATGTGGGTAGTTATCTTATCCAAAAATGTAAGAACTTCAATATAGATTCCATGCCATTTACTCCCAAGGATAAGTTGTGGCTTTCCCTAAATCTGTTTTATTATTTATTATAAAGTTTTTATACCTCCATCCATTACAATGCATCAAAGCAGTTTACATTAATAAATCCCTGATCACCCCCCAACTAAAACAATATCCTCCTAAAGAAAACAAATAGCTGTCATTTATTGACCCCCTGACGAGTCCACATCGTTCTTTCTACTGACTTTGACTTCTGGCTTTCCTTTTTTCTGGACCCATCTTCCCATTTCTTGGGGATTTTAACATTCATATTGATGATTCCTCTGACTCTTATGCTCTAAAACTCCTTGCCTTAATTTCCTCATTCAACCTCCAACTGTGTTCTACCACCCCTTCTCATCAGAGTGGCCATTGCCCCATCCTCATCTTTTTCTCCTTATGCTCACCCTCAAACATCTCCAACTAATTTCTTCCTCTATCTGACCATCATCTGCTAACTTTCACTCTTACCTACTCCCCACCACAGTCTTGTCTGCCTCTATCAATACATTTAGGAATTTTCAGGCTATTGATCTCTCTACTCTCTCCACTGCTCTCTCCTCTCTCTCCCACACGTCTTCTCTCCTCCTTTGAACTTATTACCTATTCCTCTGATACCATTCCGACCCATCTACTAAACTTCATCTCCTCCACTATTGTCCCTTCTATCTGTCATATCCTCAGCCTATTGCTTTGTACTGCAACTGTTCCTGCAGTCTTCAAGCATGCTGTGGTTACATCTTCCTCAAGAAACCGCCCTTGACCCTACCTGTCCTTCTAATTATCAACCCATCTCTCTCCTCCCCTTTATTGCTAAACTACTTGAACGTGCAGTTCACCGCTGCTGTCTTGACTTTCTCTCCTCTCAGTCCCTTCTGGATCCACTGCAATCTGGCTTTCAACCTCTACATTGTACTGAGACAGCTCTTGCCAAAGTCTCAATGGCGTGTTCTTCTCCAAATCCAAGGGTTTAAGAACATAGGATATGCCATACTGGGTCAGACCAAGGTCCATCGAGCCCAGTATCCTGTTTCCAACAGTGGCCAATCTAGGTCATATGTACCTAGCACTTTCCCCAAAGGACACAGGTTCCACAATGCTTGTATTGGGTCAAGCAGTGATATCCTGGGTCCCTTTTTAATAATGGTTTATGGACCTTTCCTCCAGGAACTTGTCCAAAACATTTTTAAACCCAGCTAGACTAACAGCTTTTGCTACATACTCCGGTAAGAAATTCCAGAGTTTGATTACACGTTCAGTGAAAAAATCTTTTCTCTTATTAGGCTTTTACTCAATCCTCATTCTTCTTGACCTTTCTGCTGCTTTTGAAATGGTTGATTACTACCTTCTCCTCAATACCCCATCCTCTCTTGGATTTAGAGGTTCTGTCCTGTCCTGGTGTTCTTCTTATCTCTCCCACTGTACTTTTAGTATATGTTCTGGTGGATCCTCTTCTACTGCTATCCCACTTTCAGTTGGTGTAACCCAAGGTTCTTTCTTCGGACCTTTCCTTTTCTCTCTCTATACTCAGTCCCTTGGTGCACTCATCTCCTTCCATGATTTTCAGTACCAATTATTCCCAGATCTATCTCTCTGCATCTGAAATCTCTCCAGGTATCCAGTACTGGTTCTCCAGGAACAAGCAGGAAGTCAGCCCTCACATATGGGTGATGTTGGTGCCAGTGGAGCCCTCACGGAAGCATCTCCCCAACTTTCAAAGAAAGCCTTTGGGAGATGCCACCACGCATGCATGGTCCCCTTCCCGCCCAAGGGTGCCATCTTGATCAGTCTCCCTTTTTCCACAGAGCCCTATTGATGTTTGTCTTGTCCCCCGGAAAAAAGTTTTCTTTAACTCGTACATTCTTATACTTTTCCGGCTTGCGCTGGCTCTTTCCCACCTTGGGACCCGCTGCTGTGGCATCGGGCCTCGTAATTTTGCTTTTTGTCGTATTTTTGTTTTTCAGTGCTTTCGTGTCCTTTTCAACCGCTGCCCACGGTGAGGGTCTTTGACCTCGCGGGGGTCCTTTTCACCCCAATGGCCACTGGTTTTTAAAAATGTGATTGGTGTTTAAAAAATATGTCCATCACCGACACGCATGATTGTTGCCTCTGGTGTCTGGGCACTAAGCACGACCTGGAGGAATGCCCCTTGTGCAAGAAAATGTCCATGAAGGCCATCCAAAGCCGTCAGCTTAAGCAGGACGACATCTTCCATAAGGCAGACTCCACCCCGGTATCCCCAGTTGCCTCACATTCGAAGGCCCCACATGGCTCCTCCAAGCCACGCAAGGCTCCCACGGCCCCTCAGCGGACCCGCAGGCACTCTGAATATGGTACTCCGGAGCAAGACCGTAAGAAGAAGAAGACTACCTCGAAGCCCTCTTCCGGAGATGTGGACAAGCATCAGAAGTCCTGCGCTTGGTCCCTCAGCCCCCCGCGAGATTTCAAGGAGTCGGAGCAGGAGCGTCCCCAAAAGGTGTCCATAACAGATGCCGTGACCTCCGGCGACGGACTTCGGTCTCCCGAGAGCCATCCCGTTGAGGACCCCCTCTCCTTCTCAATGACTGAGCTGGTCATTCCAGCTTCGGTGTGAATGGCTGCTACCCCCCGAGTGGGAAGCCCGTATTTTGGCCCTGGAGTGCAGCGTTTGTGTTCATTGCCTCCTAGCAGGTGTCGCTCAGCCCCGCAGAGACCACAAGGAACTTGATCTCAAGGACTCCCCGGGCCATTGAAATGATCGCTGAGAGCCAGACGCCTCATTCAGATCCTTGACGAGGTTCTCACTCCCATTCCTCGGGAGCGAGGTCTTCACAGGCAAGCACCTCTGGCTTCGGCCATGCCTGACCTCGTTAAGCATTCAAGACCGGAGCTCCCAGCGCTCCTGCAGCTGGCGGGCTTCGAGTCCTCTTCAGAGTACTCCAACTGGGATCCGACATCAAGACATCCCCGGAGACTTGAGCTCACCAAGACCTCCCCTCGGACCCATCTCCGGCAGTTGCCAAGCACCAGTCGCCACCCGAGGACACCTCCTTCCTCGAGTTCGTCAGGGACATGGCTCGGGCGCTCTCCCTCACAATGGAATCGAAAGAGGACCCTCGTACGGAGGAACTTGACATCCTCCAGTACGAGGTACCACCGAAGGAGACCTTGACTGTCCCCGTCTCCTCCATCCTTACCCAGCTCCTCCTCAGGATGTGGGAGATCCCTGCGTCGGTACCCAACGTCAGCCGTCAGCTGGATATGATGTACCTGGTCCAGCTTAGCCCGGCCTTCTGTAAGGCACAACTCCCCCACGCCTCCATGGTGGAAGAGTGAAGTCGCACTCTTTGGTGCCCCCGGGCAGGAAGTCCCCTGCTCTCGATGTCCTCAGGCGAAAATGCTACCAGGGCTTGATGCTGACATGCCGTATTCAGACTTACCAGCTCTATATTGGCATATTCCTCCGAGACCTGGCCAAGGAGCTCGGGCTCTTCGCGAATTGCCTCGATGTAGGCCACCTCCGGCGTTTTTAGACTCTTTCGAAGTCTGTCTCTGAGTGCTCCAAATACTTTTCTCAAGCCGCCTATGACAGCTTCAAGTCCAGTGCGAGGATGACGGCTGCGGGCATAAGCACTTGACGCCAGGCCTGGCTCCAGTCGTCAGATCTCAAGCAGGGTACAAGAGAAGCTTCTTGACGTCCCCTGCCTTGGCAAATTGCTCTTTGGTAAGCCTATGAACGACAAAGTGACTGAAATCAAAACAGAGTACGTCACTCGTACCCGGCTGTCAAAGAAAACTTCCACCTTGCCTTGGAAGAAACCACAGGGCAAGAAACCCCCTTTCCTCCGGAAGGGCCACCCTTACCGGGACTATCCCCCATACCCTGCCGCCAGATCCCTCAGTAGGGTCTTCATGGCAAGGGAACAGTCCAGGCCCCACGCAAACCCAATGGCCCCAAACTCCAGCGCCTCGCCTGGCCCAGCCAGGGTCGGGATTTGATGCCATCGGCATAGCCTCTCTTCCGCTGGAGGACCAGCTCCCGACAGAGAGCACCTGATTCACTTCGCCCACTGGTGGGCCTCCATCACCACCGACTCCTGGACTCTTCAGGTAGTTAAGGAGGGCTACCGCCTCCACTTCAATCAGGTCCCTGCACCCTTCTTTCCCAGGGAGCCCACTTGCTCTTCCCTGCACCAGACCTTGCTGAGGCAAGAGCTCACGGTCCTTCTCAAGAACAGAGCTGTGGAGCCCGATCTGCACCACACGAAGGGCAGAGGGTTTTATTCCAGGTACTTCCTGGTCCCCAGGAGAACAGGGGGCCTGAGGCCCATCTTGGATCTGAGAAACCTCAACAAGTTTCTGGTGCGGAAGAAGTTCAAGATGCTCTCCCTTGGAACACTGCTGCCCTATCTCCAGCAGGGAGATTGGCTATGCTTCTTGGATCTGAAGGATACTTACACCTACATCCTGATCCACCCAAGTCACAGGCAGTACCTCAGGTTTGTGATAGGAGGTGACCACTACCAGTACAGGGTACTCCCCTTCAGCCTCGTCTCCGCCCCAAAAATCTTCACCAAGTGGAGTGGAGGAGTAGCCTAATGGTTAGAGCACTGGCTTGGCAACCAAGAGACTAGGGTTCGATTCCCACTAGCACTCCTTGTGGCCTTGGACAAGTCACTTAACCCTCCATTGCTCAGAAAAATTCAAGTTATCAATGTCCCTGTTTAATGTACAAGTTTAAGTTACAATGTAAACCTCTTTGATTGAAATGACAAAGCGGTATTAAAAAACGGTTAAATAAATGAATAAAATAAAGTGCCTGGCAGTGGTGGTGGCCTATTGCTGCCTCCACGGGGCCGCCTCCTTCCAAGGGCTTGTCAAGGGGGACACGGCCTCAGAGGCCGGATAGGCCACCGGCTGCACTATTCAGGTATTGCAGTACCTGGGCTTCGTGATAATTCATCCAAAGTCCAACCTCATTCCATTGCAAGCTCTGGAGTTCATCGGGGCTTGCTTTGACTCTATGCAGGCCAGGGCTTTCCTCTTGGCCGAGGTACAGAGGGTGCCATGCTGTGTCAGCTCGAGTGCTTCTCCACCTCCTGGGCCACATGGCCTCCACAGTCCATATAGTTCCCAACGCACGCCTCCACATGTGGGCGGCTCAGTGGTGCCTCCAGTCTCAGTGGACCCAGGCCATGGGCAGGCTTCGTGATAGACTTCAACCAGCTGCTCCAAGATAACAGGGTAACTGAAATAACCCATTTATTATTATTGTGTTGTAACTTTTCTTAGCTTTCCTGATTTCTTTTAACATTTCATCATCCATTTGTTCATTCTGACCAAGAGGTCGATAGTACACCCCCACTGCCATCGCCTTCTCCTTTTACATGGAATTTATATCCAAGAGATTCTACAGTGTATTTAGTTTCCTCCAAAACCTTAATCCTATGTGATTCAATGCCCTCTCTAACATAGAATGCAACCCCTTCTCCAATTTGATCATTTCTATCATTGTGATATAGTTTGTACCCAGGTATCATCACAGTGTCCCATTGGTTGTCCTCCTCCCACTAGGTCTCAGATACCAATCATATCTAACCTTTCATTTAGTGCTATATATTCTAACTCGCCCCTCTTATTTTTTAGATTTCTAGCATTTGCATAAAGGCATTTTTAGAGATTACATTTTATTCATATTAATCTGGTTATTAGTAGACAGGGGTAATGGAATCTTTCAGCTCTGTCTGCTCTGTACTTGAGGGCATCTGGGTTACTTTCATCTTTATTGGAACCTCTCCGTTGGGATGCCCTAACTTCCCTCTTTTGCTAGTAACCTTCGAGGATACATCCTTCTAATCCATGTGCTCTCGGGCGACTGTTGACTTTCCCCTATTATCTAGTTTAAAAGCTACTCTATCTCCTTTTTAAAGGTTAATGCGAGCAGCCTGGTTCCATCCTGGTTAAGGTGGAGCCCATCCCTTCGGGAAAGCCCCTCCTTTCCCCAGAATGTTGCCCAGTTCCAAACAAATTCAGAACCCTCTTCCTTGCTGTATCATCTCATCCACACATTGAGACTACGGAGCTCTGCCTACCTTTTGGATCCTGCATGTGGAACGGGAAACATTTTAGAGAATGCTACCCTGGAAGTTCTGGATTTCATCTTCCTACCTAAAAGCCTAAATTTGGCCACAGGACCTCCCTCCCATACTTTCCTATGTCATTGGTACCAACCTGATTCCCTTTCTTGTGTTTTCCATCCCTGACATCAGAGTTTGGTTACTTCTTATGTCCAGAATCATCTTCACAATTTTTTCAATTTATTCTGACCATCCTCACACAACAATGGTCTTAGTTTTCCCTTTCCTCTCTCTCTGTGGTTCCCCACTCAGAGAGAGAGAGCAATTCATATAGGGGTAGTTTTGTTTGAAATGTCCTTATTCCCCACAATTAAAATATCTGTAAGTTCCTTCCTTCTGATCCATGACTGGTCTCTTTTCTTAACCTTTTCTCATTCTGTAGTCTTTTCTATAGATCCCTTGTTTGAAGAGAGGGCCCGAGCTATCTTGAGGTTAAAACTACCTGACTCTTACCTCCTTCCTTCCCCCTCCCCTAGAGTGTTGTATTTTAACTTTAGATTTCTATTCACCATCTCTTCTGTCCACTCTTCCTCACCATTCATATATCACTTGCTATACACTGTGGAAGAGTAGCCTAGTGGTTAGAGCAACTGCCTAGTACCCAGAAGATCAAGGGTTCGATTCCCACTGGCACTCCTTGTGACCTTGGGCAAGTCACCTTACCCTCTATTGCCTCGGAAGAAAAGGCTGGCAATCTACTTCTGGTGATACATTGCCAAGAAAACCCAGAGGTAGCTGGGTCACTATGAGTCAACACTGACTTGATGGCACTAAAAAAAAAAAAAAAAACCACTGTGAAAGGCATTTTAAAAGGCTTAGTCATGATGTCTGAAGACATGCATGTGGACGTCGAAATCACAGAGACGTCTCCACAGTCATTCCACAAATAAAGTTTACAGATATCTCCGGTGCAGGGATGTCCAAGTAGCCAAGGGGGTGTGTTAGAGGCCTGTCCAGGAAGGTGCTATGGACTTACACTTCTCCGTTTGATTTCAGGAGCGATGGGGATGTCTGTGGGCACATCTTCATTTATACTTGCTACAGGCAAATAGGCATCAGGAAAGTGCTTGTTTTGGCCTTTAGGTATAAACTGTTTATTGAACTTTCAAATAGAAAAGCAGGAATAATGCCATACAACTTACAGAGTTTACTGTAACATGTTACAAACAAACGTCATTGTATACAGTGTGTGTACAAATATTTTCAATTCCCCCCTCCCCCCTCCTGTTTGCCTTTACTCTTTCTATCCATTGCAAGAGCCGCCCCACTAGCGCCCAAGGCCATCCGTCAGCCAATCCTATGCCAAGGCGTCCACTCCTTCGGACATATACTCTCTACGCCTGCTGAAGAACTGGCCCGCTTTGGCGTTCTCCAGCATAGCCATTAGATCCATCACTGGTGTCCCCCAACACACTGTGATGTCGTGAAACACTGCCGAGTTCAACTCCCACTTGCCGGCATCTAGCTGGTAACGATTGAGGAAGTTCGCCTGAATGTTGCCTTCGCCGGCCGCATGCACTACCGAAATGGCCCTTAGATGTTGTTCTGCCCATAGTATCAAGGACTGACTTTCAGTCAACAGGGTCGCAGTGTCCTTGCCCCCTTTCCAATTGATGTATGCCACCGTGGTTGCGTTGTCCGAGCAAACCCTGACCGCTTTCTAGGCTACCAAGGGTCAGAAGAATTGCTGGGCCAGAAAAAACACTTTCATTTCTAACCTGTTTATCAACTAGGAGGACTCTTCTGGCATCCACGACCTTTGAGTCACCTGCAACAGACAATGCGCGCCCCACCCCATGAGACTGGCATCCATCATGACTAGGATCCACTGCTGCTGCTCTAGAGTGATCCCTGCCATCATCCCATCCCTCTAGAGCCACCAAAACCGGACTCCGCCAAGCCTATTCTGTACACGGCACCTTCTGAGACAGCGATTGATGTTATGGGGACCATCTGGATATCAGAGCTTGCTGAAGCGGTCGCATGTGCATCTGAGCCCAAGGCACGAGGTCTAGTGCCGCTGCCATTGACCTGAATAGCTGCAGGTAATACCGTGCTGCCGAAATTTCCGAATCTATGTATGAAGCCTGACCATTCTCTTCTCTGGCAATGACACTGTCCCCGACTGGGTGTCGAACTGCACGCTGAGGTAAACCAGCCGCTGCACTGGCTGTAGTTGACTTTTGGCTAAGTTGACTCCCCAGCCCAGGCTTTGCAACAGCTCCATCACACGCTGGGTGGCTGCCATTCTCTCAGCCTTTCGACTTCACTCGAATCAACCAATTATCCAAATAGGGGTGCACCTGAAATCCTTCCTGCCTCAGGGCCGCAGCCGCCACTATCACCACCACCACTATCATCTTGGTGAAGGTGCACGGAGCTGTCGCCAACCCAAGGGGCAGAGCCCTGAACTGAAACTGTCCCTCGGGAACCGCAAAATACAGGAAATGCTGATGGTCCGGGTGAATGGAGATATGCAGGTAGGCTTTCAAAAGATCCAGAGCTGACAAGAACTCGCCCTGCCTCACTGCCAGTATGACCGATCTGAGGGCTTCCATCCAGAAATGTGAAATCCTCAGCACGTGGTTGACATACTTGAGATCGAGGATAGGGTGGAATGTCCCTTTTTGGGAACGACAAAATAAATGGAGTATTGACCTGACATGTACTAGTGTCAAGGGACCGTCTTTACCACCTTCAACTGCAGAAGGAGCTACAAGGTGTCGTGATCCGCCTCTGCATTGCTCGGTGCCTTGCAGGGAGAAGGAACGAAAGCTTCAGAGAGTGGTTGAGCAAATTCCAGCATGTAGCCCTCTCGAATGATCTCCAACACCCACTGGCTGGATATAGCCCTGGTCCAGGCGGAGTAAAACTGCTGTAGCTGACCTCCGATTGCCACCTCCGTCTGGACCCGCCTGGCATCATTGTGGTTTCTTTGTCTGGACTTGAGAGCTGGAGAAGTAGCCTCGACCGGCTCCATGGAAACCATGAAAGGGCTGTGCCCGTGCCCTGAATCTGCCCCACTGATAGGGAGGTGAAACGAGTGGCACAGAACCTTTTAAAATTCCTGGGCTGCCCCCTCTGCAGGCCTCCCTGCTTTAGGGCCTTTCGGCTGATCCTCAGGTAGTCTCTCTCCCAGGACCTTAACCAGCTTGTCTAGAGCCTCTCCAAATAGCAACTTCCCCTTACACAGAAATTTGCTGATCCTGGACTTGGAGGCTGTATCTGCCGACCAGTTGCGGAGACACAAACCGGCACGCCGCAATAATGTAAGCCATGGACTTAGATGAGGTCCAGATCAAATCATAGAAAGTGTCTGCCATGAATACTGCTGCTGACTCGAGCTTGGCTGGGTCCTGCTTCTCCGAGCCCTCCATGCCTGACAAGGACATGCCTTGCAGCCTCAGCACATTGACACTCTAAAGACATACTCCCCACATATGGAGGCCTGTAAGGACAGCACGCTAGTGTCAAAGGCTAACTTAAGCAAGGATGAGCTTCCAATCCTGGAGGTCTTTCAGGGCGGTGCCCCCTTCTACCAGAATGGTTGTCCTCTTTGTGACCGCCAAGACCAGAGCATCCACCTTCGGCATCCAGAATAGCTCCCGCTCCTCCTGCAGAATAGGGTAAAGGTGCCCCATCGCCCTGCTGCCTCTCAGAGTAGCCTCTGGAAACTCCCATTCTGACTCAATAACCCAATGAACTGGAAAGCAGAGCTGTTCTCCCTTAAACCCCTGCAACAAGGGATCCTCGACAGCGTCCTCTGCGACCGCAGAGGGCGGTACCATATTCAGGGCCACTAATGACTGACTAATGAGGGCTGCTAGCTCCTCACGATGAAAAACCTCTGACATTTGGATCATCCCCCGGGGACAGCTCCCCTTCTTCCAACCCCAGACTTCCTGGGACTCCCCAGAGGTCCGAGTGCCCTTTGACCAGCTCTTCAGAGCCTGCCAGACACCAAACTCCCTGTGCTGCTGTTTCAACTGGGGTGTGACGTCCAAGGCCTCAGCCCCCTGTGATGCCCACAAGAACTGTCGTGCCCCTCTATCCAGCTGGGAAGCCGTTACTGCTTTGGAAGACGCAGCCTGCTGTCTTTTAAGGCAGTAAGCCTTAAGTAAATAAACTCCGCTGAAAAAAATTGCTCCAATGGCTCCCCCACGTCTGCCTTCCCTAGCAGAGAAGAAGCAGATTTGCCCTCTGACTACTTGGCCTTGCTTTTCCCACGCTTTGAGCCCCAGGGAGGTGAAGCTGCAAGTGTGCCCAAAATGTCCACCACGGTTTCTGTCAAAACCGCAGGAATCGCTGCCTCTGCCTGCACTGCTGACACCATTGCCAATGGAGCCTCCATCCCCCCGGTGCCGACGTGCTTTATCGATCTTCCTTGCTGCAAACAGAAGCAGCACAAACCAAGCTCTGAAAACCCCTGGCTCTCGGCACAGAACTGACAGGAAGATGCCACCCCAGTAGCACAGCCTGCCAAAAAAAAAAATGGTGCTGGTAACACAATTCTGCGAACGGACCCCCACAGGGAGAGGGAGATGGAGAGGGAACAGCAGCCAGTCCCGCACCTCTGAAACTGCTTCTCAGTCTTAATTCCATTGCCACGACGAGAGAGAGAGAGCAGGGGAGGAGGGGGTATGAATTCACATTCCTGCTGCTTGCTGGGTGATGAGGCTCACCGGGCTGTGTGGACTGCCTCTTAGCAGGGCTGCTGCTCGCAATCCTTTACCCCGGGCAGGAGGGAAGGGGACCCGGGGCTCCCAGGCAACTTCACCTTGCTGCTCCTAAAATGGCGCTCAGCAGCCCTGCCAACCCTTGCTCACCACACATTTGGATCACGTTTCTCTCAAATGCAAAAATTAAACTTCTGTTGCCCCAAGGCCAGCCTGACCTCCCCAAACCAAACCAGCTGTTCTAAGGCTTAATCTAAAGGGATCTCAGAGAGACCACTAATCATGGGCTACTCTCTTAGCTGCTGAGGACTAAAAGACTTAATCCTGGTGATGAAGGGGGAGCTCTTGTACAGCAACAGCAAGATTCTATCAAGTTCAGTCTTCAGCAGCTGGTAGATGGAGACAACCCATGCGTAGGCTGGACTGGCCTGGGGTTTTCAGAGCTTGGTTTGTGCTGCTTCTGTTTGCGGCAAGGAAGATCGATGAAGCACATCGGCACCATCATATGCACTCCACCCTCTACAAATGGCATTAAATACTGCTGCCAGAACAATCTATGGAGCTTCCAGATACGATCATGTTTCACCTCTTCTAATACACCTACATTGGTTACCAATTAACAACCAACTTAAATACAAAGCCCTCTTACTCTCATTCAAAATCCTTTATCAGATCTCAGCTGCATTGCTGGAAAACCTCCTACAATGGACATCTGAAAACAGATCTAGGAGATCAAATTTGACAACTACACTTGTCATTCCTACTATGGTGAGAAAAAGCTCACAATTTACCAGAAATAGAGCATTCTCATATTTTGCACCATTGCTCTGGAACTCTCTCCCTCCACACATCCGCCTCATCACCGATCTGGCAACCTTTCGCAAAGCTATTAAGACACATCTCTTCCAGATTACATTTGACCCAATGCAAGCATTGTGGAACCTGTGTCTTTTGGGGAAACTGCTAGGTACGTATGACCTAGATTGGCCACTGTTGGAAACAGGATACTGGGCTTGATGAACCTTGGTCTGACCCAGTATGTTCTTATATGCATGACCTTTCATTTTTTAACATTACATCTCAGCTGCCAAAGTCTAGACCATTCTTCAAACTTAGCTAGATCCCTCCTCATGTTATCTACATCTTCCTGGGTGTCTACTCTATTGCAGATTTTGGTATCATCCGCAAAGAAGCAACAGCCCTTGCGCAATATCACTAACAAAGATGTTAAAAGGAATCGGACCAAGGACAGTAACCTGCTTCTCCTCAGAGTGAGCTCCATTTACCTGTACCCTTTGTCATCTCCTACTCAACCAATTTCTAACCCAAGCAGTAACTTTAGGGTCCATCCCTAGGGTGCTCAGTTTATTTATAAGTCGCTTGTGCGGAACTGTGTTAAGGGTTTTACTGAAATCTGAATACACCGCATCTAGGGCTTTCCCTCAGTCCAACTCCCTGGTCACCCAGTCAAAGAAACTTTGACTTACCACAAGAGGCTAGACAATGTTCAAAGGCATGAATTTCACACACATGCACGTTCACATCCACCAGAAACACTTTGGGTGTAATTTTATGAAGATTTTTCCACATTTCAAGCCTGTTATAAAATGCAGCAATCCAAGGGAGCAATATAGTATAGGAGGTGAAGTACTTTTGTCCACTAAAGAAGAGCGAGACTTGTGTCTGATGATCTTAATGTAGCTAAACAGGTAGAAAAGGCAACACCGAAAGCTAGAAGGATGCTTGGGTGCATAGAGAGAGGAATGGCCAGCAGATGAAAGGAGGCAATAGTGCCTCTGTATAAGTCTTTGGTGCGACCTCATTTGGAGTATTGTGTGCAATTCTGGAGACTGCACCTTCAAAAGGATATAAACAGGATGGAGTCGGTACAGAGGGTGGCTACTAAAATGGTTAGTGGTCTTTGTTATAAAGCATGTGAGGACAGACTTAAGGATCTTAATATGTATATTTTAGAGGAAAGGCTGGATAGAGGTGATATGATTGAGATGAAATGCACAGGAGGAGAGCCTCTTTAGATTGAAAGCAAGCTCTGCTATGAGGGGATATAAGATGAGGGTGAAAGGGGATAGACTCAGGAGTAATATGCGGAAATATTTTTATGGAAAGAGTGGTCGATGCATGGAATAGTCTCCCAGTGGAAGTGGTAGAGATGAGGACAATCTCCAGGAACAAGCAGGAACGTAGTCTTCACATATGGGGTATCATCAGTACCGACGGAGCCTGCGCAGGAACGCTCCCCAGCGTCCAGTAGGAAAGCTTTTGGGAGCATCTCACTGTGCCTGCGTCGTTGCCTTCCTGCCTTTCCAACTTTCCCTCTCCGGTTTTTCGTTTTCCGCTGAGCCGACAGGCAGCAAACCCTGTCACTGCAGAAAAATTTCTTTTTGTGGTCGTGTCTGTCCTCACCGTCAACGCCTATACCAGTACCACCGGTCTTTTCTTCATTTTCTTACTTCTTTTCCTAAAAAAAAAAAATTCTTCTTTTTGGAGGGTCTGTCCCCTCTGGGTGCCAGGCACCATTTTTGGCACTAGGCCCTCTTTTCTTCTAAAATGGAGAAACTATCTAGTGGTTTCAAAAAATGTTCAAAGTGTAGCTGGACTATTTCTGCTACCGACATCATGACTGGTGTCTTAAAGGTTTAGGTCCTGACCATTTACCATCGGAGTGTCTCCTCTGTAGAAAGATGACCAAGAGAGGCCTGCAGAACAGAGCTGCAAAACTCGGCACCCTCTTTGCCGCAGATGCAATGTCCGTTGCATCGACATCTTCCAGGGCTTCATCTTCCTCCCATGGATCTCAGGTAACTAAAACCAGGTCTTTCAAGACCAGCCAGTCCTCAAAGGGTAGATCTCCTTCGAAGCATCGAGATGCTACTAGCGTTGCCCTCGAAGAAAGCATACTGGCAAAACAGCCCCGGTGGGAGGCCCCGGCCTCCAAAGCATTAACGGGGCTCCAGGATGTTTCCGAAGCTTCCATATCGGGAGAACTCCTGGTGCCATACTCTGGTGTCGTGGCCTGTTCCACCGGTACCAACATCCAGGCATCGGCAGGGGCTATGAATCAGCAAATCCTGGCCATCGAACGCAGTCTAGTGGCTCTCTTAGCAGCATCGGTACCGCTAAGACCGCTTCAGACTGTTCCGCAGTCATCGGTACTGGTACCGACTGCACCTGCTTTAACCGATGTGCTTCCCCCCATGCCGGCTCTCGAATCAATATCCGGTATTGAGGGCTCGGTATCGAGACAGTCCGATGTCGACTTCGATAGATACCGATGTCAAGCAATGCAAGAGCACCCGGTACGGAGATACTTCGAGTCCTCCAATTCCAATGACTCCGAGGACTCTGCCAGTACCGGAGTGTTTCTACCAGAGGATCCTTCTCCTCAATGTAGGATGTCTTCTCCAGAGGACATGTCTTTTCAGGATTTCATACGTGATGTAGCCCGAGGACTTTCAATCACGGTGACCCCTGAAAAGGAACCGAGAGCAGAAGAATTAGAAATTCTTCAGTACCCGGCACCTCCTAAAGAAGCTGCTACCCTTCCCATTCACAGAATCTTGCATGACCTTATGCTGAGGATGTGGGAAGCTCCTTTAACGGTGTCTCCACACTCTCGGAGACTCCGATACCTTGTACCGAGTTCCACAATGCCCTGGTTTTCAAAAGACACAATTACCACACCATTCAATGATAGTGGAATCGGTGCTGCGTAGGATCAAGAGTGCTAAAACGCATTCTTCCAATCCTCTAGGCCGTGAAGCGAGGACACTTTGGGCGTCGATGCTTTCAATCCTCGAAGCTATCAGCCAGGATCAGCTCTTATTTTATTTATTTATTTATGCATGCTTATATATGGCACTTTTACAATCAGCGTAGTTTGTATGTTAACAACATAATACAATGAACAGGTATAACATTACATATAACGGGTACATAATAATAAATTAATAACTTAACTAGATTATCTAACAATAGAATGTTTCCAACAGTTTACAATTAACATGGGACCTGGGTAGTTAACTATTTACAGGCTGATAAGGATTTTGAATGAGAGTAAGAGGGCTTTGTATTTAAGTCGGTTATTAGTTGGTAACCAATGTAGGTGGGATTAGAAGAGGTAAAATATGATCGTATCTGGACGCTCCATAGATTGTTCTGGCAGCAGTATTCAATGCCATTTGTAGAGGGTGGAGTTGCATATGTTATTAGGCCATGAAGTATTATATTAGCATAATCCAAGATTGGAGTGACCAGGGCTTGGAATATAGTGCGGAAGTCGGTAGGTTCTAATAGGGGTCGGAGCTGGCAGAGTGAGCTTATTTTGAGGTATACAGACTTTGTGATGTTTCTTACGTGGGTTTCAATATTTAGATGTTTGTCCAGGGTAATACCAAGATATCTTACCTCTTGATTTGACTTCAGGTTAGCATTCTTCACTTGTAGGTGGGATAGTGGGATGAAAGTCGGACTACTCCAACATAGCCAACTGCTTCCAAAAAATGGCAACCTGGCTTCAAGAAAACAATTTGTCAATAAACTATAACAAAACTGAAGCCCTATTCATCACAAGAAACCAGACATTTTCACCCACGGCCACCATCAACTTGAACAACACCATTATTCTAGTAAGACAAGAAATAAAATACCTGGGAATAACACTCAACAAGGACCTCAACCTCCAATCCCACATAGCAAAAACAACAAAGAGCGCATTCATCAAAATGAGGACAATCAGAAGACTCAAACCCATTCTCGCTCAGGAGCACTTTCGAACAGTCTGCCAAGCCATCATCACCCCCACTCTAGACTATTGCAATCATATCTACCAGGGTCTACCAATAAAAACCCTGCGACCACTACAGCTAGCACAAAACACAGCCGCACGACTCATAACAGACAGTGCAAATTACAACCACATTACTCCCATACTGTACCACCTACACTGACTCCCAATCAGCTTTCGAGCACGCTACAAAGTCATCATAAACATATTCAAAATAATACACAACCTCTCAGCTAACAGCTTACAACCACTCATAAAAACCGACGACAGCAAAAGACCAAGAAGAAAAGGAACCACAGACACCATCAGAACACCAAATGAATTTACCGAAACAAACCAGGCCACTTCAAGAAGGGCATTCTCCCTGGCAGCACCCGCTATATGGAACTCCCTCCCTGACCACATAAGATCAACCAACGATCTCAAGGATTTCCGAAAGCTGCTTAAAACTGCTCTATTTACAGAACATTTCAAGGACCTCACATAAATGACTCCTTTCAAGCCAATACCAGATCATGACACCATGCTTGTATATATGTATATATTGTTCACCATGTAAATAGCTCACCGATAAAATCCAACACACTGCACCACTCAGCACACTGCACAAATCTTCCACTGCATGCTACAGACCACACACTGGCTTTGATTGTTTGATGTGCCAAACCGCTTTGATTTAATGATAAAGCGGTATACTAAATCTGTCTAAATAAATAAATAAAAATAAAGTCGTATCCTTAGTGATGAATAATACTTCTGGTTTTTTGTAATTTACTTTCAGGTTTTTTTTGTCTAACCATGAAGATACTGCATTAAAGCAGCCTATAATTGGGGTGAAGTTGGGATTATCTAATGAGAATGGTGCATAGAGGAGCACATCATCTACGTAAATATGGTAGAATATACTGAAGGCTTGAATAACCTTACAAAGAGGTTGTATATATATATTGAATAGTAGGGCTGAAAGTGACGATCCTTGAGGTACTCCTTGGGATTGATGAAATATTGTTGATGATTGTGTACCAATGCGTACTTGTTGTCTGTCAGAAAGATAGGAACGGCACCACTCTAGTGCTGAACTTTGAATGCCTTTGAGTTGCAGTTGAGTAAGCAGGAGACTATATGCTACTGTGTCAAAGGCTGAGGTGATATCTAAGAAGATAAGGGCGAAGCCTTGTTTTGAATTGATCATGCCTTTAATCAGGTTATCAAAGAGGGATGTAAGTAAAGTCTCAACTCCATGATGTTGACAGAAACCATGCAGCTGAGGATCGAGAGGAGCATAAGAGTCTATGTGGTCTTGGATTTGTTGAGTGCTATTTTTTCAATTACTTTGGTTAGGAAGGGAAGACTCGAGATTGAGCGATAGGAGCTTAAATCACTAGGATTTTATTTGGGGGTTTTTAGGAGTGGTTTTATGGTGGCTGTTTTCAATTGTGTTGGCACTGAACTCTTGGTGAAGGAGAGTTGAACGATTTTGGATATGTAAGGACTAAGTTCAGCACAAGTGGATTTGATCCAGTGGTTTGGACATGGATCAGTAGGTGAGGTGGTGGTGGTGTTAAGTCCTTTTATTATATTTTCGATTTGATTACTGCTGTAAGGGTAGAGCTCAGACAGTGTAGGTATATTTTCTTTATTTGGTGAAGGGATGTCTATGCTGGGCTCCATTGGAGGAATGGTGATCATCTTGTTTTTATTGTTAAAGTATTCAGCAAACTCTTGAGGGTTAGGTAGGTTATCTGTTCGGTGGGCAACAGTATCCTTAGTAAGAGATTGGATTAGTTGAAAGAGTTGATGAGGCCTGTTGAGGGATCTCATCAGGATTTTGGAGTGGTATTCCTTCTTCCTTTCTATTACAGCAGCTCGGTGGACCTGTAAAGCATTCATGTAGTTATCTCTGTCATGAGGATGTCTTGATTTACGCCAATGACGTTCGAGTTTCCTGAGTTTGAGTAGGGAATTTCTTAAGTCTGATGTAAACCAGATAGATGAGTGTGGCCTCTTTGATATAGTAGACTCCTTGGTTATGGGGAGTAGAGCTGCCTGGTTCAGGGTTGAATTCCAGGAGTTTATACAATCATGTAGATCCGATGGGGGGATTCAAATTGAGGCAAGGTTTCATCTAGAAATGCATCTTTGCTGAATGGTTTGAAGCGACGTTGTGTTGGTGAGGTAGTCTTTGCATGAGAGTCTGAGTGGGAAGTAGGAATTTGGAATATAATGGCATTGTGATTTGACCAGGGGACTGGCAGGATTTGAGGATGGAGAAATTAGGCTCATATAGGAGAGAAGGAGCAAAGATTAGGTCCAAGGTATTACCTCTTGTGTGTAGGAGCATGCATTTGTTGCTCATATTTAAGTGCAGCCATTGCGTCCAGAAATGCTGTAGAGGTTTTGCTTGATAAAGCTGGGAGATTGAAATCTCCCATGATCCAGAGTGGTATTGAGTTTGAAGAGTGATTACAGGCAACATCAAGGGGTATGGAGCACGATAGATCAGCGCTATTGATAAATACTTATTTGAATTAATGATAGAGTCTAGGTTAGATGTGTTGTGGGAGTTCATGAATTTAAATTGCAGGTTAGATCTGGCTAATATTAAGGTACCTCCTCCTCTTCTGTTGGGTCTTGGACAGTTGTATAGGTTTGGGAGCTTTAGTTGATTGGAGATAACTGCCTCTGTGTCTTTAAGCCACGATTCTGTAATGACGATTATGTCAAGTTTATGATTATCCACATAATCGCTAATAATAGGCCATTTATTCCGGATCAGTCTTGCATTTATCAACATACATTTCAGGGATTTATCTTTTGTAGACTTCCTTGTAAGAGTTTTTCCAGAGGGATGGCATAAGATATGAATGAGGTAGTTATGTCTTGACTGCCGTGGTGGTCTCATCGAGTTAGACATTTTCTTGACTATTACGGCCGCGGCTATGGATCGTGGAAATTAGTCCATGATGGTAGGACAATGTTTAAGAAGGTATGAAGGATAGTGCCAGGCAGATAATCACAACACTGTGGGTAAGCAGTTCATACATTGTGATATTAGGCTAGCGATTCGTTATGGGGAGCGAACAGTGTAGTAGCAGTTTAAGATATCTATGAGCTGGGAAGGTTGAATCTTAACAATACCATATAGAAGTAAGGATAAACGCGAGTAGTTCAACCTTTATAGGTATAAACTCATAGACAAAGCTGTAGTATAATGGCAGAGATTTCAGTAGTAGTGCTTAGATTGGCTAACATGGTCATGGATTACATTAGTGCAAGTAATAGGCAGAGGATATTTAGGACATTAGAGCAATAGTGTGCATTAAGCCATGTAGAGTAATGAACTACCTTTCTTCAGGACGCTTTAGGACCACTCCTAAGAGCCACACTTCGGGGCGTCTACGAATTTGAAGTTGGAGAGAGGCACCTGATAGGTCTTGTGATGCAGATGGGGGAGGTGCAGTCCTTCCCGCTCTACTCCCCGATGCCTCCTGATAGGTCTTGTGGTGCAGATCGGGATAGAACTCAAAAACAAGATCTTCTCTCAAAACACTGTAGGCTTCTCTCAAGTTTTCTTTTTACTGACTTCAGTGACTGGCTAGCTCTTTATTGCCTCCTCCTTTCTGGTTCCTTTGTTATTTCCTTTTTCTATCTACAGGATAAAGGCCCTCTGTCGTATTCCTATCCTTTCTCCCAGGGAACTTTGAGCCCAGTGTCTTTTTCCTGTGGGGTCGAGGCACTCTCCTTTAGCTCTGTCTGCCCACTAGCTGGATGCAGACTCCTTCACAAGATTTCTCTTTCCTGTTTCAGGCACTTTCCAGCCTGGCAATTCCTTCCTGAGGGATCCAGGCACACCATTTGAGTCCTGGTTGCCTCCGTGTTAATTACGGTGCCTCTGGAACACGTCTAAGGGCCATGCCAAAGGGCCCTCTGGCGAGGCCCTCAGGCGCGGGCGCACCAATGGGCGCGAAGAAGTTGAAATGGAGCACTGGGCCTGATTGGCCTTGTGGAGCTGATCGAGGAGGAGCGATCCTCCCGCTCGACTCCCTGACTCTCGATCAGGCCTCTGTGGTGTCCGACGGTGTTCTGCTTTTGCGTCAAGGGGCGCAGAGAAGTTGAATTGGAGCGCTGGACCTTATTGGCCTTGGGGGGCTGATCGGGGAGGAGTGATCCTCCCGCTCGACTTCCCGACTCTCGATCAGGCCCCGGTGGTGTCCGGCGGTGTTCTGCTTTCGCGCCAAGGGGCGTGGAGAAGTTGAATTGGAGCGTTGGGCCTGATTGGCCTGGGGGAGGGCTGATCGGGGAGGAGCGATCCTCCCGCTCGACTCCCCGACTCCCTTATGTTCTCTATATGGGAATGTTTCTTAAGGAGGTTACAAGGGATCTAGAGCTCATGGCTCCACTTCTCCCTGATGATAAAACAGACGACTTCCTCACTCTGGTCAAACATGCCCAGAATGTGTCTATGTTCATGAATCGTGCAACCTTTGATTGCTTTGAGTGCATTAGCAGAACCTCTGCTATTTCCATTGGTGCATGTCGCATTGCCTGGCTTCAGGCATCAGATTTAGAACAATGGGTGCAAGATAAACTAGGGAATATTCCTTGCATAGGAGAAAATCTCTTTGGCAAGGATTGGCAAGACAAAGCTAATCAGCTTGAGTCTGAAAATACCACCTTGAACAGATTATCAAGGGCTACAGCCAACCCAACAAAGAAAAAGACAATTAAGAAACCCTTTTTCAACAAGAAAAAGAAATTCTACTCATCTTACACCCAGGCTGTCCACTGTCCAGTTCATGCTCCCCAGAAGGGGCAACAGCAACCCAGACAGCAAAGGAAGGCCCAAGTCCCCAGTGCTCAACCAGCTCAGCAGACACAGCCTCCTCAGGGGCCTTGACTCCTTCCTAGAGAACTTAGTTATCCTGCCCCTGAAAGGTTCAGAGCCTCTCTCCATCCCCAGCAGACTTTGTCATTTTTCCAAAAGATGGCAACAAATAACATCAGAACACTGGACTCTTTCCATTGTAAGAGAGGGGTACAAACTCCATTTTCACAGTATGCCCCCTCCCACCATCACAAGAGAGTTCAATTCTCAGGGCCCTTCCACCACTCTCTTGTGTCAAGAGGTCACCTCACTACTTGCTCAAAGAGCAATAGAGGAGGTGCCCATATCCTAACCGGGCATGGGTTTCTACTCCCCCTACTTCTTCATTCCAAAGAAAACAGGGGGATACAGACCCATAGTGGACCTCAGAGAGTTGAACAAGTATCTGTTCCGAGAAAAATTCAAGATGATCTCCCTTGGAACACTTCTTCCTTACATTCAGAGTCAGGATTGGCTATGTTGTCTAGATCTAAAAGATGCATACACGCATATCCTCATCCATACAGATCACAGAAGGTTTCTTTGATTCCTTTTTCAAGGAAGACATTACCAGTACAGGGTTCTACCCTTCGGAGTGGCATCTGCCCCAAAAGTCTTCACGAAATGCATGGCAGTAGTAGCAGCATTCCTGAGAACTCTGGGAATATTCGTCTTCCCTTACTTAGATGACTGGCTCATCCAAGTATCAACAGCTCCAGAAGCCAGCTTCACTCTCTCTCGCACAATGCAAATCCTGCAGTACCTGGGACTGGTCATAAACCTCCCAAAATTTCATCTCACCCTTTCTCAATCTCTAGAGTTCATAGGGGCTCGTCTAGACACAAGGCAGTCAAAGGCTTTTCTGCCACAACCATGTTGTGTTCAAATACTCCAGCTGGCCTCTCAAGCAGCTATGAAAACTCTGCTAACTGCTCGAGAAATGCTTCAACTGCTGGGGCATATGGCATCCACTGTCCATGTGGTTCCCTATGCGAGCAGCCCAGTGGACCCTAACCTATCAGTGGACACAGGCCTTGGGTCGCTTGACAGACAAAATCAGAAACTCAACACGTCTCATTTCGTCCCTACAGTGGTGGCAATCACTGGAAAACCTTCTCATAGGCTCTCCCTTCCAGCAGCCACTACACCAAGCCACTTTGACGACAGATGCATCCAAATTAGGCTGGGGGGTTCACTTGGACAATCTCTTCACTCAGGGTCTCTGGACCCAGCAAGAGGCTTGTCTTCACATAAACCTCCTGAAACTCAGAACCATCTTTTATGCTCTTCAAGTATTTCAGGCCCACTTCAGCTACAAGACAGTTCTGGTCCAGACCGACAATCAAGTAGCCATGTTCTAGGTGAACAAACAGGGTGGGACGGGGGTCTCTGTTGTGCAACGAGGCTCTATGCCTCTGGGCCTTCGCCAGAGATCTTCAAATCCACCTACTAGCGGTGTATCTTCCAGGCATGCAAAATCTCTTGGCAGACAAACTCAGTTGAGTACTGCTGCCACACGAGTGGTCTCTTCATCCAGAGCAAATTGCTCAAATTTTTCAGATGTGGTGAACTCCAGATATAGACCTCTTTGCAAGTCCTCAGAATGCCAGACTTCCCCAGTTCTGTTCCAGAATTCCGGCTCAGAACTGTCAGGCAAGGCATCCTTTCCACCTCCACTGGGGTCAAGACTTCCTCTATGTCTTCCCACCCATTCCCCTCATTCCCAAAACTCTGTTCAAGCTTCAGAGAGACAGGGGCCATATGATCCTCATAGCCCCATGCTGGCCACGACAAATGTGGTATCCTCTGCTTCTCTGTCTCTCTCAAGCCAAACCTCTGGAGTTTGGATGTGCTCCAGATCTTCTTTCCCAAGAGAACGGGACGTTATAGCACCCGAATCCTCAGTCTCTACACCTCAAGGCATGGCTTCTGAGATCCTAGAATTCCAGGATATCAATCTTTCTCAAAAGGTAAAGGATATCCTTTTGGTTTCAAGAAAACCTTCCACAAGGCGGGCCTACACCTTTAAGTGGAAAAGGTTCTCTATCTGGTGTTCAAAAAAGGAACTTAATCCCTTTTCAGTGCCACTGGAGGTGTTTCTGGAGTATCTCCTCCATTTGTCATCCCTCTGGTCTTAAGACCAATTCAATAAGGGTCCATCTTAGTGCCATTGCAGCTTTCCACAAGCCTTGGGATGGACAGCCTGTTTCCTCTCAACCACTTGTAGCAAGATTTATGAGAGGTCTGCTCTTAACAAAACCTCCCATTAAGCCACCACCCGTGGCATGGGATTTGAATCTTGTTCTTGGGCAGCTCATGAAACCACCCTTCGAACCCTTAGCCACTACATCTCTAAAGTTTCTTTCTTGGAAAGTGATCTTCCTAATTGCTCTCACTTCTGCAAGACGCAACAGTGAGCTACAGGCTTTAGTGGCTGATCCTCCTTATACAAGGTTCCACCATGATAAAGTAGTTCTTAGGACTCACTCTCACTTTATGCCAAAGGTGGTTTCCCCTTTTCATTTACACCAATCGGTTTTCCCTTCCTGTATTCTTCCCTAGGCCTCATGCCTCCAATGCAGAAAGGAATCTTCACACTCTAGATTGTAAAAGAGCCTTGGCTTTTTACCTTCAGAGAACTAAGCAACATAGAAGGTCTTCCCAGCTTTTTGTTGCCTTTGACTCTAGTCATCTTGGACTACCAGTTTCCAAGCGAACATTGTCTAAATGGATTGCAAATTGCATATCCTTTGCATATGAGAGTAAGGGACTTTCTCACGAAGGTCATTTCACAGCTCACAATGTGAGAGCAATGGCAGCCTCTATGGCTAACCTTCGCTCTGTGTCCATTGATGACATTTGTAGAGCAGCCACTTGGGCTTCGGTGCACACCTTTGCAGCCCACTACTGCTTAGACAAGGACTCCCGTCGGGATGCCTCGATGGGCCAGGCTGTTCTCCAGCATCTCTTTCAGACTTAGAACAACTCCTACCCGCCGTCCCGGGTTTCGATACCAGAGATCCCTGGGAGGAAGCATGACCCACCTCAACCTGGGTTTCGCAGCTTCTGGGGTCATCCCCCTGACATCTCTCAGCTGGGGAGTCCCCCATATGTGAAGACTACATTCTTGCTTGTTCCTGGAGATAGCTTAGTTACTCCCTGCAACAGGTGATCTCCGGGAACAGCAGGAATTAAGTCTTCACAACCCACCCACCTCCTCTTGGAGTTGTCTATCTCTCTCTCTCTTTCCTTTGTCTCAGCTATAAAGTCAACTGAAGAGGGAGAGTTGGAAAGGCAGAAAGGCAACGATTCAAACACAGCGGGATGCTCCCAAAAGCTTTCCTATTGGACGCTGGGGAGCATTCCTGCACAGGCTCCGTCGGTACCGACGATACCCCATATGTGAAGACTTAATTCCTGTTGTTCCCAGAGATCACCTGTTACAGGTGAGTAACTACGCTGTATCTGAATTCAAAAAACATGGTATAAACACAGAGGATCTCTAAAGGAAAAAAGGGGACTGTTGTAGTGGTTGATATGGAAAGACAGACTAGATAGGCTATGTGGTCTTTTTCTGCCGTCATGTTTTCTATGTTTCTTACCTGTCACAGATGTTCTCTGAGAATAGCAGGCTATTCAGTTTCTATATGAGTGACGTCATTCGAAAGAGCCCAGGTGGTAACTGTTCATCTTAAGTTCGGAAATTCCTTAAAAGTACTCTACTGAACATATATGGCATGTTATTATTATTATTATTTAACATTTATGAAGCACTACAACATACGCAGCGCTGTACAGACAAATAAAAGTGACAGTCCCTGCTCATCAGAGCTTACAATCTAATGAAGACAACAGAAGTACATACAGAATAACAATCTTGCAAGGGCATAACATTACAGTAGGGAATACAATACAGGGATACATCAAGGGTTACATATAAATGATTACCCAGTTGCTCTTCGCGATGGCGTCCTTTGAGTGCACCTCGCCATCGTGCCGCGCCAAAGGGCCCTCTTGTGAGGCCCTCAGGCGCGGGCACACCCCGAGGCGGCAGTTTAAAGCCGTTACTTGGGCCGCTGATTGGTGCAGGAAGGGGGTGAGGAGGAGCTCCTGCTCACCCCCTTCGATGATGGCAGTCACAGTCCCGATCATGTCTGCACCTCTGTGTGTATGTAGGGCCCCTTCCAGTTCATTATATTACTATGGACACTCAGAAGCCATTTCCTGGGAGAAGCAGGAGGATTTTGTAACGAATCAGTATCCTGCCGTTCTCGGATAACAATCATTAGAAGTAAGTAACTTTGCTTTTTCTATGAACTAGCAGGATAGCGAGTCCTCACAGATGGGAATCCCTAGCTTCAGGATAACATTGGATAAAAAAGGAGAAAATATAATTAATGCCAATGGGCAAATACATTTTTGTTTACAACAAGCCATTCTATTTTTTTTAGAAGGCAACTTGGAACTATAAAAAGAAATTGGGTTGTAGGGGGCATGCAGTTGGATTTTAACCCTCAAAATAGCCTATATAGGACAGATTGACCAAATCTATTTTATTTTTTTTATTTTATTTATTACAATCTCTTATATACCGCACTATTCGACATCAGCGCGGTTTACATGGAACATAACGATCAGAACAGCAGGCTGTTCTGTTATACATAGAACAGGTGTGTAGAACTGGGATAACATAGTGTAACTATTCACAGGTAATATTTACATATCGGCATCGTGACAAGGTTCATAACATAGGGTAACTATTTACAGGTTATATTTACATCAGGCATCATGACAAGTTCAATTCTATCATGAATTTTACAGAGAAAGATAATGAGGTTGAGGAGAAGGTGGAGTCTCTAAAGTTGTTGTTGTATTATCTAGGTGTATTGTTGTATTGGTAGTATTTAAGGAACAGGTGGTATTTTATAGTCTTCCTGAATTGGGTAAGGTCAGTGATGTGGCGGATATTTGATGGTAGAAGATTCCAACATTTAGGGGCGTAGAATCGGAAGGCTCTGTTTGCCGTTGTCATGGTACATTTCGGGGTTGCTAAGGTATTTATGGATAAGGTTCTTCTGGATCTGTTAGCTGGGATGACGTGTATGAGTTCTGTTAGGGAGGAGGGCACAAGACCATTAATTGTTTTGAAGGTGAGAAGTAAGGTCTTGAATAAAATCCTTCCGTTTATTGGGAGCCAGTGGAGATGCATCAGGATAGGTGTCACATGGTCGTTCCTAGATGCACCATGAAGGACTCTTGCTGCGGCATTCATTGCTAGTTGAATTGGGTGTAGAGTGGACTGTGGGAGGCCTTGTAAAATATCGTTTGCATAGTCCAAATGAGGTAAGACTAGAGTCTGATATATTGTTCGGAAGTCGTTGGGGTCTAGTAGTGAGCGCAGGTGCTTAAGTGTGCGGATCTTGAAGTATATGGCTCTTACTATGTTATTTATGTGTGCCTTCATGTCAAGACGTTGGTCCAAGGTGATTCCGAGGTAACGTATGGATTGTTTTGTTTGGAGGTCTGCTTCTTTGACTCTTATGTATGGTGGTGGGGTGAAGTTGTTGTTCCTTGTAATGAAAAGTACTTCCGTTTTCTTGTGTTGAATACGGAGGTTTTGAGATTGAAGCCATTCAGAGACTGTGTCGAAGCAGTTTATCAAAGGGGATATGTCAAAATGCTCTGTAGAGAATGTTGTATATAGCAGGATATCATCTGCATTTATCAGGCAGTCTATTTTGAACGTTCTGATGATATCGCAGATGGGCTGCATGTATACATTGAACATGAGAGATGATAAAGAGGACCCTTGCGGAACACCCTGCTTTTGGTGGAATGGTTCAGAAGTTTTTTTTCCGGATTTGACATGTTGCCATCTTCCAGTAAGATATGACTTACACCATTTAAGTGCATTGCCACAGATACCCCTCTCCCTTAGCCGCCCTAGGAGGAGTTCGTGACTTACTGAGTCAAATGCTGCAGCGATGTCTAAGAAGATGAGCACGCAGCCTTGATGGATATTGTCAATGTAGGTGATTATGTTATTGAAGAGGGTGGTGAGGAGGGTTTCAACTCCATGGGCCTCCCTGAATCCATGTTGGCACTGGTCCAGTGGGGCGGCGGAGTCTAGATGATCTTGCAGTTGTCGTTGTGCTTCTTTTTCAATTATTTTAGTTAGGAGAGGTATACTAGCTATCGGTCTATAGGAATCAACCTTAAGTGGGTCCAGTTTGGGGTTTTTTAACAGAGGTCTAATGGAAGTGTGTTTGAGAGTTGTAGGGAAGGAACCAGTTGAGAATGACAAATTTATAAGCTTTGTAATGAAGGGACTGAACTCGCTGCGTAGCTCCTTTATCCAAAAGGATGGGCAGGGGTCAGTTTGTGCCGTGGTAGTGTTGAGAGACGAGATGGTGTCTTCCACATATTTTCTGGATGGTGTGGAGAACATGGATAGGGCTGTTGTACAGGTTAGCTTTTGGCCAGAGGCTGTTGTGAGCTTATCTGTTTGGAGCAGTTTGGATTGTAGGTAGTTGGCGTAATCTTGTGGGTGAATTTCATCCAGTTGCTCTGGAGATGGTTCCTTTGAGGGTTCCTTTGAGGGTTCCTATTGCTTTGTTAGTGATCTTATCCAAATAATTATGAGCATATGCAGATGGAACTCCATGTTGCCGTATCCATGGAGACCGATCTCAGCTGGGCCACTGATGCACTCATGGTTCTAAGTTGAGCCTTGACATGCCCTTCCAGAGTCAGACATGCCTGGGCATAACAGAAGAATATGCAGTCTAATACGAGCACTGTCTTGGTAACCAAGAGACTAGGGTTCGATTCCCACTAGCACTCCTTGTGGCCTTGGACAAGTTGCTTAGCCCTCCATTGTATTGGAAATAAGGCCTGCCAATCTATTTCCGTTCACACTGCCAAGAAAACTCAGGAGCTGCTGGGTTGCCAGAAGTCAGCCTTGACTCGAAGACATACATTGCATTTTTACCCAATTAGAAGATGTGAACTCAGCAACAGCATTACCAGGTTTACTGGGATCAAAACAAATGAAAAGCTGGGTGGGCTTTCTAAGAGTTTATCTGCTCGAAATATAAATATGTAAATAGCTGTTTTGCATGTCCCCTAAGTTATCCAAGTTGTATTTCCCTGTTCTATGTAAAAACCAATACTTGTTATTTATGGTTTCTTGTTCCATGTAAACCGCGCTGATACTAAAGAGTGCGGTATATAAGAAAATAAAATAAATAAATAAATAAAATAAGACTAAAACTCTTTTGCAACTCAAATTGTGCAAGACATTCACTTTTGTTGAAAAATGGCCTAGGAAAAATATTGAAAGAATTGCTGCATGGTTGAAGTATAAATCTGACATCACAGAACTTATGATGAGCACAAAGAATCAGCCTACTATGAAACAACTTTTGTATAGGGTGGTTAAGTCATCAGGATCTGGAGCTCACTGACTCAGCATATTGAAATAACAGTCATCAAAAATAAAACCTTCCAGGTCAGTAGCTCACAGGAGTTGTAGCAGCTTAAAAGGATCTTTTATTAGCTGGATTAGAACTATGCTGAGATTCGTGAAACGTTGGAAAGCTTCATGGGAGCCTTCAATAGAAGCCCTATATAAACAGAACAATGAAAGGCTGGACAAAATGGTGGTAATTGGCAAATGCACTGGGATAAAAATTGGATAAGTTCTGAAATCTGACTGCGGATGGAATTTATATTCTCCAGGAACAAGCAGGAAGTCTGTCCTCACATATGGGTGACGTCGGCGCCAACAGAGCCCTCGTGCGGAGCAAATCCTCAGCTTTCAGAGAAAGCCTTTGGGAATTGCATCACGCATGCGCGGTCCCCTTCCCACCCAAGGATGCCATCTTGCTCAGTCTCCTTTTTTCCGCGGAGCCCAACGGACGTTGTCCCATAGTCGCCCTGGAAAAAGTTCACGAAGTTAGGAAATTCATTTTCTTTCTTTGCCGGTTCGACATCGGTTCCCCTTCCCGCCTTCGGCTCGGTACACCGTATCGAGTCCAGCCTGATTTTTTTGGTTTTTGCCCTTAGTGACTAGCGTTCACGCTCTTTTTCTTTTTCACTGGCAGCCCGGGCTTTGGACCTCGCAGGGGCCCTTTTTCCCCCGATGGCTGCCAGCGGGTTTAAGAAATGTGATTGGTGTACCAAGTTGATGTTCCTCACCGATACACATGACTGCTGCCTCCAGTGCCTTCGGCTTAACCACGACCCGAAGGTCCATGGCCCATGCAGGAAGATGTCCTCGAAGGCCCTGAGAAGCCTCCAGAAGCAGCATGATAGCAATTTTGCTAAGTCCATTCGCAGGCCCGGACCTCGTCTGAGGCCTCTACATCTCGGGGGGGAACACTCCTAGCCCGAGCGTCGTAGAGGTTCCTCGGAGAGGGGGATCTCCCTCGCGGGAACATCGAAGGAAGAAAAAAATCCTCAAAGGCGACATCGTCGAATGGCTCTGAACGGCCCGGTCACTCCCGGGATCGGTCACGGAGCACCGGCCAGGATCCTCGAAGATGGAGCATCCAGCGAAGCTTCCTCGACGGGATACGGAGCAGCCGAGGCAGGGTAACGGTCCTCGTCGAGGACTCCCCTCTGGGGGAACCCGTGTCGGGCCCGATGGCATCGGGACCTGACCCGGTGGCTGCGGAGCCTTCTGAACTCAATCTCAGAATGGTGGCCCTGGAGCGCAGTATGTCTGACTTCTTGGAGCAACAGCGGGCGCTGATTGCCTGCCTCACCGGTTCTTCTGCCCCGACCACCAGGCCACCGACGTCCAATTCGACCTCGGAGGCCAAGCCAATCCTCGAGACTAAGCATACTCGAGTCGATCCTTGGCCGACGTCATCGCCACCGGTTCCACCGGCATCGGGGCGGACAAGGCCGAGGCCCTCGATGGTGGAGCCCCTCGATTTCTTCTCGGAGGCATCGGGATGGGAGACGGAGGAGGAAGATTCCCCGGACACCTGTTGGTACAGGGACATCCTGTCTGATTCCCCGGTGTCTGAGCCTCGGAGAAGGCCCTCCCACCCCACCTGGAGTACACTAGGTTCTTGGACTTCGTGAGGGACATGTCAAAGGCTTTGGCATTCCCTGCGGAGTCCAAGGAACATCGTCGAGCCGAAGAGCTCCAGTACAACTCTCCCCCTCGGGAGGCCCTTACTGTACCCGTGCCGCCGATCCTGGAACGACTGATGCATAGCATGTGGGAGACACCCGCGTCAGTGCCGGTGATCAGCAGATGGATCGACTCGATGTATCGAGTCCGTAAGAGCCCTGGGTTTCAAAAAGCACAATTGCCGCACAACTTCATGGTTGTGGAATCGGCCATGCGCAGGCTGAAGAGTCAGAAGATGCACGCAACCCAAGTTCCTTCCGAAAGTGGTCTCTTGGTTCCACCTCACTCAGGAGGTGTTATTGCCTACTTTATTTCCCAGGCCTCATGCCAGTCGGGCAGAGACAGTTCTGCATACCCTGGACTGTAAGAGGGCGTTGGCTTTCTATATTCAGCATACACAGGGCCATAGAAGGGCTTCTCAGCTGTTTGTATCCTATGACCCCAGTAAGCTGGGGATGGCCATTTCCAAGTGTACGCTGTCCACCTAGGTGGTGGAATGTATCACCTGGACATGCAGGGCAGCCAAGCTTCCATTGGAGGGTCGCGTTACGGCCCACCGGGTCAGGGCCATGGCGGCATCAGTGGCTTACTTCCACTCTGTTCTGCTGGCAGACATCTGCTGGGCCACCAGCTTGTCTTCGGGTCAGACTTTCGCTACCCATTACTGCCTGGATAGGGAGTCCCGATGGGACAATGCTTTCGGCCAGGCTGTACTCCGTAACCTTTTCGAGGTCTAGACAACTCCTGCCCTCCGACCCTTCTGTGTCAGGCTACTGGAGTGCTACTCTCTCAGTTAGATTCCTATTGTGGCTGCTTGTGGCTCTCATAGAGGGAGCCTATTTTTCAGCTGTGAGTTCTCGGTAGCGTATAGCTGGGGAGTCCCATATGTGAAGACTGACTTCCTGCATCTCCAGGAACAAGCAGGAATGTAGTCTTCACATATGGGTTTCGTCGGTACCAACGGAGCCTGTGCGGAAACGCTCCCCAACGTCCAATTGGAAAGCTTTTGGGAGCATCCCACAGCGCCTGCGTGCTGCCTTCCCGCCTTTCCCAACTGTCCCTCTCCAGTTCTTCATTTTCCGCGGAGCCGACAGGTCGCACGTCCTGTCACCACAGAAAATTTCTCTTCTTCTTCTTCTTTTTTGTGGTCGCGTCTGCTTCTGCTCGACGCTATACCGGTACCGCCGTTCTTCTTTTCTTTTTTCTTAAAAAAAAAACAACTTTGTTTCTGGAGTCTTTCTACAGTAATTTTCTTTTCGGGTGCCACGCACCATTTTCGGCACTAGGCCCAATTTTTTCCCTCAAAATGGAAAAACCCGCTTCGGGTTTTAAAAAGTGTTCAAAGTGTGGCGGTACCATCTCCGTCACCCATGATTGGTGCCTCAAATGTTTAGGTCCTGACCACTCTATTTCAGAGTGTGTTGCCTGTGCGATGATGGCGAAAAGGGGCCGGCAAAACCGAGCTGCTAAACTTAGCACCCTTTTTCCCTCCGATGCAGCCTCCGTGGCATCGACGTCTTCCAGGGCTTCGTCTTCCTCCCATGGATCTCAGGTAACTAAACATAAATCTAGCCGGTCCTCAAAGGGTAGATCTCCTTCTAAACATCGAGATGCCTCTGGCATTGCCCTTGAGAGACTTCCACCGGCAAAATTGCCCCGGCGGGAGGCTTCGGCTTCCAAAGCACTAACGGGGCTCCAGGATGTTCTCGAGACTTCAACCTCGGCAGAAATACTGGTGCCATGCTCTGGGGTTCCGGCCGCTTCATCCGGCACCGATACCCAAGCATCAGCAGCGTCGATAGACCAGAGATTCTTGGCTATTGAATGCAGTCTGGCGGTTCTTCTCAATGCCCCTGAAACCACTTCAGACAATTCAGCTGGCACCGATTCCAGTACCGGCACCGAATGCATCGACATCGGCAGGTATTCTACCGGGACCGAGTCATGCGTCTCTATCTGGCATCAACAAGTCGGTACCGGACCACTCCGATGCTGACTTCGATTGGTACCGGTACCGTGCCTTGCACAATCACCCGGATCGGAGATACTTCAAATCTTCGGATGAGTCTGAAGACTCTGAAAGCTCTGCTGATACCAGAGTACTTCTTCCCGAGGATTCCTCTTCTCAGCGTAGGATGTCTCCACCAGAGGATATGTCCTTTCAGGATTTTATCTGAGATGTGGCCCGAGGTCTTTCCTTCACAGTGGCTCCTGAAAAAGAGCCTAGGGCAAAGGAATTAGAAATCCTACAATACCCTAAAGCTCCCAAGGAGGCAGCTATCTTACCTTTTCATGAGATCTTACATGATCTTATGTTAAGGATGTGGGAAACACCTCTGACCACATCTCCTCACTCTCAAAGACTCGACACCATGTATCGAGTTCCTCCTTGTTCCTGGGTTTCAGAAGACTCAATTACCACACCATTCCATGGTGGTGGAATCAGCCATGAGACGGATAAAGAGTGCAAAAAGGCATGCATCTAATCCTCCAGGGCGTGAGTGTAGGACTCTTGACGCCTTCGGATGTCGATCCTTCCAGGCTTCGATGCTTTCTGCTAGTATCAGTTCCTATATCTTGTATATGGGAATGTTCCTTAAGGAGGTCACAGGAGACTTAGAGCTTATGAGCCCTCTCCTTCCTGATGATAAAAGGCAAGACTATCTTGCTCTTGTTAAACATGCTCAGGATGTTTCTAAGTTTGTGAATCGTGCAGCCTTTGACTGCTTTGAATGCATACCAACAACATCAAGGAGTACCCCAAGGATCCACATTATCAGCCATGCTCTTTAATATCTACCTCCGTCCACTCTGCTCAGTCATACGCACCCACAACATCAATTTCCACATCTACGCCGACGACATAATGCTCTACGCACCAATTACAACCACAAACCCATCAAATGACCAACTATCAGCCTGCTTCGCTGACGTATCCAACTGGCTACAAGGAAACAACCTATCCATTAACATAAAGAAAACCGAAGTTCTTATAGTAACAAAAGACCCAGACTTCAAGCCACCTACCCACCTCAACATGGGAACCACGCAAATTCAAATACAACCACAAATAAGATATTTGGGCATTATCATTGACCAAGCTCTAACCCTTCAGCATCAAATCAACAAGACCGCCGGAACTATACTCCACAAAGCTAAAACTGCACAACGTCTTCGACCCCTCCTCGAACCTCAGGACTTCAGGACAGTAATGCAGGCTGTGACACTCCCACATCTGGACTTCTGCAACATAATCTACCACGGACTACCCGCCACACAAACCAACCCCCTACGCACTGCCTTAAATACCACAGCAAGGATCATTCAGAACGCGAAAAAACGGGACCACATCACCCCAATCCTAAGAGATCTCCACATCCTCCCCATCGAAGCAAGAATCAAGTACAAGGCTATTATACTCACCCACAAAACCATCCACCAAACACAGAACACCCCCCTCCACACCCTACTGCCTCGCCCGACCCACAGCAGAACAACCAGACAATCCTCCAACAATTCCATCACCATCCCCCACAAAAGAACTAAGTCCACACAACGTACCTGCAACAGAGCCTTCAAACTTTATGCTCCATCACTCTGGAACTCTCTGCCGAACCACATCAGGAACAACGATGATCTCACATCATTCAAAAGCTAAAACCAGTCCTATTCCGTGAACACCTCTGAACAGAATCTCTACCCCCCTCATTGAGAACTCATGAATAGAAACTTCAGGATTGTACATGTCTATGTCCATCCCAATCATTAATGTTGCCCCCTGGTGATGGCCCCACCCTATAACCATTGATTTCCCCCCCCCCCCCTGTTATGTGTTACACCGCTTTGACCCGGTGAAAAGCGGGATATAAATACAGTTAAATAAAATAAAATAAATAAATAAGCAGAACCTCTGCTATTGCCATAGGTGCACGTAGAATTGCCTGGCTCCAGGCATCTGACTTGGAAATCTGGGTACAGGAGAAATTGGGAAACATACCTTGCACAGGAGAGAATCTCTTTGGCAAGAATTGGCAGGAAAAAACTAATGAAATAGATGCTGACAATATCACTTTGGATAGATTATCTAAATCTAAAGCTGATCCTGCGAGGAAAAGATCCTCTAAGAAACCATTCTTCAGCAAGAGGAAAAAGTTTTATCCCTCCTATACCCAGCAGGGACATCGTTTAGGTCAGTCTGCCCAAAAGACAGCACCAACAACCTAGGCAACAAAGGAAACCAAAAGCAGCTAAGCCTCAACCGCCTCAGCAGACTCAGCCTCCACAGGGGATTTGACTCCTGTCTAGAGAACTTTTCCTTCCTGGCCCTGAACGGTCCAGAACCCTCCACCATCCCAGGAAGGTTATGTCATTTTGCCCCCAGATGGGGTCTGATAACAGCACAAAATTGGGCTCTGTCTATTGTAAGAGAGGGGTACAAGCTTCATTTCCTCAGCATGCCCCCTCCTACAATAGTAAGACAGTTCAAGTCTCAGACCTCTCTCAACAACCGGTTAGATCAAGAAGTCACTGTGCTCCTTGCTCAAGGGGCAATAGAAGAGGTACCCATTCCCCAACGGGGTACAGGGTTTTACTCCCCTTATTTCCTTATTCCAAAGAAAACAGGAGGACACAGACCCATTCTGGACCTCAGAAAATTAAACAAATTCCTGTTCAGAGAGAAGTTCAAAATGATTTCTCTAGGAACTCTGCTGCCATACCCTCTGAGTCAGAATTGGCTTTGTTCTCTACATCTCAAGGATGCGTACACTCATGTTCTCATCCATCCAACTCACCGAAAGTTCCTTCGATTTCTGTTTCAAGGGAAGCACTACCAAAACAGGGTTCTTCCTTTTGGCCTGGCCTCTGCACCAAGGGTGTTCACAAAATGCATGGCTGTGGTAGCAGCATTTCTCCGGACCCTGGGAATATTCGTCTTCCCTTACTTAGACGACTGGCTCATTCAAGCCCCTTCAGGGCCAGAGGCCAGGGTTGCTGTGTCTCGCACAATGTGCATCCTTCAGTATTTGGGACTTGTCATAAACTTCCCAAAGGCCAACCTTACTCCCACTCAATCCCTAGAGTTTATAGGAGCTCTTCTGGATACCAGACAAACAAGGGCCTACCTTCCACAGCCCCGCTGCCTTCGCATTGTGCAGTTAGTTTCCCAAGCAGTGCTAAAGCCTCGCCTCACCGCTCAGGAAATATTACAGTTGCTAGACCACATGGCATCCACCGTGCATGTGGTTCCTTATGCTCGCCTCCATATGAGGGCAGCCCAGTGGACCTTATCCACTCAGTGGACTCAGGCGTCAGGTTACCCGTCAGACAAAATAGCAAACTCAGATCGCCTTATTTTGTCCCTCCAAAGGTGGCAGTCACCCAAAAACCTTTTGGTGGGGTCTCCTTTTCAGCAACTCCGCTTACTGTCCAGAAGTTTCCTTCAGCAACTGACCTCTTACCCTTAGATTTTTGCTCCCTATCTCCTACCTCTCAAGCCTCTATTTGGTCATCTACCCTTTCTACTACCCTTGATCGCATTGCTCCCCTGCATCCTCGCCCACCGACTCGCCGTCCCACACAACCCTGGTATCACGATGGTCTTCGCCTACTGCGCTCTCACCTCCGCAGGGCTGAACAATCCTGGCGAAAGGTCCCTTCACCGGCCACACTATCATCTTTCAAAGCCCATCACTCACACTACCGCTCCCAAGTTCACCTTGCTAAACGCACATACATCTCGGATGCTATCTTCAATGCTCCCAACCAGACCCGTCATCTCTACTCCACATTTAAGTCCCTGACCTCTCTCCGTCCCCCCATATCCATCACACCTGCTCCATCTATCCCTTCCCCACCACAGCTGGCTTCCTCTTTCAGTACCAAAATTTCTACCCTGAGAGCATCTTTGCCTTCCTGCCCCGCTCCTATTACCTCTCCGCCTCCAGTGGCTTCCCCTCCCCCCATGTCCCAACTCTCACATACATGGTCTTCATTTTCCCTAGCCACTGCAGGCGAACTCCACCGTCTCATTGCCTCTTCTAAAAAAACTTTGTCTTCTTGATCCCATCCCCTCCTCCTGGTTACTCACTCCTCCTCTCTCACTCCTTCCCTACATTCTCTCCATGCTAAACTCCAGCCTTTCCACAGGGACCTTCCCCCATCCTTGGAAACACGTTTTGATCCGTCCGATTCTCAAGAACCCATCCCTTGACCCTCTGGACCCTGCCCATTATCGCCCTGTTTCAAACCTCCCTTTCCTCTCCAAACTCCTTGAAAAGATCGTCCTTGCTCAGCTGTCTCACCACCTCGACTCCACTAATTTTCTTCACCCCCATCAATCCGGCTTCCGTCATGGCCACAGTGTTGAAACTGTCCTCCTTGCTTTCACTAATGCACTGCATGTAGCCCACGATCACGGTGACATCTCGGTGGCGGTAGCCCTTGACCTTTCTGCTGCCTTTGACCTGGTCGATCACTCCCTTCTTCTACTTCGTCTACGTGAAGCCGGTCTCTGTAGCACGGTTCATCGGTGGTTCCACTCTTTTCTCTCTTCCTGTTCTTGTGCAGTTCTTTCTTCCTCTCACTCTATTCCCCCGTCTGACCCATTCCCTCTCTCCTGTGGGGTCCCCCAAGGCTCTGTCCTTGCCCCTCTCCTCTTCAATATTTTCCTAGCTCCCCTCACTCTGTTAATTCAATAATCTGGGATTTCTGCTTTCTACTACGCAGACGATATTGTTCTTCTTCATCACACATCCCCCTCCTGCCCTGATATTACTCCACTCAACTCTTGCCTATCTATTGTTGCTGACTGGCTGACCCAAAACTGTCTTTACCTCAACCTCACCAAAACTGCCGCAATCTGGTTTCCGCATGGTAATCCCTCCCCTTCACTGGCCCCATCTCTCTCTGGTACTCCTATATCTCTTGTGTCCACTTTCCGTTACTTAGGTGTGCTCTTTGACTCTGATCTCTCTTTCCATGCTCATGTCTCTCATATCACTAAGACTTCCTTCTTTTTCCTTCGCCAGATTCGTTCAATTCGTCCTTTCCTCTCCCCATCCGCCCTTACAACATTACTCCTATCACTTGTTATGTCTCGCGTTGACTTCTCTAACTCTGTCCTTATTGGTCTTTCTAAATCTCAACTCCACCGCCTCCAGAGGATTCAAAACACCGCTGCTCGCTTAGTCACTCACTCCTCCCCGCATGACCATATCACTCCTCTCCTTCTTCATCTTCACTGGTTACACGTTGCCTATCGTGCCCAGTACAAACTGCTCACTCTCGTTCATAGAGCTCTTCACACTACCACCCCGCAATACCTGGCAGACCTCATCCATTTCCACATGCCTAGGCACACCCCCTGCTCCTCTCATCTTAACCGCCTCACACTTCTCCCTCCCGCCCGCGCCCATCTCCAGTCCAATCGTTCCTCTCCTTTCTTCTTTATTGGCCCTGCCCTCTGGAATTCCCTTCCTACCTCCCTCCATTTGGAACCCCATCACCCTTCTTTCAAACGTGACTTAAAGACTCATCTCTTCTCCCTTGCCTTCAACCTTCCCACCCCTTTTGTGTGAACTCCTTTTCTTGGTCTACAACTTTTCTTTTTCCTAATCTCTTTCTTCTTTCCTTTGAAATATTGTAATTTCTTTTCAATTTTTCTGGCCTAGTGCCTCACTTTGTTAATTTGTATATTGTACACCGCTCTGACTAACATAGAAGGGCAGTTAATCAAGTATATAAACATAAACATAACCCCTACCCCAAGGCACTCTAACAACAGATGCTTCACAGGTGGGTTGGGGAGCACACTTGGAAGGCCTCTCTACCCAGGGTACCTGGACTCCACAGGAGGCCTATCTCCATATCAATCTCCTGGAACTCAGAGCAATCTTCCTTGCTCTTCGAGTATTTCACACCCAGCTCAGCTACAAGACAGTCCTAGTTCAAACGGACAATCAAGTAGCCATGTTGTATGTGAACAAGCAGGGCGGAACAGGCTCTCTGTCGCTCTGCAACGAAGCTTTGCGACTGTGGGCCCTCGCCAGAGAGCATCAGATTCATCTCCTTGCGGTGTATCTTCCAGGCATTCAAAACTCTTGGGCAGACAGACTCAGTCGAGTTCTGCTTCTACAGGAATGCTCTCTCCATGCAGACCAAGTGGCCAAATGTTTTCAAATTTGGGGAACCCCAGACATAGACCTCTTTGCAAGTCCGCTGAATGCCAAATTTCCCTGGTTCTGTTCGAGAATTCCTGCTCGAGGTTGTCAGGCCAGGGATGCTTTCCTCCTCCATTGGGGTCAGGACTTCCTGTATGCCTTTCCACCCATTCCCCTAATTCCCAAAACCCTGTTCAAACTTCAGAGAGACAGAGGTCATATGATCCTCATAGCTCCACGTTGGCCACGGCAAAAGTGGTACCCTCTGCTCCTACATCTCTCTCGAGCTCCGCCTCTGGAGTTAGGATCTGCTCCAGATCTCCTTTCTCAAGAGGACAGGATGCTGTGGCATCCCAATCCCCAGTCTCTGCATCTCAGGGCCTGGTTGCTGAAAGCCTAGACCTTCACGGTCTTAACCTTTCCCAGCAGGTAAAGGATATCCTTCATGCTTCCAGGAAACCACCTACAAGACGCTCTTATGCTTTTAAGTGGAAATGGTTTACCATATGGTTCTCGCAGAAGGGTCTGGAATTATTATGGGGTTCCCAGAAGGGTCTGGAATCATTACTGGAGTACCTCCTTTATTTATCAAATGCAGGGCTTAAGACTAATTCAGTGAGAGTCCATTTGAATGCTATTGCAGCTTCTTTCAAGCCTCTAAATGGACAACCTATTTCCTCTCATCCTCTCATAGCGAGATTTATGAGAGGCCTTCTTTTAACGAAGCCTCCTATTAAGCCACCGCCGGTGGCATGGGACTTGAATCTGAATCAGCTCATTTATTTTTATTTACATTCTCTTATATACCACGCTATTCTGCATCAGTGCGGTTTACATTGAACAAACTGAAATTACATTGAACAGGGCATTATAACTTGGAGATAACTATTTTACAGGGAACATGGGCTATGGAGGGTTAAGTGGCTTGCCCAAGACCACAAGGAGCACCTGTGGGACTAGAAACCCCAGTCCTTCCGGCCCAAGGTTGCTGTCCTCTAGTGGGATTTGAACCCCCGACCTTCCGGCCTGAAGTACCTTGCCCCAACCACTAGGCCACTCCTCCACTCCTCTTGAAACCACCTTTTGAACCATTAGCCACTACCTCTTTGAAATTCCTTTCCTGGAAAGTTATCTTTCTCATTGCAATCACATCAACACGTCGCATCAGTGAATTGCAAACCTTGGTGGCTGATCCTCCTTATACAAGGTTACATTATGATAAGGTAGTCCTTAGGACTCATCCACACCTTATGCCAAAGGTAGTTTCGCCCTTTCATTTGAACCAAGCGGTTTACCTTCCTGTATTCTTTCCAAGGCCTCACGCCTCAAATGCAGAAAGGAACCTTCATACTTTGGACTGCAAAAGAGCTTTGACCTTTTACTTGCAAAGGTCACAGCAACATAGAAAATACTCTCAACTCTTTGTTGCTTTTGATCCTAGTCATTTGGGACTTCCAGTCTCCAATAGGACACTGTCCAACTGGATTGCACAGTGTATATCTTTTACCTATGAGAGTAAGAACCTTCCTCTTGAAGGCCATGTCACAGCTCACAATGTGAGAGCCATGGCAGCCTCAATTGCTCATCTTCACTCTGTGTCTATCGACGACATCTGTCGAGCAGCTACTTGGGCTTCGGTTCATACCTTCACAGCCCATTACTGCTTAGACAAGGACTCTCGCTGGGATGCCTTGTTTGGTCAGGCTGTTCTTCAACACCTGTTCCATACTTAATCAACTCCTACCCACCATCCCTGGTAGGATGCCAGGGATCCATGGGGGGAAGTGGAGCCCTTTCACAGGGGCCCACAACTTTCTGGGGCCATCTCCCTGGCATCTGCAGCTGGGGAGTCCCCATATGTGAAGACTACATTCCTGCTTGTTCCTGGAGATAGCATAGTTACTCACCTGTAACAGGTGATCTCCGGGAACAGCAGGAATTTAGTCTTCAAAACCCTCCCACCTCCCCTAGGAGTTGTATCTCTCTATCTCTCTTTCCCTCTCTCTTTTGTCTTAGCTATAAACTCAACTGGAGAGGCACAGTTGGGAAAGGTGGGAAGGCAGCATGCAGGCGCTATGGGATGCTCCCAAAAGCTTTCCTATTGGACCCTGGGGAGCGTTCCTGCACAGGCTCCATCTATACCGACGATACCCATATGTGAAGACTAAATTCCTGCTGTTCCCGGAGATCACCTGTTACAGGTGAGTAACTATGTTTTGTTCCCGGAGAAAGCGTAGTTACTCACCTGTAACAGGTGTTCTCCGGGGACAGGAGGAATCAGTCTTCATGACCCTCCCTCCTCCCCTTGGAGTTGCAGTCCTATTATTATATTTGGTTCTTTTTGCCGTCTTTTTAGCTATGTCATTTGACTGAGCAAGATGGCACCCTTGGGCGGGAAGGGGACTGCGCATGCGTGATTCAATTCCCAAAGGCTTTCTCTGCAAGCTGGGGATTTGCTCCGCATGGGGGCTCTGTCGGCGCCGTCACCCGTATGTGAGGACTGATTCCTGCTGTCCCTGGAGAACACCTGTTACAGGTGAGTAACTACGCGTTCAAATCCTAAAATGAAGTGGGGGAAGGTCAACAATATCCTGGGAACAGGATTAGGAAGGAGCAAACAAAATTAAATATGCTTCCAGAGCAAAAAGAAAATGTGAGAAGAGGGGAGGCAAAGGGGCTTTGCAGATGAAGTCTCTAACAGGCTGATGCCGAACGCTAGTACACTCTTTGTGTGCAGGTAACATGTTATGAATGCAAATGTACCACTGGCGAACAGTGCAGAAGAAAGATTAATGCGTCTGCGCAGAAAGTGTGGCACACACAACAGTGGCACGTGTAATAAAATGATATTGAAATGAGCTTCATGTATTAAAATGAGATGCTAATGATGTCATTGCCTGATGCAGAGAAATGTGCAGAGGATCAGAAGGCAGAGCGCAAAGCTCAGTAATGCTGCTGTTCTTACACCTCATTGGAGGTGACAAAGTTCTGGCATGTGTACCGGTGAACAGTCATTCTTCTGCTGTGAAAAATCTTTGGCGTGGATCTTGGGCATATAGAAGAAAAGTTCAGTGTGTAGGAGAAATACAAAAATTCTTTTGCTGCTTTGCTCCTTGCACAGACTAGAGCTACACACGAAGGAAATGGGGAAAACAACTGCTGCCATCTTTTGTAATATTAGGGCTGGCGAAGTTGCTCTCTACAATAAAGATTTTTGGGCATTCCACTTTGCTATTAGTGTATGAAATCTATGCGCATGCATGTGTGCTGCCAGTAGCATGTCTATCATCTGTGCATGTATCACCCTCCACCCTCTCTTCCCACTTTACACCAAAGTTTTGCACATCTCTCATCTGCATGTGCTTCTTTTGCTGCATATCAGCGTATAACTTTTGCAGTACTCACACACTACAAAATCATGCGCACGGCTAATAGCATGCAACTTCAACGCCGGCTTTCTGCATCAACCTGTAAGAGCTGGGAGGGTAGGGACTCCTGAGGCAGAAGGGAAAAAGGCCTCATAAGGCGAACAGGACAGTGGACGAAGAGAGTTATGCTCCAGGCCAAAACAAGGGGAGTCACTTGTTGCAGTGAACCGAGATAGCTGGGTTCTCCTTGGCTCCAGGGTTTCCCGCTTCATACTGCAAATAAATCTCACCTTTTTTTGCCCAAACCCCTCAGACCAGGTACAGGAAAAGATAGAACACAGTACTGGCTGCTATTCTCGCTGCTAGAGTGCGTGCATGAAATCGATGACCACCAAAGCGATGAGGAGGGAGAAACCCCGACCTGACAACACAAAAATGGTGGACTCTAACCTCATTAGCCCACTCAACCTGCAAGATGATCATCTTGCTGGTATTGTGGAAGACATTACAGCGACTGTGGCCAAACCCTCCACAAGCCTTTCCAAACAATCACCACACAGTTATCTCAGGTTGTGCAGGGAGTAGCAGAGTTTAACAGCCATCTGGGTGGCATGGCGCAGCGTGTCTCCACAGCGGAAGACACCCTGAACACTATGGTAGCCAACCATGGAACTGATGCAAGACTTACTCAAGCAGCACAGTGATAAGCTGGATAATTTAGAAAATCACGGAATAAGAAAAAAATCTATGCATCATTGAATTGCGGAGACAGTAGCTGATAATAAGCTACGGGGTTTCCTTGAGGCCTGGTTTCCATTACATCTCTCCCTGGATGATTGGGTGGGAAAAATTACCCTAGATAGAGCTCATTGCCTAGGGCAGTGGCGGGAAGGAGACGCTCGGGCCCGTGTTATCATCGCACATTTCTTAAGCTTTGCCCAGAAAGAAGCGGTCCTGCATGTGTCCCTGGTGCGCAGAAATACAGAGTCTGGATCTCAGGACTTCCTTATTTTCCAAGACTACTCAGCAATTATTAGTAAGAAGAGGCGCGACTGTACAAAAGTGTGCAAGAATCTGATTGCTTGGAGACTCCGCTTCTCCCTCCTGTATGCCATATAGATTATCATGGACAGCAGAAGTTCTTTTCAAGCCCAGTGGAAGCTGGTAGCTTTTTGGACTCACTGCCTGCTTGTCTGCATATTAGATAGCAGGACATTCAGCATGTTGCGAACCATCTCAGGATTAACTGGGATTAATGTGTTGGAAAGGTACCTCTATTATACCTGGGACTATTGGAGAATCATACTAATCAGAGGCCTGAGGAGATGACTCTTTAAAGACAAGGACAGTTTATCTAGTTAAAACTACTAAAGGGAATTTTCCATTGCTATGGACTTCGGGGCCTATAAAGTGTTGAGCATAATTGTTCTCCGTAATAATTTTGTGCCTCTGTCCTCTTCTTCTCTTGTTTCTCTATGCACATCTCTCTTGCTACTTTCTTTTTCTTCTTATTGCTCAAGCCCACAAGATATCGGCTCTACACTCACTAATTAGGGGCGGTGCTTCTTCTTGCTGGAACCAATGGAAACATTATTCTCTATTTTCTCTTCTTTTTCTTTTCTCTCTATCCTCTATTAGTGCAGGTAGGACAGTCTGTGTGCCCTGATGGATATGTGCACAGCTCTTATAGTTTATATTTGCATGATTGGGGCCTCAAGCAGGGGAATGAGTGTCTGGGTTTGTTTGTTTTTTCCCTTTCCTCTCCTTGGTTGCCTCCAATCATTCCTTGGGTAAAGCCCTGTCCTCGCTGTGGAATACAAGGCTCCAGTGGAGGAGCACACCGAAAATGGACTTCATGGGGCAGAGGAGGTAGCTACAAAGGAATGATCCTGTAATTTACTCTGCAATGTTTCTATGTGGCTCCAACTATATGGTAAGATAGGATGGGGATGGATGTTCTTGAGAGTGATAGGTAGTATGGATGGGTCTGTGTGGAAGGATGATAAAAAGAGATAACTATGATAAAGGGAAGAGAGGGCTACACACTATGTGGTAGCAGGGTGATCAGCTATGGGATAAGAACATAAGATATGCCATACTGGATCAGACCAAGGTCCATCAAGCCCAGTATCCTGTTTCCAACAGTGGCCAATCTAGGTCATAAGTACCTAGCAGTTTCCCCAAAAGACACAGGTTCCACAATGCTTGTTTTGGGTCAGGCAGTGATATCCCGGGTCCGTTTTAATAATGGTTTATGAACCTTTCCTCCAGGAACTTGTCCAAACCTTTTTTAAACCCAGCTGCACTAACAGCTTTTACTACATCCTCTGGTAACAAATTCCAGAATTTGATTACACATTGAGTGAAAAAATCTTTTCTCTTATTAGTCTTAAATAGGTTACCCTGTAGCTTCATTTAATGAACCCTAGTCTTTCTATATTCTGATGACATAAGCAATCTATCTACGTTTACCCGTTCCACTCTATTCATTAATGTATAGACCTCTATCATATCTCCCCTCAGCCGTCTCTTTTCCAGATTGAAGAGCTCTAACATTTTTAGCCTCTCTTCATAAGGGTATCCTTCCATCCCCTTTACCATTTTGGTGGCTCTTCTCTGTACCTTTTCTAATAATGCTATATCCCTCTATGGGGCCCCAAAGTCACGATGCCTCTCTGGGGAAAATGGAAATTGCGAGCTCAGGAAGGGGGTACAAGAGTGGGGGTATGAATAAAGGGGAAGTAATGGGGCAAGAAGTGGGAATGACAAATTACAGGTGGGGGCAGGACCCCAACGCCATCATGACTCCAAAGGTGGGCTTCTACAAGGAGCAGTGGATGTGGGGATATAAGGGAAGAGCCTGGGAAGGAAGAGGAGGGGAGGGGTGGGATAGTAGAGCTAGCTACCAGGATGCTGATAATGACTAAAAAGGAACAGGGGGGGAGCCTGTGTGGAGAGCATGAAAGAATATGGAAGTGTGGATGGGGGATTGGAGAAGGAAGCCTGGGTTTTTGAGTGGGGATGGCTGATGTGGGGCTGATTCTGTGCTTGGGGAACCAGTGCACAAAAAAGCTGTCTTTCCTGGTCTGGATAAGACAAGATATGGGATACTGGGTAAAGAACTACAAATAGTTTCTTGGAACATCTGCAGTATTGGATCGCCTATAAAGAGATATAAATTAATACAACAGCTGTGCGCCTACCGTGTTGATATTGCCTTTCTTCAGGAAATGCATCAAACAACTGTGGAGCATGCTAAATTGCGAAGAGGGTGGGTGGGGAGGTCTTTGGTGCGGCAGCAATGGGCAAGATGGCGGGGTTGCCATCTTGATAGCTAAAGGCACAGACTTTAAAACATCCAAATGTGAAAGCAGGCCCAAAGGGATGATATTTATTTGTGGAGGGTAAGCTTATGGGCACCCGTGTGGTTCTTGGATCTATCTACAGTATGCTTCCAATACATATGAGGCCTCCTTTTACCAAGGATTGGGGAGTTGTTTGTCGGCGGTGGGGGATACACCATTTCTACTGACTGGAGATTTCAGTGGAGGAGTAGCCTAATGGTTAAGAACACTGGCTTGGGAACCCAGAGACCAGGGTTCGATTCCCACTAGCACTCCTTGTGGCCTTGGGCAAGTCACTTAACCCTCCATTGCCTCAGAGAAGTCCAAGTTATCAATGTCCCTGTTTAATGTACATTACTAAGTTTAAGTTTCAATGTAAATCGCTTTGATTGAAATGATAAAACGATATATAAAACCTGACAAATAAATAAACTGTGCATTAGTGAGCTCTTTTTTTTTTTGGATTGTAAGCCCTCCAAGGGATAGGAAAATGCCTACTGTACCCGACTGCAACTCGCCTTGAGTTACTCCTGAAAAGAAAGGCAACTAACAGTGGCTGGAAGTTACCAGGGCTTTGGCTGGCAGAGCGGGCTCTCCACTGAACGACTGGTGCCTGCTGTGGACAACACTCTCCTTTTTTCACCGTCACCATGGGAGTCCTTCTGGAGGCATTTAAACACTGACAGCTACTCTGCAGCTGCAACCAGTGGTTGCGTGCCTGAAGGGACACATAACCAAAGGGGTACGCCCCTTTGGTATCCATTTGGGGCCCGTTGGGCTCTTTTGCTGCTAGAGATGCCTAGGGGACATGTGAAGAGGAAAAGTAAGTCTTTGAAACAAGTTTCTGGTATGTCCGTTTCAACACCCAAGGGGCTTGTTGACCTGATGGATCAGCATGTTTTCCCCATGGGGGGGATTCAAAGTTAGGCCCAGATTCGGACTTCCTTAATCTCTCACTCTCTTCTTCTGGAGCTTCTCTTAGTTCCATCAATAGGACTTCACTGCCCAATCCGAGTGTTCTTCAATCTTGTGATGGGGGGGAGTTGTTTACTCCTCCTTTGGCCTTCGACGCTGAGAAGGAAACCGTTATGTCAGGTGGCCTTCCATCTCAAACCATTGGGTCAATCCCATTGGTCCCTATTCGGACTTCCAGCTTACTGGGTGGACATAGACGGTCTCCGGTGGTTTACTACGTGGAGATTACTTTATTGGATATCTGGAAGATAGTTTCTGATACGAACCATATGTTATCTGGGCTTATGGAACAAACTAACTTTCTCCTAGCAAGCTGTCACAACATTTCATGAGGTGGAAGTTAATGTTTCCGCAATATCTCAGCAGGTGGACAAAGTTGAAAATCAAGTTGGGTCGTTGCAGTCTGTGAGCGTTACTGGATTAAAGGACACTTTAGTGTTGTATACACAGATTGAGTCCTTAGAAAACGCTTGCAGAGCTAAAAATATTAGATTATTAAATTTTCCTAAGACACGTTTAATGTCACCATTAGTTTTGTTTAAACAGTATTGTAAGGAAGTGTTGTTGTTAGTAGAGGTGGATTCTATTTTGGTGTTGCATGCTTATTTGCCGGAGCGAGCGGCATCTGGGATTGACAGTCTGACTCAGGTGGGAGTGCAGAATGATGTGGACTTAACTGATTTTTTGGAAAATTCTGATGCGATTATCCTCACCTGGGCCACATTGATGGTATCCTTGTCCAATTTGGCTGATAAGAATTTGATTATGAAGGCTTATTTCTCTAAAAAGCAATTTCTTTTTCATGGCCAAAGGATATCTGTTTTCCCGCTGTCTCTCGCTTCATTCAAGTATGGAGGAAGGCTTTTCTCCAACTTAGGCCACATGTGTTGGCTGTTGGGGGGGAACTTCCTTTCTCCATTTTCCTTATAAATGTTTAATTTCATTAAAAGGGAATAAATATATTTTTGCAGACCACTCACAGCTGGAAAGCTTCTTGGATAGTAAACAGGTTTGAAGGAGACATTTTCTTTAATGCTTGTGGTTTTGTGATATTTGCTGGGTTGGGGTTGGGTTGGTTCTTGTAATTGTATTTGATTGCCTCGGTCCTTATTGGCTCTGCTTTTCCACAGTGTAGGCTATGTATCAAGCTGCCCTAGTTATTTTCTTCTACTGTTTGTTTAATTTGGGATGGGTATTGATGTTTGATTATTTTCTTTGTATATTTCTTTGTGCATACTCGGAAAATTCTTAATAAAAACAGAAAAAACCCCCAAATATTGCGCTACTTGAGATTCCAGCATCCACTCGTGTGGATGGAGGATCCAGCTTAGTCTGTTGGCTAAGTGATTCTATGCTCTTGGAAGGTATACTGCATGAAGGTGAATTCTTTGAGGAATTGCCCAGTACGAAAGGCGAATGGCTTCCATACATAGGGTCTGAGAGCCTGTTCCCCCTTGTTTGTTCATTTGTATGAGAAGAGACTGTCCCTTGAGTTGGGGAGAGAAGACTCTGACGGCATTGAAGACTGTCCTGAGCTCTAGGAGATTGATCTGGAGAAGCGCTTTTTGAGCAGACCAAAGGTCTTATGTTGTAAGGCCATTGAGATGGGCTCCCCTGCCTAGTTTTGATGCATCAGTCATTAGGGTATACTGCAGTGCAGACATCTGAAAAGGTGAACCTATGACCAGGTTCTGTGGTGTGCACCACCACTGAAGGGCCGTTCTCATTTGCAAAGTGATGTTGACGAGGTTGGATAGGCGACCTGTGGACTGCTTCCATTATTGTGAGAGAGTCCACTGCCTGATCCTCATGTTGAGACGGGCGTGGGGCACGACACAGACTGTGGAAGCCATGTGGCTTAAGAGGCGTAGAAATGTTCTGGCCGTAACTGATGATTGTTGTTGGACCTGTATGGCTAAGGCAGTGAGACAGAGGTGTTTGTCCTCTGGCAGGAACACCCTGCTTCTTACTGTGTCTAATCGAGTTCCTATGAACTAAAGGTCCTGGGTTGGCGTGAGATGTGATTTTGGATAATTTATTACAAAACCTAACTCCTGGAGGACATGAATTGTTTGATTTAGGTCGGAAGTGACTGCTGAAGTGGTATGTGCCCTTTCTCCAGGACCAAGCAGGAAGTCAGTCCTCACATATGGGTGATGACGGAGCCCCCATGCGGAGCATTTCCCCAGCTTTCACAGAAAGCCTTTGGGACTGCCAGCATGCATGCGCGGTCCCCTTCCCACCCAAGGGTGCCATCTTGCTCAGTCTTCTTTTTTCCTTGGAGCCCAATGGACGTGGTTCATGTTCACCCGTGAAAAAAAGTTGATTTTTCGTGTTTTTTCTCGGTTCGACGCCGGTTTCCCCTTCCCGCCTCGGGCCAGTACACCGGTATCGAGCCCAGACTTCTTTTTTCATTTTTTGTCCTTCTTGACTAGCGTTGGTGCCATTTTTCTATTTTTCACTGGCAGCCCTGTCTTTTGACCTCGCAAGGGCCCTTTTTCCCCCGATGGCTGCCAGCGGGTTTAAGAAGTGTGATTGGTGTAAGAAACTTACGTCTCTCTCTGACACACATGACTGCTGCCTCCATTGCCTCAGACCCGATCATGACCCGATGATCTGTGGTCCGTGTGGGAAAATGTCCTCAAAGGCGTTGAGGAGTCGGCAGCACCAGAAGGAAAGAATCTTCTCTGACTCCGTGTCCGGCCAGGCCCAGACTTCGTCAGAGGCCTCGATGTCTCGAGATTCCGATCCCGAGCATCGCCGAGGATCGGGGAGCATCGCAGGAAGAAGAAACCCGCGAGGGCGGTGTCGGTGGAGGCACGGCTCCTCGAGGGCCAGGTCGCATAGCCCCGACCGCCGTCCCGGGTCTTCGGAGTCGGAGAGGCCTGCAAAACAACCTCGTGTGGAGCCGAAGTCCCCGAGTCACGTAAGTGCTGTAGTCCTCGTGGACTCTCCTCCGGGGGAGCCGACGTTGGGCCCGACGCCGTCGGGGCCCGAGTCGGGAGCTGCTGAGTCTCCTGAGCTTTGACTCAGGTTGATGGCCTTAGAGAGCAGCTTGGTTGCCTTCATGGAACAGCAGCGGGCACTGATCGCCGGTCTCACTGGTGCATCTGCCCCGACCTCCGGGACATCGACGTCCAAGTCGACCCCGGAGGCCGAGCCGATCCTCGAGTCCATGCGCTGTCAAGTCGATCCTCGGCCAAGGTCTCCCTCAGCCTCCCATTCGGGACCGAGGTCGTCGACGCCGGTACCCTCGGCGTCGGGGCGGATGGCATCGGTGCCTGCCTGACCGGAGCCGCTCGATTCCTCCTCTGAGGAATCGGGCTGGGAAACAGAGGACGAGGAGTCCCCGGACACCTTTCGGACCCGGTGTGTCCCTTCAGACTCACCGGAGTCCAAACCACGGAGACGGTCCCCCCCCCGGAGGACACCTGATTTTCGTATTTCGTGCGGGACATGGCCAAGGCCTTGGCCTTCCCCACGGATCCCGAGGACGAGCCTCGAGCCGAGGAGCTTGAGGCCCTGCAGTATGACTCTCCTACCAAGGAGGCCTTTACTGTACCGGTTCTTCCGATTCTGGAACGGTTGCTCTTCTGCATGTGGGAGGCGCTGGCCTCGACACCCATTCTGAGCAAGTGGGTCGATTCCATCTATCGAGTCCGCAAGAGCCCCGGGTTCCAAAAGGCACAGCTACCGCACCACACCATGGTTGTGGAATCGGCCATGCATCGTCTGAAGAGTCAGAAGATGCACTCCTCGGTGCCTCCCGGCCGGGAGGCCCAGAACCTGGATGCCCTCGGTAGAAAGTGCTTCCAGGGCTCTATGCTTGCTTACCATGTCCAGACCTACCAGCTGTACATGGGCATGTACCTTCGAGACCTTGGAAAGGAGATTGCCGGGTTCTCTGCTGGTCTCTCTGAAGAATCTTTGCAGAGGTTCAAGGCCCTGTCATCGGGGATCCGAGAGTGCTCAAAGTTTCTCTCTCGAGCAGCCTATGATGGCTTCGAGGCTTCGACCCTTGTAGCCGTGGCCGGCATCGGTGCACGCCGTCAGGCTTGGCTACAGTCATCGGACCTCGAGCCATGGGTGCAAGACAAGTTGGTCGATGTCCCCTGCCGAGGTGAAAACCTCTTTAGCAAGCCCATGGCTGAAAAGGCTGCAGAACTCGAGTCCCTCACCCAGACAAGGCTGTCCAGGAAAACTTCTGCCCCTTCTCAGAAAAAGAAGGGCTCGGGACAAAAGACCTTTTACCCGAGGAAGTCATCTGCCTACAAATTATACCCTCATTTTCAGGCCTCCACAGCTCCCCAGCAGGGTCAGCAGGCCAAGGGGCAGGGACATGGACCGCGTAGGCAGAAAACCCCCAAGCCACCAGCTCCGGCTCCTGCACAGCAGGGAGCGGGGTTTTGACTCCAGTGGCATAGCCTCTCCTCCTCAGCTGGCCCCTCCCAGCACAGGAGGCCGGCTGACCCTGTATGCCCACAGGTGGTCAGCCGTAACAAGGGATACCTGGGTGCTAAGCATAGTCCAGAAGGGCTATCTCCTCCACTTCCACCAGGTACCTCCCTCCTACTTTCCAGGGGAGCCTCCAAGACTCCCTCTGCACAGGGACTTACTCCTGCAGGAGTTAGCAAGTCTTCTGAAGGAACAGGCGGTGGAACCGGTGCCTCACCACCTGAGAGGTCAAGGCTTCTATTCCAGGTACTTTCTAGTACCAAAAAGAACAGGAGGCCTCAGGCCCATCCTAGACTTGCGGAATCTGAACAAGTTCCTGGAGAGGGAAAAGTTCAAGATGCTTACCCTTGGAATCCTGCTGCCCTACCTCCAGCAGGGAGATTGGCTATGCTCCTTAGACCTAAAGGATGCTTATACTCACATCCTTATTCATCCAGACCACAGACAATATCTCTGATTTGTGGTGGGAGGAAACCATTACCAGTACAGCGTACTCCCTTTTGGCCTAACCTCCGCCCCCAGGGTTTTCACCAAGTGTCTGGCAGTGGTGGCGGCCTATCTCAGAGTTCAAGGACTCTTTGTCTTTCTATACCTGGACAACTGGCTCATTAGGGGTCAGTCTCCACAAGAGACCAGTCAAGCCACCCTCCGCACTGTCGCTCTTCTCCAGCATCTGGGGTTTGTCATAAACTTTGCAAAGTCCGCTTTGCACCCCTCACAGAACATGGAGTTCATAGGAGCAAGACTGGACACCCTTCAAGCAAAGGCTTTTTTGCCAGTGGACAGGGCCCACAGACTGATGGACTTGGCCAGCCAATTCCACTGCAATTCTCTGGTCTCCGCCAGACAATTCCTGAGGCTCTTAGGCCACATGGCATCCACGGTCCATGTAACTCCAAATGCCCGTCTACACATGAGGCCAGCTCAGTGGGGCCTCAGAACTCAGTGGCTACAGGCCACGGGAAGCCTGACGGACAAAGTGTGAGTGTCTAAGCTACTAGCTTCTTCTCTACAGTGGTGGCTTCATCTTCCGAATCTGCTAAAAGGGGTGCCTTTTCAAGCACCTTAACATTCTCAAGTGCTAACAACCGATGCTTCTCTCCAAGGTTGGGGTGCACATTGCCAAGGAGCATGCACCCAGGGCCTCTGGTCCCCTTGGGAGTCCGCACAGCAGATCAATTTCCTAGAGCTCAGAGCAATCCGCCTGGCCCTCCGGACTTTCTCTCATGTCCTCTCTCGCCAGTCCGTCTTAGTGAAGACGGACAATCAAGTTGCCATGTTCTGTGTGAACAAGCAGGGGGGAACAGAGTCACAGCCTCTATGTCAGGAGGCACAGGACCTGTGCTCCTGGGCAGTCAATCATGGCATACTACTCAAGGTCGTCTATCTCCCTGGACAGGAGAATTACCTGGCAGACAGGTTGAGCAGGATTCTGCAGCCACACGAATGGCAGTTGAATCCTCTGGTGGTTCAACAGATCTTCCTAAGATGGGGTCTTCCCACCATGGATCTCTTTGCCAGTCCACTGAACCGTCAACTGCCCAGTTTCTGCTTCAGGCAACCGCATCCTCTCAGAGTAACAGCGGATGCCTTTCTCATTCCATGGTCTACAGGTCTTCTATATGCGTTTCCTCCCAGGCCTCTAGTGTCCAAGACATTGCTCAAAGTGATCCGGGACAAGGCCTCGGTGATCCTGGTGGCCCCCAGGTGGCCAAGGCAACCATGGTTCCCACTTCTTTTACAACTAGCGGTGGACACTCCTCTTCCTCTGGGGATGCAACCCGATCTCCTGTCTCAGGAGCAGGGATCTCTCTTACACCCCAACCTCCAGTCCCTCAATCTGATGGCCTGGCTGCTGAAAGGGTAGTTCTAGCACCCTTACTGCTGCCTAAGGAAGTGGAGGATGTGGTCTTGGCCTCTAGGAGGCAGTCCACTCGGAAGTCATATGCTCTCAAGTGGCGTAGGTTCTCTACCTGATGTGCTCAACACAAGGAGGATCCTTTCTCATGCCTGGTACCAGTGGTGCTGCAATATTTGCTACACCTGTCCAATCTGGGCCTTAAATCCAACTCTGTTAGGGTCCATCTCAGTGCTCTCTCCGCGCACCATTCACCGGTGGAGGGTCAATCTCTCTCAAGCCACCCTTTGGTGGCTCGCTTCCTCAGAGGCCTACTTTTGCTTAAGCCTCCAGTTCGTCCACCTGCCCCTGAGTGGGATTTGAATGTGGTCTTGCAACGGCTTACTTGCCCACCATTTGAGCCTATGGCTACTTGCCCTTTGCGCTTTCTCTCTTGGAAAGTGTTGTTTTTGGTAGCTCTTACCTCAGCAAGGCGAGTGAGCGAACTTCAAGCCCTGGTGTCAGAGGCGCACCATACACTAGGTTCTATAGCAGTGGTTCTTAACCTGGGTTCGATCGAACCCTAGAGGTTCGGTAAGTCAGTCTCAGGGGTTCGGCGGAGGTCAAGACACAAGACACGCACCCGACTCATATGATTCGTGATGATATGCCCCGCTTGGCCATCATTGGCTGCAGGTGATCACACTACAGTGCTTGGCCAATCTGTGCTGCAGGGAATTTGGTGCACTCAGTAGTCGACTTGTGACTGTCGTGATGGTATGTCGTGTGATTTCTTTCTTAATATTTTAATCCATACTAACTATGTCGAGCAAAAAAAGAAAGTGGTCAGACGAATATTTACAACATGGATTCGCATATATAACAGAACGTGATGGGAGTCAGCGTCCTAGCTGCATGATTTGCAGTGCCAAGTTAAGCAATTCTAGTCTAGTATCTTTATCTTTATTTTAACATTTGATAGACCGCTTTTGTCGAAACATAAAGCGGTGTACAATAAAAGGTTAGCAATGTAAAACATGGAAAAGAATGCCATAATAAAATAGGAAAGCAAAGAGTAAAATAAAGTATAGACAAGTAGATAGACACTAAAACCAAGACTTCCATGATACAATTACAAAACAAGGCGACAGGTCCAAACCAAGGGGAGACAGGACAAAACATAGGAGCAAGCCAAACAAAACAAGACTAACAGTAGCTGTAGGGCGGAACATCGGGAGAGAGGTTAAACGCTTGCTGAAACAGATGAGTTTTGAGTGATATAGTTTTGAAGCCATTCTATCAGGGGTGAGAGCAGGAGCTCCCCCTTCCTCCTTAAGCCACCAATAGCACAGAATGCTCAACGGCATAAAAACCGCCGTTTCCAGCGCTGAGGGAGAGAAGCCATTCTATCAGGGGTGAGAGCAGGAGCTCCCCCTTCCTCCTTAAGCCACCAATAGCACAGAATGCTCAACGGCATAAAAACCGCCGTTTCCAGCGCTGAGGGAGAGAAGCCATTCTATCAGGGGTGAGAGCAGGAGCTCCCCCTTCCTCCTTAAGCCACCAATAGCACAGAATGCTCAACGGCATAAAAACCGCCGTTTCCAGCGCTGAGGGAGAGAAGCCATTCTATCAGGGGTGAGAGCAGGAGCTCCCCCTTCCTCCTTAAGCCACCAATAGCACAGAATGCTCAACGGCATAAAAACCGCTGTTTCCAGCGCTGAGGGAGAGAAGCCATTCTATCAGGGGTGAGAGCAGGAGCTCCCCCTTCCTCCTTAAGCCACCAATAGCACAGAATGCTCAACGGCATAAAAACCGCCGTTTCCAGCGCTGAGGGAGAGAAGCCATTCTATCAGGGGTGAGAGCAGGAGCTCCCCCTTCCTCCTTAAGCCACCAATAGTACAGAATGCTCAACGGCATAAAAACCGCCGTTTCCAGCGCTGAGGGAGAGAAGCCATTCTATCAGGGGTGAGAGCAGGAGCTCCCCCTTCCTCCTTAAGCCACCAATAGCACAGAATGCTCAACGGCATAAAAACAGCCGTTTCCACGGCGCACACGCGCCTTGCGGGCCCGCGCCTGGCGTGGCCCTTAGGCGTTGGTCCGTGGCGTCTGTCTCTGAAGTGGTTTCCTACTGTTATGGTTTGGCTTGCCTTTGGGCGAGCTGCGGTGGCTGGGACTGTTTCCACCCCTTCCAGATCGTATGTAATGTATAGTTATTCTATGTATGTACTGTAACATATTCCTTGTGTTATGTAATCCCTTTTATTACCGCTCTGATTTTATTAAGAGTGGTATATGTTTCATTCACCTCTGTTTAACCTTGTATTGTATTGTTCTGTGACCGCTTTGATTGAAGGAAAAAGCGGGATATAAATCTGTTTAAATAAATAAATAAATAAATTGAGAGTAAGAGGGTTCTAACCGGAGAGTAGGTGGTAGTGCATTCCACAGCACCGGCATTCCACAGTACCGGCAAAACTAAAGGAACACTTCCTTAACCTGCATGGAGATGGGGAATACAAGAACACAACGCTTGCTGAATTCAAGGTGAAGAGAGCCAGATTCGATGAAAAGGCTGCTCTGCCTGCTCTCGGCTTTGTACCCATCAACAAACCGATCCTCACAGCATCGTACGAAGTTGCTTACCTGATCGCAAAGCAGGGCAAACCACACACCATTGGTGAAACACTCATAAAACCAGCTGTGTTGAAGTGATGTTAATGCACGATTCATTTTGTGAACCAGTAAAACATATACCTATGTCTTGAATTTGAAAAAAAATCATATTTTATTTTTCAATAAAGAAGGGTTCGGTGAATGTGCATATGAAACTGGTGAGGTTCAGTACCTCCAACAAGGTTAAGAACCACTGTTCTATAGGAACAGGGTAGTCTTACGGACTCACCCTAAGTTCCTTCCCAAGGTTGTCTCCTCCTTCCATCTCAATCAGGAGGTGGTTCTTCCGACTTTCTTTCCCAGGCCGCATGCCAGCCGGGCTGAGATGGTCTTGCACACCCAGGACTGTAGGAGGGCGTTGTCCTTCTACCTTGACCGTACGCAGGAGCATCGAAGGGTTGTCCAGCTCTTCGTATCTTTTGACCCTAATAAGTTGGGGTTACCTGTCTCCAAGCGTACCCTATCCATCTGGGTAACAGACTGTATCGCCTGGGCGTACAGGGCAGCCGGCCTCTCGTTGCAGGTTCGAGTCACGGCTCACCGTGTCAGGGCGAAGGCTGCGTCAGTGGCTCATCTCCGCTCTGTTCCGTTGGCAGTCATCTGCAGGGCCGTTACTTGGTCTTCAAGCCAGACTTTTGCGGCCCACTACTGCCTCGAGAGGGAGTCCCGCAGGCAATGTTCCCTCTAATTTTCTGTAGGCTGTGTGCGCATAAAATATCAGCTGTGCAGCTTTTGAAGGAAGGTTAAATTTTTGTGCGCCATATAATGACACTCAGAGTTATATACTTTAAAATTTGACTACACGTTAGAATACAGTATGTACACCACATTGATTGCACTAGAAAATATTGTAGAACTTGTGAAAACCATAAATACACAACAACCTTTAAATTTTAAGACGTCTGTGTTTTCTATAAGAATCAGAACCGTAATGTTTGTGCGCTCTGTTGTAAAGTATGTGCGCTCGCTCGGCGAGGTGTGTGCGCGCGCACACACGCGCACAGCTTAGAGGGAACAGTGCCCGCAGGGACAATGCTTTCGGACAGGCGGTACTCCGTAATCTCTTTGAGGTATAGGCAACTCCTACCCTCCGGCCCTGGTGTTGGGCTACCGTTCGGGGACGTTCTTAGAGAAGATTCTTTTCGTACATGCTGAGGCTCTAGAGGGAGCATATTTTTTCAGCTTTGGGTCCCCGATAGCCTTAAGCTGGGGAGTCCCATATGTGAGGACTGACTTCCTGCTTGGTCCTGGAGAAAGAGTAGTTACTCACCTGTAACAGGTGTTCTCCAGGAGCAGCAGGAATCAGTCCTCACAACCCTCCCTCCTCCCCTTGGAGTTGCAGTCATATCCTTTATTTTGTTTTTTGCTGTCTTTTGGCTATGTCATCAGACTGAGCAAGATGGCACCCTTGGGCGGGAAGGGGACCGCGCATGCGTGCTGGCAGTCCGAAAGGCTTTCTGTGAAAACTGGGGAAATGCTCCGCATGGGGGCTCCGTCGGCACCGATGTCACCCATATGTGAGGACTGATTCCTGCTGCTCCTGGAGAACACCTGATCTCCAGGAACAAGCAGGAATGAGTCTTCACATATGGGTACGTCGGTACCGATGGAGTCCGCGCGGGAACTCTTCCCAGCGTCCAATCAAAGAGCTTTTGGAAGCATCCCACCATGCCTGCGTGCTGCCTTCCCGCCTTTCCCAACTGCCTCTCCTCAGTTTTCGTTTTTCCGAGGAGCCGGCAGGACGTCCTCCTGTCACCGCAGAAATTTCTTGTTTTATTTCTTTAGTTTTCTTGTGGTCGCGGCTGTCTCCCGACGCCACCGGTACCGCAGGTGTTTTCTTTTCTTTTCTTGTAAAATCTTCCTTATTCAAGGAATATTTTTTCTTCATAGTGTCTCACGGTGTCTTAGGCCTTTTAGGCCTCTTCTTTTTCCTTCATGGAACCGCCAGCCACTTTCTCCAAGAAATGTTCAAACTGTGGCGGTACAACTTTATTTTTAGACCCTCGAAGTCGGTGTCTAACCTGCTTGGGTCCTGACAACAGTTTGGTGAGAAGAGGTCTTCAATATCGAGGTTCCCTCGATACATGGTTTCCCTCCAGCTTTGGGGCACCGTCCCCTTCTTCTTCTACACAGGATCAGGTAACCCACAAACAGTCTGTTAAGACTAGCCAGCCCTCGAGTGGTAGGTCTCATGCACAGCATGTAGACGGCTCCGGCCTTGCCCTCGAGGGCCCACTGGCTTCAAAACCCCAGTGGGAGTCTTCGGTCTCCAAAGCATATAAGGGGTTTCAAGTTGTTCCTGGGGTTCACCCCTCACAGAACATACCTGAGCCGTGTCCGGTGGTGGCATCCGCTTCGAGCGGTACCGATACCCCGACATCGGCACTGGTGTTGGATGAAACACTCCTCACCAGGGATGGTCATCTGGCGTCCTCTGTGCCTTCGGGACCGGTGGATACACTACAGACTGACTTTCCATTATCGGTACCAGCACCGATACTACCACCGACATCGGTACCCTCCAGACGTGCATCGATAGCCTCACTTCCTTCGATGCCGAGTCTAGAATCGCTCTCCAGTCTGGAGGACTGGGTACCGAATCGCCTTGGTACCGTCCCTCAGCGGTACCGAAGGCTCGGTTCCGATGATTTGGATCCGCAACTCTCGGTTCCCCCAAGGCCGATTGAGTTGCCACTAGCTGACCTTCATTCACCGGTATCAGACACGGTACCGAAGTCAGTACTGATGTCCTCATTACCCTTACGGTCGGTGCCTTCACGCTTCTCTTCTCGATGCCGAGTTTAGAATCGCTCTCTAGTCTGGAAGACTCAGTACCAATACACTTTGGTACCGACACCGATCGATACCGGTGGTTTGGTACCGAGGATAGCACCCGGAGGTTTTCGGTTACCTCGGTACCGATTGAACTGTCGCCGATGACTGCTCCGATGTCTTTGTCGGGCTTGACTCCGACATCGGTACCGGTATCGGCATCGCTACCGGTATCCACAGTAGCATCGTGGCCAACTCCTACCATGCTTTTTTCAACAGGATCGCTCCCTTCTATGCCAAGCTTGGAGTCGATACCTGGCATGGGCAATGTGGTAATGGCGGTCGCTGCTCCTGACACCCAGTACCGGCGGCCATCCTTTAAGCATTCCACACTGCACTGTGCAGGATCTTCTATTCCTATATATCTGCATAGCTCTGTCGCTGCTCAGGCTAGTTCTTCATATCTAACCTGTCCAAGGGAAATTCCTGTTGGGGAACCTTTTTTTTTTCAGAGTTTCCTCCTGGATATAGCAAGATCTCTTGCCATTCCTATCCCAGGACATGATCCTGCACATGACTCTCTTTCTACCAAAGCAAAGGAGAACATAATGCTTCCTTTGCATCATTCCTTGCAGGATCTCCTTCTAGAAATGTGGGAAACACCTTTAAGGGTACTCCTACCTTCCAGAGCAACTGATCTCTTATATCAGGTGCCCCCCTCTCCAGGGTTTCAAAAGACTCAACTTCCTCATCATTCCATAGTTGTGGAATCAGCAATGAGGCGGGTAAAGAGCAAGAAAAAGCACTCTTCTTATCCACCAGGTCGTGAGTCTAAGACACTTGATGCCTTTGGACGTCAAACCTTCCAGACATCTATGCTTTCTGCAAGAATTCTCTCATATATTTTCTATATGAGTCTATCTCTTGAGGAGGTCACAAAGCAATTACATATTTTGACTCCTTCCCTTCCAGAGTCCAAGAGTGCACACTATTCTTCACTGCTCAAGCATCTCCAGAATATCTCTTGGTTTCTTACTCGTGCTTCCCTAGACTCTTTTGAGTCTGTTAGCAGGACTTCTGCTATAACTATAGGGGCACGGCGTAGAGCCTGGCTCCAAGCTTCAGACTTGGACAAATGGGCACAGCACAGACTGGGACATACTCTTTGCACTGGAGACAATCTTTTCAACAAGGAGTCGTTACGTCAGGTTACTCAGTTCTCCACTGACTTACCTGTTCCTAGGGGCTGTTCTGCACCTTCTTCTGTCCCAGTAGGTAGGAAATGTCCTGCCAAACTTTCTTCCCATAAGAGAAGAAGGTTTTATGCATCATCTGCCCATCATATAGATGTTCCCAAACAGGGGAAGCATCGTCCTGGTCTGCAGAGTTCAACCTCTCACCAGGCTCAGCAAACCCAGCAACCACAGGGTTTCTGATCAATCCATCAGATGCTTGTGACTCTTGGGATTAGAATCTGCAGTTGCTTCTTCTCAATAGAGGCAATCCACTGCTGTCATTCCAAATCCTAAACATGGATCTCTTCCCGAAAGACATCCATTCTTTCTATGTTCTATGAGCTGTCAGGATGTTCATGCTTCTAGGTCACAGGGTTCTCCTCTTTTCCTGCTAGGGAAAGAGGCCTATCCACTATCAAATGATAGTTTCCTGTGCCAGCGTGTCTTTTTTTCCTTTCTATAAACGTACTACTTTGTAAGTTTTCTTCAGCTCCATTCGCTTTACCCTCTTACCAGGGTTTTCCTCTGTAAGGGCGGTATTGCTTCACTGGAGGACTTTTTCTTCAGCCTCTCCAGTTTTCTTACTTTTCCAGTGCGGAGTTCTCTTCTCTGAGTTGACTCCTCTTTTTCAATCTTACTTTGAAGCAGTTCATCAGACACGTCCAGAGTTTTCTACTCTTGTTTTGTCTGTTCTTTCTGTTTTTTTTTAAACAGTACTATTCTTCTGCTGTCTGGCTAGCAGCTGCCAATGCAGGAGCCTTAATGTTTGGACCACTGGTTCTTGTCCACCAGCAACCAGATTTGTCCTCCACTAACATTCTGTCTGGTTTTAGTAGTGGCTCCAAGTCAGTACTGTCATCTGTCTTGGGAATTTTTTCACTACAAGCTTGTTGGATTGTCTTCTCTTTCTGCCATCTCCATTCCCCTGGGTTTGGCAGCATAGTTGACATAGGTACTGGCTCTACTGCAGCCAGTTCTGTCTCCTCATTCTCCTGCATCATGCTCTCTGCAATTCTACAGAGAAGCTCTCCACTATGGGCCCTTGCTAGAGAGCATGGTTTTTTTTTTTCTCCAACAGCTATACTAGATGGTTGAAAAAGGCTTTTTCAGTCATGTCTCCCATGACTAGAAAAGTTCTCCTTTTTAATATAAAGGACATAGGCCTCCTCTTACGTGAAAGCTTAAGGAGTTGCTAATTCCCTGCTTTGGTCCATAGTATTTCCAGTAGGGAATATGTTTTCTCCTTCCAGCTCGTCCTCATGGTAAGAATGCATGATACCTTTTTGCCCTTAAACAGGTCAGCATGGTATCTCATTCCTATGCGTCTTCTGTTCACTTACCATGCTAGAGTTCTAGAATACTCCGGACTTGCTGGCTGCAGACTGATATCATCCTCTGCTTTTCACGTAACCATCCTGGTTATTCTGCTACCTAGCATCCCTGTAGCCATAACCAGTGGGAATTGATTCTCTATATATCTTCTCAAGTAGGTTCCACCTTCTTGTTATTAGATGAATCTTTCCTCTACACATTTTCCTAAGTGAATACCTTTTTGTAGGCATATCTCTGTCTGCTTCTTTGCAGACTTCCATATAGAGGCCTATATATATTTATACCTATAGCACACATCTTACAGATGTCTATGTCTATCATTTGTGTGTATTTTACGCCCTTCATATCTCACTATAGATATATTCTCATATATCTATAGGTTATATATCTATATCTATCTATCTATATATATATATGTATATATGTGTATGTATATATATGTATATATGTGTATGTATATATATGTATATATGTGTATGTATATATATGTATATATGTGTATGTATATATATGTATATATGTGTATGTATATATATGTATATATGTGTATCTGTCGAGATATTTTACTATCGGTAGATATGTATTCTGCTTTATCTACCTGACTGTCCAGGCTCATATAGCTATATGATTCTGACAGATGGGCTTTACCCATACTTATGCTATCCAGCATGTTTTAGGGTCCTACACTCACAACCACTTCCGTGGTAGTTAACACCTACCATAACCTTAAGGTTAGGTACCCCTGAAGCTCTCCATGTTCCAATATCTCTTCCAGCTGACCTCAGTTAGGAGAGACATTGCGGATCTTCAGCTAATCACAGGCTCTAACGTCTCCGGCGTTGTCCTTTCTTTTGGGATACAAGGGGTTCCCATACCCTTTCTCCCCACAAGGACTGGGCCTGTTTGTCCACATCGGTTAGCCTTTCTCTTTTTGTTCCTAAGAGTGAGCCACTCTGCTGCCAAAAGAGTTGGGCTTTTATCATAAAGCCTTCCGCTGAAGGCCCACCGTTTTTGTACTACGCCAGTTTTTACTACTGGGGTTACCTGTTACCTTTCAGGATTCTGACCTCCATTGCTTTTCCTACAGGTTTTCTACCTCAACTTACAGTGAGGTCCTTCTCGAGGTTCCTCTACTGGGTTCCCCAGTAGATTCCATGAATCTCCATACTTCTCTGAAGTCCTGTTAGGGGAGGTCCATATTGCAATATTTTTTCTTTGCAATATCATTGATGACAATTATCATCCACACATGGACTCCTTGTCTGCAGTCCTATGCTAGGGTTAACTGTTCCACAGCACCTTTTTCTCTTCAACTCCTACCCTCCATCCTCAGGATGCCTGGTGTTGTGGCGGAATGCATGTTCCAACCTATGACATGCTGGGACTCCAGGCATCTCAGCTTGGAATTCCCCATATTTGAAGACTCATTCCTGCTTGTTCCTGGAGATAGCACAGTTACTTACCTGTAACAGGTGATCTCTGGGAACAGCAGGAATAAGTCTTCACAACCCACCCACCTCCCCAGGAGTTGTATCTCTATCTATCTTTCCTTTCCTCTCTCTCTCTCTCTTTGTCTCAGCTTTAAAACTTAACTGAGGAGAGGCAGTTGGGAAAGGCGGGAAGGCAGTACGCAGGTGTGGTGGGATGCTTCCAAAAGCTCTTTGATTGGACGCTGGGAAGCGTTCCTGTGCGGACTCCGTCGGTATCGACGTACCCATATGTGAAGACTTAGTCCTGCTGTTCCCAGAGATCACCTGTTACAGGTAAGTAACTGTGCTTTACAGGTGAGTAACTACTCTTAACAGCCAGTCGTCTAAATAGGGGAACAGAAAGATCCCCAAAGCTTGAAGGTAGGCTGCGACAACAGCCAAATATTTTGTTAAGACTCTGGGTGCTGAGGCCAATCCGCATGGGAGGACTCAGTACTGATAGTGGTTGTCCTGAAAAATGAACCTAAGAAACTTTCTATATTATGGGTGGATCAGGATATGTGTATAAGCATCTTTTAGATCCAGAGAGCATAACCAATCATTTTGTTGGAGGTATGGCAGAAGAGTGCCTTGAGAAATCATCTTGAATTTCTCCTTGACGAGAAATTTGTTGAGATTTCGGAGATCTAATATAGGTCTGTGACCTCCCATCTTTTTTTGAATTAGGAAGTATCAGTAATAGAATCCCCAGGCCCTGCTGAGATGAGGGAACCTTCTCTATAGCTCCTGGTCTCAGCAGTGAGAGAATTTCCTGCTGAAGCAAGGAGGAGCGAAGCAGATCCAAGGAGGGTTGTTCCACAGAGTGACTGGGAGGAAGATCCTGGAATTTCAGCTGTAAGCCCTGACTGACTAGATGTAAAGTCCAGGGCTCAGAATTGATGTTGATCCAACAGTGTGCAAAATGCACCAGTCTTCCTGGGATCATAGGAGGAAGAGGAATGATTATGGGAGAATTGCCCATGCTCTTTTTGAAGCAGTCAAAAACTCTGAGGAGGTTGAGTTGTAGCTGCAGGCTGTGGTTTGGAATACTGTCCAACAGATAAGCACAGTCCACATGCCAAACAACAGACCCAGTCAGAGACGTGGAGGCAAGGAAGGAACTATTTATATACCACCTTTATTTCATAAAGCCAGGCCCGACACAGGCCGTGTTTCGTTTATGCCTTCATCAGGGGCTTTGGCTATGATAACATATAAAAACATCATTAAAAACAGTCATAAGTCATAAAACAAATTATAAATGTAAACCTAATCATATAAGGCACCCATGAATATATCAATGCGTTAATAAATAACTAAAATATCAATAAATAAATAAATATAGACCACTAAAGTACAGCAAAATATCTGTTAACTAAAAAACAAATAAATAAATAAATAACTGCGTATGTGTAACATACTCATAATACATGTAAAATCACACAAATATAGGACCCAAATAAAATAAAGCCATGAAGTAGTTATTTGAATAAGAAACAGCATAACCTACAACTTTATATGCTTAAAAATACTGTGTTCATTCTTACCTATATGATTTTCCTGCCACACTGCTATAACTAGAGGAAAGAAAAGAATAAGAAGGACCATTCCAGATGGCTACATTCCACAAATTCCATTCTTGGTGCAATAGTCAATTATTAAATAAGAATTTGTTAAAAAATTTTGATAATTTTTTTTTATAAATATAAAACTAAATAAACAAAATACACACACTTAGAGGAAAACGCTAAAAAACCAGGAAAGCGCAACAGTATCTAACTGAGACCCCACCTCACCTCATTGTGATCTCTAAACTATCTAACTATAGTTCTGATGTATATTCTTAAAAATAGAGTCATTGTACCATATTAATATTATTCTGATACTTTTAAACCACTACAAGCTGGAATGTAGATTTTTTTAGACCCACCATAGACATTCTTTTATTAGATGTTTTTTTTAATAACTTCTATTTATGTGCCTTTTATTTGGGTCCTGTATTTGTGTGATTTTACATGTATTATGAGTATGTTACACATACGCAGTTATTTATTTATTTATTTGTTTTTTAGTTAATAGATATTTTGCTGTACTTTAGTGGTCTATATTTATTTATTTATTGATATTTTAGTTATTTATTAATGCATTGATATATTCATGGGTGCCTTATATGATTATGTTTACGTTTATAATTTGTTTTATGACTTATGACTGTTTTTAATGATGTTTTTATATGTTATCATAGCCAAAGCCCCTGATGAAGGCATAAACGAAACACGGCCTGTGTCGGGTCTGGCTTTATGAAATAAAGGTGGTATATAAATAGTTCCTTCCTTGCCTCCACGTCTCTGACTGGGTCGGCTGTGGTTTGGAAGCCTTGGGTTTCCTGACCTGTTTCTGGCCCTGCTGTCTCTGTTGCTGTTTTGGGGCAGAGTAGCCAGAAAATGAATGATATGGAGGATTAAACCTTTTCTTCATAGGGAAGAAAGGTTTCTTAGTGGTAGTTGTCTTCTTAGAAGAGTCTGCTGTCTTCCTTGAAAGCCTCTTCATGGTGAGATCATCAGTTTCTTTTTCACCGGCCTTCTTCCTCCACCTCTGACCAAAGAGGTTTTCACCATTAAAGGGTATGTTGATTAATTTATCCTGGACCCACTGTTCCAGGACAGATGCTTGGAGCCATGCCATTCTCCTAACTGCAATGCAGGCTGCAGCAGATCTGCTGTTGGCCTCAAATGCATCGAATGCTGCTCTTGTTAAAAACTTTGATGTATTCTGGGCATGTGTTGCCAAGACCTGATGAGCCGCCTGCTTGTCAAGGGACAGAAGAGTGGTAAACTCTGACAAGTCTCTCGAGACATCTTTGAGAAACATTCCCATATATAGCATATAGGAGTCTATCCTAGAGGCTAGCATGGTAGCTTGGAATGCCTTCCTTCCAAATGCATCCAGGGTCCTGGCCTCTCTCACGGAGGAGTGATTTTTCTGGCTTTTTATCCTCCTCATAGGAGACTCTACAACCATGGAGTGGTGGGGGAATTGTGGCTTCTGGAAACCTGGAGAGGGAGGGACCCTATAAAGGGTATCGAGTCTCTTACTCACCACAGGGGTTGACATGGGGGCCTCCCACATCCAAGCCATTCGTTTCTTTAAGATGTTATGCACCGGGAGAGCAGCAGACTCCTTCTGCGCCAATAGGTATTGGAGAATATCTAGCTCCTCAGCTCTTGGTTCCATTTCTATAGCCACTGAAACATCGAGAGCTGCCATGTCCTTAATAAAATCTTGAAAGGACGTGTCCTCGGGTAGCAAATGTCGATGTTCACATGGTGGCAGTGGATCAGATGGTACCTCCCTATGATTAATAGAATCAATGGATTCCACCTCGAATGCCTCTTCGGAATCAGAGTCCGGAAGGAAGTCAAAATAATCCTTATGAGATGTTCAATATCTTCGCTGCTTAGAGCTTCGCTGTTTCGATGTAAAGGGTGTCGGACACAGTAGTGCCTTCAGCCTTGGTAGTGGCTGCTCCGTGGAGCTATGCAAGGCAGAGAATGCCTGCACAAGCGTGCTGAACTCTGTAGCCATCGATGGCATCGGCAGAACCGGTGCCGGCTGCGGAGCACTCAGTGTCGTCAGCGTTACTGCAGCTAAAAGCTTAGCAATGCTGCGTTCAATGGCAATGACACGGTCATCCATTGACAGTACCGGGGGAGGAGTGGCTCCAGACACAGCTGTGTGGGCCACAACTCCCAATGTTAGTACTGGGGGCTTTCACCGAGGATTGGACCTCAGGGCATTCCTGAACCCCTATGTGGTTTTGGAGGGTGACACCTCCCGCCGGGGTTGCTTCAATAGACGGTTGCATCGGAATGCAGTGAATGCCAATGCCAATGCTCGGTGTCCGAAGCAGATGCCAACCTGGAGGTCGAGGACCTCAATGCCAAGGCCAATGTCGTCTTTTTCTTAAGCACTGGTGACTCCAAGCAATGCTTTTCCTGTGCTGGTGAGCATTTGGATGCATGGGAAGACTTTGAAGAAGTTGACTCTCCCGAGGAGTGCATCAAAGGAGCGGAGTCTGTAGGAAATAGCTTAGCCTTCTGTTTGTCCCGGTTCTTTCTACCTCGAGAGGTCATGTGGCGACAGAATGGACAAAAATCAACATTGTGGTCAGGGCCTAAACATTTTAGGCACCAAGAATGCTAATCAGTGATAGAAATTGTTCTGGAACACTTGGAGCATTTTTTGAAACCACTCCGGGGCTTCTCCATATTAGGGAATAATACGGAGGCAAAATTGAACTGGGCAATATTGCCCAATGAGGCCGTAGGCCTTAAGCAAAGTTTGTGAGAAAACTGAAAATAAAAAATAAATAAATAAAAAGGGTAACGGGAATCGAGTCGGTCAACGGGAAGGCAACCTAAGTACTTTGATGGTACTAACGGAAAAATTATTGAAGTCTCTAGACGCAGCTGACAGGGACCGATGACTCCGCAGAAAAAAGATGACTGAGGAGACCAGGAGGGAGGGCAGCTACGCATGCTTGGAGGAACGTTCCCAAAAGCATTCCTATTGGATGCTGGGGAGTGTTCCCGTGACGGTCTCTGTCGGTGCTAATGTCATCCATTTGTGAAGACTGACTTCCTGCTTGTTACTGGAGATAAGATATATATTACATGTTGAGCGACCATCCAGATTGGCCATGATGCAACAAAATGTGATGTTTTACTCAGTTCGAGCTGCATGGAAGTATCTCTATGGATTGTTGAGGTGTGAGGCTTGTAGTTCCCCTTATTTGCCACTGCGGGGAAATGGCACATTTCCCACAGGACTTGGGGGATCAGTGTTCACGCAGTGGGAGCGGAAGGGTATTCTGAATGTGGAACAGGTGGTGGCAGAATCAGGGATGCCATCTTATTTTCAGACCTCAGAGAGACCTTTGGGCTCACCAAAACATACATCTCCTATTTGCAGGTCAGGAGCTGTTTGTACTTTACTGCAAACATCTTTAACAGCTGGTGTTTGTTCCTGCTTGGAAGAAGTGCTTATGGGCAGGAAGGATCGCTGTGTCCACATCACTCATCTATGCCAGGCCTTAGTGCAGCTGTGTCCCTCAGTTGTAGAAGTGGACTTAGCAGTGGCCTGAACGCAGGACCTTGGGGTGCTGGTCTCCAGCGAAGAGGTGCTGAAATCTCTTGGAGATATTCTGGCACTAATTGCTTCTGTGGCACTCCGAGATTTACAGTTTAAGCTGATAAGGCGGCTTATTTTGCCCCCGTCGTGCATGGAATTTTGGAATAGCAAGGCTCAGACAAATGCCCCAGGTGTGGAGCGGCCTCAGTGTCCCTTGGACACATGCTCTGGAAATATGATGTGGTTAGCTATACTGGGAGGAGGTATTCAATTATGTTCCTAGGACTCTGACTGTACAGACGGCAATTAAGTCCCTCTCAGCCATACTGGATGTTTGGCCGGAATCAGGAAATATCTGGAGCTGGCCGAATGTGGTTACAGTTGTATGGCTGGTGGCTTGCAAGATGATTTTGCAAACATGGTTGACGAAGGAGGGACTGTCCTATGGGCATTGGAGAAATAGCCTGTACAAACTCCTGCTTATGGAATGGAAGAGAGCACGCGGACACACCATGCGTTGGGCTACTTTTATGGATGTATGGAACCCTTATCGCCAATCTCTAAAACCTCAGACTTGAAATTGGGTATTAAATCAGACCCACGCCTCTAACCATCCAGGAGGAGAATCGAGAACCCTCGATGCCTTTGGGCATCGGTGCTTCCAGGCATCCATGCTCTCAGCTAGGATTAATTCCTATATCCTCTACATGGGAATGTTCCTCAAGGAAGTATCAAGGAATCTCGAGGCTTTTGCCCCACTCCGTCCAGATGATAAGAGGACAGCCTATCTCGCCTTGGTCAAACATAGCCAAAATGTATTGAAATTTGTTAATAGAGCCACCTTTGGTGTCTTTGAATGCACAAGCAGGGCCTCAGCAATCTGAATTGGTGCCCACAGAATTGCATGGCTTCAAGCCTTGGATTTTGAACAGTTGGTTCAAGATAAGCTGGGCAACATCCCTTGCACAGGTGAAAACCTCTTTGGCAAGAACTGGCAGGATAAGGCCTCTCAGTCTCTTCAGAGTAGCATTTTCTGACTCTATTTAGAACAACAGCTGACCCTGTTAGAAAAAAGGCAACTGTGATGAAGTCTTTCTACAATAATAAGAAGAGATTCTACCGTTCTTACCCTCATGCTTCTCAGGGCCAGGGGCCACAGAAGAGGCAACAGCCTCCTAAGCAGCAAAATAAGCCACAGATGGCTAAGCCTCAACCAGCTACACAGCCACGGTCTGCACCTGATTTTTGACTCTTTACTAGGAACATTGCTACCCTGTCTCTGCAGGGCCCTCGCCCCCTCCACATAGCAAGGCAGACTGTGCCAATACGCCCACAGATGGCACCTTGTCACCTCAGAGCAGTGGACACTAAACATAGTCCAAGAAGGGTACAGATTTCATCTCCAAGCCCTGCCCCTCTCAGCGTTCCTAGGGGAATTTCAAACTCAACCCCCACTCACTGCTCTCGTGGAGGAAGAGGTATCTTCTGTCTCAGGGCACCACAGAGAATGTCCCAACATCCGAGCAGAGAATGAGCTTCTACTCTCCATACTGTCTCATTCCAAAGAAAACTGGAGGGTATAGGTACATTCTGGACCTCAGAAACTTCAAGTTTTTGCTCTGCAAAAAGTTCAAGATGATCTCTCTCGGGACTCTTCTATCTTACCTCCAGAGACAGGACTAGCTCTGTTCTCTAGATCTAAAAGAAGTGTACACACGTATCCTCATCCATCCAAGTCACAGGAAATATCTATGCTTCACCTTTCTAGGAAAGCATTATCAATACAGAGTCCTTCCCTTCGGACTCATCTCTGCCCCAAGAGTATTCACAAAGTGTATGGCTGTTGTGGCCGCATACCTAAAGTCTCTGGGAATATTTATTTTCCCTTACTTAGACGACTGGCTCATAAAAGCAGACACCTCCCAGGAGTTACATCTTTCCATGCATTGTACCATCACAGTACTGCACCTCTAGGGATTTGTCATAAACTTTCCAAAATCCCAGCTTGCTCCAACTCAAAAGCTAGAGTTCATCGGAGCCCTGCTAGACACCCAACAGTCCAGGACATTTTTGCACCAGCTCTGCTGTACACGTCTAATCCAACTAGCATCCAGATGCTCCAACGTAACCATCTGACTGCCCACAAGAAGCTGCAACTCCTTAGGCACATGGCCTCTACAGTACGTCCCATTTGTTCGCCTACATTTGCGGACAGCCCAATGGACTCTAGCCTTCCAATGGATGCAAGCTTCAGGCCGTCTCTGGAACAGGATCCAGGTCACTGTCTCTCTAACCACATCCCTTCAGTGGTGGTGCTCTCCAGAACATCTGCTCATAGGGTCACCTTTTTAGATGCCTTCACCTCAATGAATTCTGACGATGGATGCCTCCAAACTGGGTTGGGGAGCACACCTGGGCAACCTGTCTACATAGGGGCTCTGGACAGTGCAAGAATCACAACTACAGAACAATCTACTGAAACTTCATACCATTTCAAATACCCTCCGGGTGTTTCAACACCACCTTAGGGCACAACAGGTTCTAGTCAGGACGGACAATCAGGTTGCCATGTTCTGTGTAAACAAGCAGGGAGGAACAGGCTCATGTGCCCTCTGCGGTGAGGCTCTCCACCTGTGGTCCTTTGCCATTTCTCATCAAATACACCTCCAAGCGGTGTACCTCCCCGGGGAGCTCAATGTCTTGGCAGACAAGCTGAGTTGAATCCTCCTTCCCCACGAATGGTCTCTTCATCCGGACACAATGTCCTACATCCTCCAGACCTGGGAAACTCCAGACATAGATCTGTTTGCGACACCACAGAATGCCAAGCTTCCTTGCTTCTGCACAAGAACTCCGACATCCAGCAACCAACAGGTGAATGCCTTCCACCTACACTGGGGTCAGGGTCTGCTTTATGTTTTCCCTCCTATACCCCTCATTCCCAAGACACTTTTCAAGCTTCAGTCTGACAAGAGCTCCATGATTCTCACTGGCCGAGGCAATCGTGGTTTCCACTGCTACTATGTCTGACTCATACTCAGTCTCTGCAATTGGAATATGTGCCCAATCTCCTCTCCCAGGAAGACGACTCACTACTTCATCCCAATCCACAGTCTCTCCGCCTCACAGCTTGGCTGCTGAGAGCATAGCATTGCAGGACATTTACCTTCCACAACAGGTTAAGGATATCCTATTGGCTTCTAGAAAGCTCGTCACCAGATGTTCATATGCTTTCAAGTGGCGTAGCTACTCCGTCTGGTGTTCCCAGAAGGATTTCAATCCCTCTGCTCCAGTATCTCCTCCTCCTGTCCTCAACATGTCTAAAGACCAACTCGGTGAGAGTCCACCTCAGTGCCATTGCGGCCTATCACCACCCATTGGATAGACAACCCATCTCCTCGCATCCACTAGTAGCATGTTTCATGTGAGGTCTCCTGCTGTCCAAACCACCCATCAAGCCACCTCCAGTGGCTTGGGACCTCAACATCGTTCTAGCACAGCTTCTCAAGCCACTCTTTGAACTATTAGCCACAACCTCTTTAAAGTTCCTGTCTTGGAAGATAATCTTCCTAATTGCCCTCACTTCTGCCAGACACATTAGTGAAATTCAGGCTCTAGTGGTGGACCCGCCCCCCCCCCCCCCCCCATACCCAGTTACGCCATGACAAAGTTGTCCTCCGGACTCACTCACACTTTATGCCAAAGGTGATGTCTCCTTTTCATTTAAACCAGTCAATTAACCTTCTTTCCTAAACTACATGCATTTTGAGCGGAAGCAACCCGCACACTCTGGACTGCAAGCGTGCGTTGGCTTTTTGTCTCCAAAGAACACAAGGTCATCGTAAAGCCTCGCAGTTGTTTCTCTCATTTGACCCTAGTCACCTGGGTTTACCTGTTTTCTAAATGTATGCTTTCCAGATGGATAGCAGACTGTATTTCATTTGCCTATGATAAAGCACGACTTTCCCTGGAAGAGCATGTCACTGCTAACAATGTTCATACTATGGCAACCTCGATGGCAAGCCTACGCTCGGTAACCATTGATGAAATCTGCAAGGCAGCAACTTCATCTTCCGTCCATACGTTTTGCTGCCCATTATTGTCTGGACAAGGACTTCTGTCTGGATGCAATGTTTGATCAGGCTATACTCCAGCACCTCTTTCAGATGCAACTCCTACTCTCTTCCCAGACTTTGACAATACCAGAAATCCATATAAGATCCATGACCTCTTCAAGCCTACTCCAAGGCGAACCGCCACAGATTCTGAGGTCACTTCATCTGGCATATGGAGCTAGGGAGTCCCATATGTGAAGACTACATTCCTGCTTGTTCCTGGAGATAGCGTAGTTACTTACCTATATCAGGTGATCTCCGGGAACAGCAGGAATTTGGTCTTCACAACCCACTTTCCTCCCCTAGGAGTTGTAAGGTTTCATTTACTTTCCTTTCTCAGCTACAAACGCAACTGAAGAAAGGGAATTGGGAAGGCAGTCATGCAGGTGCAGTGGAGTGCTCCCAAGGGCTTTCCAGTTGGATGCTGGCGAGTGTTCCCATGTGGGCTCCGTCGGTACCGACGTCACCCATAGGTGAAGACTAAACGCCTGCTGTTCTCGGAGATCACCTGTTACAGGTGAGTAACTACACTTTATTACCTGCACCCTACATTTTTCTGTATATAGGTCAGAGGGTTAATGTGTTTTACTGTTTGTTTTCACTGTTATAGTTCCCTGTAAAGCAGAGTCCTTCCTAAAGCCCTGTTACATATGTTGGTTATCTGTAAACTGCTTTGAATGGTAGAAAGGCAGTATAAAAATAAGTTTAAATAAATAAAGGTGAGAAACAAAAATTAATTTTCTAACATTATGAGAGTTCTATTATTGTTTTAATTTTTGTTTTATTACATGCATGCGAGTTGTTTTTTTCTAAAGTATTTCAGCCTAGGCAGTTGAAGTGGATAAATGTATGTAGACCTAAATCAAAATGCTGTACTGTATCAAAATGAGTTTAATTTTAAGTTATTTTTTCCTGCTTTTTATCCCGTATACCTGGTTTCCTCGTCTCTCTGGTCCAGTCCAGATATTTTCCTAATTGCTGAGAACACTGGTTTGATGATGTAATGCTATAAGGGAACTGTGCATCTCTCCTCACACCAGTATTTCTCAGTCTACAGCAGATGGAGGTGGGCTTCTGTGCAGTCTGGACTCCATTATAGACTGACAGATGAATAAAAAAAAGATTTGGCTGAGCTCCGCAAAGGGCCTAGTGCTGGGGATTTCAATGGCTACTAGGCTTTGGGATGCAGAACCTGTCATGCCGGGTTCCTCCCCCTCTAAATTCCCACTCATGGTTTAGGAGTAATCCTGCTGAGACCCCTGGGGATCCTTGATCCTCCTCCCCAACTTTTGGGAGGACGCCTGGGGAGGAGCTCCACGGCAGGACACTGGCCCTTTAATTTGGAAAGAAAAAAGATGTAGGGGGAGTTCATCTTATGGGTCAGCCACTACTGTTTAACGGCAACACAGCTACTGTACGGTGTGAGCAGGTCTGACGTTCCCAGAGGCATTGTCAGAGCAGGTGAGAGGGGCAGACCTGATCAGGGGCAGAACAGCTTGGTTGCCATGCCGGCAAGCCGCGCAGCCTGCTACAGCTGCCAGAGCTTTATGTCGGCAGCTGGTTTCTGCCACGGCTGTGAGCAGGAGGTCTTCGTGATTAAGGAAGAACTAAGGGGAGGCATCTTCAGCTGATCTGTAGGTCCCTGGAAACGAAGACATGCGGCAGCCTGCATCTCCTCAGCAGTGGCAGCCCGGGGTTTTGGCTGAGCCTGCAGTTTTATTGGGTGAGCCTTCTGGTAACCAGATGCCTTCTCTGAATGGCCTGGCATCACAGCGAGCAGGTTCAGTGTTCTCAGGTGGGATTTCTGGAGATCAGGATGCCCCCTTTTTCCCCCAAATTCATTTTATTGTCTCACCGGGCCTTTTGTTTGAGGCAGGGCCACGTGCAAGTTCTCCTCAGCGGATGCCAGAGTCAGAGGCTGGTGAGCTGGCTGAGCCAGTGGTTAAGTGGCAGTGGTGTGACCATGAGGACAATTGGGAGGAGCATGGTTCGGCTCTTTCAGGGAAGGGGGGTTTTGGAGAACCCCCAGGAGTGGTCATTTAGTCACTGGGACAGCCCCCAGGGGCGGCCCAAGGGTGATACGGGATCATGTGCGGAGATACATTGCAGGGCCTCATTTGCATATCTGCTGGACCTCATTTGCATAAATTTATTTTATTTTAAAATGTATATGTTGCCTATCTAAACTTTTAGGCGGCTTTCAAAGGAGCCCTTCACAAGCCTTTTTTTTTCTCCTGGCAATGACTTAGGGGCATGTTTACTAAATATTAATGTGCATCAAGTGCCATTGCACCATTAAAAGTAAATGGGTGTTTCTGCACTTAACGCACATTAACATTTGTGAATCCGCATTAACTTTTAGTAAACATGCCTCTTTTAATGAGTGTCTGAATACCATTTGAATGGGCAGTAAGGACTACTAGATTTCTACATTACTATACTCCAGTGCCAACTGCCAGGCACATTAGGAAGGTACTATAAACTCTGCTCATTTAGAACCCATAAGAAACCCGCCGTATCATAACGGCATTACCAGGACTCACAAAGCACCAAACCCTACCTATCAAAAGGCAACACTGCTAATATTAAACCAATACATCTCAGAGAATACCAATACATCGCCTACTGGGGAAAGAGAACAAGTAGCACTGTCAAATAGAAATTACATGAACAGAATACCTCAGCTCGGTTACACATACAGAACATAGACCATCACCAAACAAAGAACAAGGGATCACAATTTAGAAATATGCAGACAATAATTAAGCTGGGAATCCCAAAAGCCAAACTTGGAATGTACAACAACACTGGAGAAATAAAACTACAAATTAATTTCCTCTTGTACTAAACAAAATGCAAAGAAGTTAGCGGTGCACATTTCCCAGAACTGACATATTCTCCAGGACCAAGCAGGAAGTCAGTCCTCACATATGGGTGACGTTAGCGCCGACGGAGCCCTCATGTGGAGCATTTCCCCAGCTTTCAAGGAAAGCCTTCCCGCCCATGGGTGCCATCTTGCTCAGTCTTTATTTTTTCGCGGAGCCCAATGGACGTGAGTTCGTGTCACCCGGGAAAAGTAGATTTTTTTTCTGCGATTTTTGCTTTTTTCTTATCCGGTTCGACGCCAGTTCCCCTTCCCGCCTGGGCTCGGTACACCGGTATCAAGTCCGGAATTTCTTTTTTTGGTTTTTGTCCTTCGTGACTAGCGTTCGCGCCTTTTTTGTTATTTCACCGGCAGCCCGGTCTTTTGACCTTGCAGGGGCCCTTTTTCCCCCGATGGCTGCTAGCGGGTTCAAAAAGTGTAATCGGTGCAAGAAACCTATGTCTCTCACCAACACACATGACTGCTGCCTCTGATGCCTCGGGCCCGACCATGACCCGCTGGTCTGTGGCCCGTGCGGCAAAATGTCATTGAAGGCACTTCGGAGCTGTCAGCATCAATGTGAATTTTCTCAGAGTCCGCGTCCGGCCGGGCCCGGACTTCGTCAGAGGCCTCGACATCTCGGGAGTCTGACCCTGAGCGCCGTCGGGGTTCCTCTGAGAGGTGGTCACCCACCCAGGAGCACAAAAGGAAGAAGAAGCTCGCGAGGGTGGCGTCAGTGGAGGCCCCTGGGTCCTCAAGGGCCAGGTTGCGTAGCCCTGACCGCCACCCCGGGCTCTCTGAGTCGGAGAGGTCGTCCAAACTACCTCGCATGGAGCCGGAGTCCCCGAGTCACTTAAGTTCTGTTGTCCTCGTGGACTCTCCTCCGGAAGAACCGACGTCGGGTGCTGCTGAGTCTCCTGAGCTTGGACTCAGGCTGACGGCCTTGGAGAGCAGCTTGGCTGCCTTCATGGAACAGCAGCGGGTGCTGATCGCCGGTCTGACCGGTGCATCAGACCCGACCACTGGGACCTCGATGTCTAAGTCGACTCCGGAGGCCGAGTCGATCCTCAAGTCCATCAAGTCTCGAGTCGATCCTTGGTCAAGGTCCCCCTCGACCTCCTGTGCGGGGCCGAGGTCGTCGACGCCGGTGCCCTCGGCGTCGGGCGGGTGGCACCGAGGCCCACACAGCCGGAGCCGCTCGACGATTCCTCGGAGGAATCGGTGTGGGAGACGGAGGAAGAGGAGTCTCCGTACCCCTTCCAGACCTGGTGCGTCCCTTCGGACTCCCCGGAGTTCAAGCCTCGGAGAAGGTCTCCCCCCCCCCCCTCCCCGGAGGATACCCGGTTCTCAGACTTCGTGTAAGGGACATGGCCAAGGCTTTGGCATTCCCTGCGGATGCCAAGGAGGATCCTCGAGCCGAGGAACTCGATGCCCTTCAGTATGATTTTCCACCGAAAGAAGTCTTTGCTGTACCAGTTCCTCCGAAGCTGGAACGGCTGCTCTTCCATATGTGGGAGGCACTGGCCTCGGTGCCGGTTCTTGGCAAATGGGTCGATTCCATTTATTGAGTCCGTTAGAGCCCTGGGTTCCAATAGGTGCAGCTACCGCACAATTCCATGGTTGTGGAATCGGCCATGCACTGCCTGAAGAGTCAAAAGATGCACTCCTTGGTGCCCCTCGGCCGGGAGGCCTGGAACCTAGATGCCCTCGGTAGAAAGTGCTTCCAGGGCTCTATGCTATCTTGCCATGTCCAGACTTACCAGCTGTACATGGGCATGTACCTACGAGACCTGGCAAAGGAGATTGCCGGGTTCTCAGCTGGCCTCTCCAAGGAACTCTTGCAGAGGTTCAAGGCCTTGTCGACAGGGATCCGGGAGTTCTCAAAGTTTATCTCTTGAGCAGCCTACAATGGCTTCGAGGCTTCAGCCCGGGTGCATGCCGTCAGGCGTGGCAACAGTCATCGGACCTGGAGTCATGTGTGCAGGACAAGCTGGTCGATGTCTCCTGCCGAGGTGACAACCTATTTGGTAAGCCCATGACTGAAAAGGCTGCAGAAATCAAGACAGACTCTCACCAGGACAAGGCTGTCCAGAAAGACTTCTGCCCCTTCTCAAAAAAGAAGGGCTCGGGAAAGAAGCCCTTTTTCCCGAGGAAGGGTGCTGCCTACAAATCCTACCCTCAATATCAGGCCTCTCCAGCTCCCCAACAGGGCCAGCAGGCCAAGGGGCAGGGGCATGGGCCCCGTAGGCAGAAGACCCCAAAGCCGCCAGCTCCGGCTCCTGCACCTGCACAGCAGGGAGCGGGGTTTTGACCCCACAGCATAGCCTCCTCTCCACCGGTGGCTCCACTCAAGACAGGAGGTCGGCTGGCCCTGTACGCCTACAGGTGTCCAGCCATCACAGGGGATACCTGGATACTGAGCATAGTCCAAAAGGGCTACATGCTCCACTTCCACCAGCTACCCCCTCCTACTTTCCAGGGGAGCCTCCAAGACTCCCTCTACACAGGAACCTCCTCCTTCAGGAGTTGGCAAGTCTTCTAAAGGAACAGGCGGTGGAACCAGTGCCCCACCACCTGAAATGGCAAGGCTTCTACTCCAGGTACTTCCTGGTACCAAAAAGGACAGGAGGCCTCTGGCCTATCCTAGACTTTCGAAACCTAAACAAGTTTCTGGAGAGGGAAAAGTTCAAGATGCTTACCCTTGGGATACTGCTGCCCTACCTCCAGCAGGGAGACTGGCTATGCTCCTTAGTCCTAAAGGATGCTTATACTCACATCCTCATTCATCCAGATCAGACAATATCTCAGATTTGTGGTGGGAGGAAACCATTTTCAGGACAGGGTTCTTCCCTTTGGCCTAACCTCTGCCCCCAGGGTTTTCACCAAATTTCTGGCGGTGGTGGCGGCTTATCTCAGGAATCCGGGAATTTTTGTCTTCCCATACCTGGACGACTAGCTCATCAGGGGCCAGTCTCTCCAGGAGGGCCGACAAGCCACTCTTCACACTGTCTTTCTTCTTCAGCATCTGGGCTTTGTCATAAACTACGCAAAGTCCACTTTGCTCCCCTCTCAGAACCTAGAGTTTATAGGGGCAAGATTAGACACCCTTCAGGCAAGAGCCTACTTGCCCGAGGACAGGGTCCACAGACTGCTGGACTTGGCCAACCAGTTCCAAAGCAGTTCTCATGTTTCCGCCAGGCACGATCTGAGGCTCCTGGGCCACATGGCATCCACTGTACATGTGACTCCCAACGCCCATCTGCACATGCGGGCTGCTCAATAGTGCCTCAGAGCTCGGTGGATGCAGGCCACAGATGACATCTGAGACAGAGTAGAGGTGTCCAAACCACTTTTGGACTCCTTACAGTGGTGGCTACATCTCCAAAACCTTCTCAGGGGGGTACCTTTTCAGGCTACAACACACACAAGTGTGCTGACGACCGATGCTTCCTTAAAGGGCTGGGGTGCACATTGCCAGGGCATGTGCACTCAAGGCCTGTGGTCTTCTCGGGAGGCCACCCAGCAAATCAATCTTTTGGAGCTGTGAGCAATCCGCTTAGTTCTACAAACATTTTCTCATGCCCTCTCTCACCAGTCTGTCCTAGTTCAGACGGACAATTAAGTGGCAATGTTCTACGTGAACAAACAAGAGGGTACGGGATCCAGGCTTCTATCTCAGGAGGCACTGGATCTCTGCTCCTTTGCGGTCAAACAGGGATGTTTCTCAAAGCAGTTTACCTACCTGGTCAGGAGAATTTCCTGGCAGACAAGCTGAGCAGGATTCTCCAGCCTCATGAATGGCAGTTGAATCCACTAGTGGTCCAGCAGATCTTCCTCCGCTGGGGACTTCCATCCATCAATCTCTTTGCCAATCCATTGAACCGTCAGCTGTCCAAGTTCTGCTCCAGACAGCCGCATCCCCTGCGGATGGCAGTAGATGCTTTTCTGATCTCTTGGTCTATGGGCCTCCTGTATGCATTTCTCCCACACCCCTGGTGGCCTGAACTCTGTTCACGATTCTCCTGGACAAGGCCTCGGTGATTCTGGTAGCCCCCAGACGGTTGAGGCAGCCGTGGTTTCCACTTCTTCTGCAGTTGGCGGTGGAAACTCCGTTCCCTCTGGGATTGCAACACGATCTCCTATCTCAGGAGCAAGTTCCCTTCTGCACCCCAATCTCAGGTCCCTCAATTTGATGGCCTGGCTGCTGAAAGGAGCTACCCTAAGGAGGTTGAGGAGGTGGTCTTGGCCTCTAGGAGGCAGTCCACCAGAAATTCCTATGCCCTCAAGTGGCGTAGGTTTACAATATGGTGTGCTCAGCGCAGTGAAGATCCTTTCTCTTGCCTTGTGCCAGTAGTACCGCAACTTGGTCTTCAAGCCAGACCTTTGCAGCCCATTACTGCCTGGAGAGAAAGTCCTGAAGGGACAGTGCTTTCGGACAGGCAGTACTCCATAATCTCTTTGAGGTTTAGGCAACTCCTACCCTCCGGCCCTTGTGTTGGGCTACCGTATGGGGGCGTTCTCAGAGGATATTCTTATCACGAATGCTGAGGCTCTTGAGAGAGAGCCATTTTTTCAGCTTATGGTTCCCGGTAGCCTAGAGCTGGGGTGTCCCATATGTGAGGACTGACTTCCTGCTTGGTCCTAGAGAAAAGAGTAGTTACCTGTAACAGGGGTTTCTCCAGGAGCAGCAGGAATCAGTCCTCACAACCCTCCCTCCTCCCCTGGAGTTGCAGTCATATCATTCATTTTGATTTTTTGCTGTCTTTTAGCTCTGTCATCAGACTGAGCAAGATGGCACCCTTGGGCGGGAAGGGGACCGTGCATGCGCGCTGCATTCCCAAAGGCTTCCCTTGAAAGCTGAGGAAATGCTCTGCACGAGGGCTCCGTCGGCGCCGACGTCACCCATATGTGAGGACTGATTCCTGCTGCTCCTGGAGAACACCTGTTACAGGTGAGTAACTACTCTTTCCAGTTAATAAATTCAAAATAAAGTATTTGTTTGGGCATTTTATTTTTGGACATTTTATTTTTCAGTTGCAATTACTCCAGTCACTTTCTTCTGTTTTTTTGTGTCTTTTGCTAACTCGTCTGCTGTCCGTTTGTCCTTTCTTCTAGTTTTTTTTTCCATTCTCTCTTTACATCTGTTTGACATACTGATCTTTCCCCTTTTGCTCTTTCCTCCATTTCTTTCTTTATTCCTTTTTCATACACTCAAATTTCACCCTCCCATCCTCAATTCCCACTTAAAGTTTCCCAATACCCGGCCAATTGTAGAATTTTCTTCCCTTCCACAGAAAATATCTTTTCCCCTCTCCATCCTCATTCCCCCAGTCCTTTCCCCTTCTAATCCTTCCCGAACATCAACTCCTTTCTAGTTCCATCCCCCACCAGCATCCGCTCCCTTCTAGTCCCATTCTCCTAGCTCCCCCCATCAGCCCATTTCCAGTCCTAGCCCCCCCATCAGCCATTTCCATTCCATCCTAACCCACCTGTCAGCCATTTCCAGTCCTATCCTAGCCCCCCATTAGCCCATTTCCAGTCCAAGACCCCCAATCAGCCCATTTCCAGTCTTAGACCCCCCATCAGCCCATTTCAAATCCTAGCCCCCCCCCATCAGCACATTTACAGTCCAAACCCTCCAATCAGCCATTTTCCAGTCTTAGACCCCCCATCAGCCCATTTCAAGTCCTATCGTAGCCCCCCATCAGCCTATTTCCAGTCCAAGCCCCCCCCAATCAGCCCATTTCCAGTCCTATCCCCCATCACACATTTCCAGTCCTCTCCTAGCCCCTCCATCAGCCCATTTGCAGTCCTGTCCTAGCACCCCCATCAGCCCTTTTGCATTCCTACCCTAGCCCCCCATCAGCCCATTTCCAGTCCTAGTCCCCCATCAGACCATTTCTAGTCCAAGCCCCCCAATCAGTCCATTTCCAGTCCTAACCCTCACAATCAGCCCATTTCCAGTCCTAGCCCTGCCATCAGCCATTTGCAGTCCTATCCCAACCCCACCATCTGCCCATTTCCAGTTCTATCTTAGCCCCCCATCAGTCCATTTCCAGTCCAAGGCCCCCCCCATATCAGCCATTTGCAGTCCTATCCTAGCCCCTCTATGAGCCCATTTGCAGTCCTATCCTTGCCCCCCATCAGCCCATTTCCAGTCCTATCCTAGCCCCCCATCAGCCCATTTCCAGTCCTATCCTAACCCCCCAGTCCATTTCCAGTCCTAGCTCCCCCATCAGCCCTTTCCAGTCCTATTCTAGCCCCCTAGCAGCCTATTTCCAGTCCTAGCAACCCCCCCATCAGTTCATTTCCAGTTCTATCCCCCCCTCTGAAGAGCCCCATGCCTGTCTGACCGGTGTCAGAGGGAGCTGGGGGGGCCCGAAGCCCCAGTTCACCTCTGCACAGCCGCTGGAGTGAAGAGCAGTGTTTTCCTTCCCTCTTGACAGCTGTGTTTTCATGCAGTCTGTGCACGCGCTGAGTGTTGGGAAACAGGAAATGGCCTTTAACCTCTGTCACGCCAGCGGGCTGCACAAGAACAAAGCTGCCGGAGTGAATGAAAACCCTGCTCTTCACTCCGGCAGCTGTGTAGAGATGAGTGGGGCCTCGGGCTTCCCCGGCTCCCTCTGAACTGGCCCTGCAAACTGTCGGGAGCCGAACAGCATGTGTGGCATAAAGTTGGTGCAGGGCCCCCTGAAGTGCCGGGGCACTGTGTGAACAACATTCTCGCACATGCGTTTGGTCGGCCCTGACACCCCCTTGGGGGGATGAGCTTGAGGAGGATGAAATCCTGCCAGGGGAGAAACCATCGGTAATCAGAGTGTTTCGCCAAAAGAAATTGGTGGTACTTATTAACCAGTCTTTAGCAGCCCTTAGTATCATAGAGTATTCTCCTGCGGATCCAGAAACGTCTGAGAATCCCTTGTTGAAGGGTATCTGAAATCCTCTTAAATCTTTTCCTCTATACTGAGCCATAAAAGAGATGATTTCAGTGGGATGGGAGTCTCTGGAGGCGGGCTTAACGGTCAGCTGCGCCATGGCGGGCCCATATCCCATTCCTCTGAAGAAGGAATTGTTATACTTTCCTAAGGTGGGAATGCCTTGGTTTTGGCGATGACCAAAAAGACAAGCATTCTGGTGGAAGGCGGGATCGCACTGAAAAATGCGCTGGAGCACAAGTTGTAAACCGTGTTGAAGCAGTTCTTTTGAGGTGTCTGCTTTAGCCCTGCAGGTATCCATTTGTGGTGGCTATATAGTTCGGGCATGCTTGAGGTGGGCTCAGAAGTTGCCCAAGGTGGCTCAAGGTGCCCCCTATTCCTTGTCAGAAGCAGCCAGACTGGAGTCTGGTTTGGCATATGTGTTATGATTTAGTCAGGGCTTCAGCCAAAAATATGGAGATGGCGTGGCATTTGTTGTGGCTGCTTTAATTGGTCAGCAGATGTGGCATCCAAAACCCATCTAAGTAAGCTATCCTTTAAGGGTAAGCTTCTCTTTGGTGAAGCGTTAGAGAAGTTGAAAGATTTGGGAAAGTCAAAGGGTCCCAAGGCTACCAGAGGACAAGCTACGAGGGGCCAAGTCTGCAGCTCCGTTAGCTTCTTCATGTGGTCATTATCGAGAATTC